>JAYKKI010000018.1:1907500-2507500 GCA_039881145.1 Druceiella hillmani | reverse complement strand
GTACGTGGATCACATATATAATGAAAAATTACTACATTATATGTTTAATAAAATGATGATGTCATCACGCAATTAGGTCCCTTATCTCCCGAATGCTAACCTTTCAAAGACCTCTTTTTTCAATCTCCGAGCGTAATAAGAATTGTAATCCTGGTCTTATAAATATCAGTCTTACTTTATGACATGGCCTTAATTATGTGAAAATCAACTACCTCAAAATTATTAACAGCAAATTCTGGGGAAGATTGCTGCATTGTATTCTGCCTTTAATTTGTTCCAAAACAACATAAATACTTAACTATATCCTTTTGAATTACTGTATATATATATATATATATATATATATATATATATATATATATATATATATATATATATATAGTCACCACATTTTAAAAATATATATGTAATATTTTAGCTACAGCATTCTATCCACTCGCGTGGGTTTTAATTAAAAATATATAAACTCTTATCATCATTCATCGAGATATGTTACAGATATATATACATACTGGAGTTTAGTCTACTGAGTTTCCTGAATTCTCATCTTGAAACACCCGACGTACGGGCCGGTAATATGCGGATATGAAAAAAAAATTATTTCAATTATTAGAAAAAATAGTTCTGGTATTTTACTTATTATGAGAACAAGTTAAACCATCTATAGGAACGGTAAAAGCTTAAAAGCGAATCGTCGGAGTCATTGAGATAGGAGGAATACATGCGGAGTGTTGGTGGGTCGGAAAGCAACGCCCTCCATTCCGCAAATCCTCTCGGAAGTCGCAATCTTCACCAACGATAACGGTAGAAGGCGGAGCGAACGTGTAAAAGTGGAGACAGAGCAAGGGTAGGCAATCGGATGTAGAGGGTGGAGTGGTCAATTTGTTTAAGGCCACTGAAGTGGCCACTGAAGTTGTGAATTAATAACCAATGTTATTAATTATTTATAAAAGAAAAAATGTTTTTCAACGTACTTGGTCTTTCGTTTTAAAACTACCTGTGCATTCAGAATAATTACATATTTTATTTTTTTGTTTAAATATTTGCTGAAAATGACTGTGCGAACCTCGATTTACTATACTGCATTACAGAAACGTCCCAGAATATAACACAACAATTTTGGCAGCTAAAATAAAAAAAAATGGGGCACGTAAGTTTTTAACAAGAAACTACTCGAGCAAAGCAAATTCAAAAATTATAAAGGTAGAGTTTTGTTGTTTTCGATCACCTCTTTGTTCGCTTGTGGTTCATCACAAGAATGTCGAATAGCACTATGGGTTTTACTTTCTTGCAAAATATTCATCGTGTCTAAAAGTAAAGTTCCAAAAAATTCTTTACGACCTTGGTGAATAAAACATTTCTCGAAGATATCGATTCGAATTTATTATCTTGTTATTCACTTAAATTGTTAGCTTTTACTTTTCCTCTTCAGACCTTCTAATTATAGTAAAAATAATTAAATTAATTAAATAAATTCTATCTGTCGCTGAAAACTCTTGATATGGTAATACTAGAAATAGAAACTAATTATCAATTCTACATAGAATTGTTTACTCCTTGGACTGCTATATTTTACCGCGACCTTCGTATCATATTCCTCATTATAATGATTGATAGTAAATTCTTTCATATCGCCTGCCCGCACGCCTGTCCATCCGTCCGTCGGTCGTCCATTCGTTGGTGAGACAGCATCATTAATTAGCGTATTGAAGTGCACCTGTTGTGATTAATAATAATTACAATTTTTGTTACTTGTCTTATATTCAAATTAATCACTTAAGTTTTGGAACTCCAAATTGTATAGATAAGCAAACTAAACCATAAATAGGTAATTTCTATGTAAAACTATCGCTATTAAGATTAGTAACTCGGTCTGTAACATATGAATGCTACAAAATGTAAATCAGGTCACTTTAAGACAATAACTCTAGAGGAAATAACGCCTGTTTGAAAATGTGGGCCTGTTCAGAGCAGGGTATTTTTTCGATAATAAGGAAGCCTCTCAGCAGAATGACAGCGCACGTGTAGGTTTGCTCTCGGAATATATTGAACTTAATATACTCACGTAATCATGCGTATTCCTGTTTATTTTCCTACTTAAAATTTTAAAGCGAGTTTCTCTACATGAACTTTTTGTACTAGTTTTTAGATACAGCAAAGGTTGTCAATTATTTATATACATCATCGTAAAAATCAACTAAACCCTCAGCAATATTCCTTAAGAGACTGGCATAGGTATACCTATAGTGCTTCTTATTCTGCAAGTACATATAAGGGAATATAATGATTTACATTTTCAGGTAATCAAATTAGTAAAAGTAATGACAGTATGACACTTTAACTACAAGGAGAACGAATTTATCTGACATTTACGTTTAACACTTGTATGTGTATAGAACGCTTGCATATAATATTAGGAAAGTATAAGGTTCACAATATTTCTATGAAGCTATTTATAAATTCTGACATCATTTTCCCTATGTAAATGTCACGTAAAACCTAGTTGTGCTATTAAAAGTGTAAGACAAAAGATTGGCTTACTTTTATATCTTTAATAATAAATATTTCTCATTTAAATGGCTACTAAACACCCTAATACTATTTTTTAGATGTACCTAATTAAAAATTTGGAAAGAAAATGAAAATTTCGTTAAAAAATTCACAATTTTAAACTCACCGCCCTTTTTGCCATTTCGATGACTCAAAAATATTACATATACAATCGGATTTCAAGACATCTTTATTTTTGAAGCACAAGACATATTTATTGCATAAGAGCGAAAATCATTAGAATGTCTTATTTTTATATCTAAACATCTATAGAAAGTAGACTTCGTCTTAACGAAATATCCGTTTTATAAATAATATTTTGAAGTTTATATATCTGAAGCATTATCAATCTGAATTTCTATTAATCTATGCTGTACCTTTAAATATTTAATTTATATATATATTTTACCTTAGATAAATGCCATCTATTCTATCTAAACAGATATTCTGTTGATCATTTTCATTTACATGTGAGCTTTTTTCCTATGCCTATGAACAACTTCATTCAATTTATTGCGAGTTTTTAGATTAGTGCTATTTATGAACTTCTAGACATCAGATATTAAATTTAAAATTGTATTAAGTAGTCAAAAGTTTTACAACTATCGATGCGATGATATCTAAGTGAGATATTATAAAATTTTTCTATTATTAAACAGAAAGAGAGCAAAACTAATAGTAATAAAATATTTTTAAATAAAAAGGGGCCTGCTGGGCCATGCAAAATAATTTACATCTAACCGTATAAAAGAGATATTAATATGGTGAATTACTGTAATGCGAAGTTTCAAGCAAAAAGTTTAAGTTTGAACAGTCGCTGTTCCCAGAGGAATACTTTCTAATATTCTACTTAACGTCTTGACGTCTGAAAAAAGCTTTCATCGCATTTTTTCGCATCTTTCGCCAGCGGCAATATCGACCAACTCCGCGAACGTTAAATTCTCGCAGAATATTTATAGCGTGTGAAAGTAAAGTTTTGGACGTTTGTTACGTCCTTTGTGGATAAAAGGTTTTTCGATGACCACTATTCGAATGAGTCATTATATTTTCGTCTTTGCACTATTAGTATCAACTTTTTGGAAGAAAATAAATATATTGAAAATGAACAATTTTTAATTGACTTTGAAAATAAGATAGTTCACAGTTCGATGTACATGTCTTTTTTATTATTTATATGCATATGGACTTATACAATCATTGAATTGATTTTTATTATTACTTTTTGTTTGTCACTGGAGATACCCAAGGAAATCTTGAAACGAAGAGAGTACATAATAAATTTTGGAAAAATCGATAGCGGGTTGGACTCTTTTAATACGTGTGTAAAAATAATTTGGTGGAAAGTTAATGAGAGTTCTTTTCAATGGTGAAGAGTAATTTCAACAAGTTTGAGTTTGGTCAACTTATCTTAATAAGTTCTTTGATCGCCAAGGTTTGATTATAGGCCCAGGTGGTGGAGATAATAACTTTTTAATGATTAGCAATACATTTTTTTACATTTGTTCAGGTATAATTTCTCTTGAAGAGTATTTTGGTGACAAGTAGTGGGCAGATTCTGCTAATGGAACAGAAACGTGGTGATAGTACTCTGCAAAGTCGAGAAGAAATTTCCCGGTGTCCTGGTTTGCTTGTCTTATCCTGATGAACGACTCTAGCCACCATTCTGTCAAGAGATCCTGGTCACAAATGGAGACCAGGGTTCCTTAGCAGAATGGTGGCTAGGGTTTCTTGTTAGGTGATGACTGGAACTCCTTAATAATGAAGAGTAGTTTATCGACTATGAACTCATTTGACTTTTTAACAAGTTATTTAGTCATAAGCCTGATTACAGATTCGAAAGATGGTGACAGGGTCTCCTCATTGGTGAAGAGTAAACACACAGAGTTTGAACTACTTTTGACTTTTCGTGATGTATGTAGGAATGCAGTAAATTAATTAAGCGTATGTGCAGATTTGGGGAAAGGCTTGAAACAACTAAGATATTTGTAAACAGGTAAAAATACAGACAAGAATGAAAACTAAACAAGATAACTTATTTAAAAAAGAAACAAGTTGTTGGTTTTATGAACAATGTTTTAAATAGTTAATCGATAAAAGGAATATATTAAAAAATATATATTTGCACTAACTTGTATATTTCATATTTTAATTTCTCAGATGCCAATCATTACTTTTAGGTTAATCTCCGTAAAATATTTCACTTTTGATCGCTTCTTATAAAGCAGTTACTATAGATAATAACGCTTCTAAGAAAATGATAAACGTCAGCTATAGCTTAGGAAAATACTTAGTGTGACTAATAGTATATTGTTACGCTACTATGACAAATTAAAACATTAAAGTTTTTGACATAAATTTGAACCGAAAATTCAAATAACCATTAAATAAGAAATCAAAATTCAGATGTGGTGCTTATATATTAAATATTGTCACTTTTCTCCATTTCTCTATCTCTCTCATATACACACACATATTTGCACAGCTACATCGCGTAAGTGCCATATTCTACTCAGGACGGACTCCAAAAATTTTTAACCCTAAAAATATTATAAAAATTTATAGAAATTTAGAAATATATGTATTTTACCGCATAAGTTTCCACTAATACTCTTACTTTTACACTTATCATTGGGTTTTTTATTCAATAATTCATGAATTTGCTTAAACGTTTATAAAGAAGTTAAGATAATATAAATAATACCAGTAATTTGATTAGGTAAGTTTGTTATGTTGCCAAATCACTTGAAAATTTTGCGTGTAATATTTGTTATATATCCGAATAAGTACAAAAAAATCTACAAAAATAATTCTAAAATATTGCTCAAATTTCAGTTTTTGGCTTGTTTAGAAATAACATTTATAAATATAAAAACTTCATTTTCATAATATCCATTTCATGCAAAGCATCCAGTTCATCAATTAATTTTCATGAAAAATTTCCATTCCTTAATATTTAGATAAAATCCCTCATCTGTTTTATTTTTAAATTATAAAAATATTAAATAGGCTGTTTTACTTTTAAGTTATAAAAATATTAATTATTAGATAGTCGGCAGAACATAGCAAAAATATCTGTTTTTCCGGCGAAGTCTATGATTTAATGCGCAAAATCATTCCAGTTAATTGTTCTGCGGGTAGACTTGCATAGATCATTTTGATTTTATTCGCGGGTGTCTTGGAGTCGATCTAATTTTATAAGTAGGTAAACCAGAGTACTCTTCTGTTTCCTGTTTCTGAGAGTAGTCCCTAGTATCGTCGATCGTTTAGAAAATAAGTGGTTGTGAAGACTAACAAGACGTCAAGTGGAAAATATTGTTCTAGTTTAACTAATGGTTGTTTTTAAGCGATGTTTTTTATTCTTTGATAAATATCAAAATTTGTTAAATGAGACTTAAAGTAGATGAAAATGATAATTTGGACTTGTACACAAAAATAACTAAATAATATGAAAACTTTTTTCACGCGGATGAAACTACTAGTTAATAATAAAAAAATATGAATTAGTGATAGGTTTCTAAGCCTCTTTATAGAAATAATAATCGACAATTAAATGAAACTACGTGATGTAGTATTATTTCTACTTTCTTTAATTTTTTTACCACGACCTAGGTTTCGTTGTATTACAACATCTTCAGGTGGGATATTAGCAAAGAAAAATTAACGCCAAATATATTCAATATTTAGAAATAATAATCAAATAATATCAAGAACTTAATAACATTTAAGTAATAATTTTCCGTTTATAATTCGTAACTAAGCACAATTTCTCTCAAAAGAATGCACGAAAACTAGGTACAATATTTCTTGACACTAATGATTATATGAATAAAGTTAAGTATTTTATTGCGGGGGTAAAGTTACTAGCGCGCTAACAAAAAAGTATTTAGACCTAAGCAAGTTCAAAAACGTTTACAATTTTTTTGTGATGATCATAGATAATAAAAACTCTCATGGTAACTTGTCTTTAATTAACTAAAGTACGGATTTGGATCAGCATTTCGGTTTTTAAAAAAATTTAAAGTAATTTCCTCTTTTCTTCGCATAACGTAGCAATAAATTAACTTCATTGAAAAATTTAATTGATTTTTGAAAATTTCAGTGAAATGATAAAAATAACCCAACGCCATTTTCTAGTATTAATCTTATATAATACCGTTTATTTGGTGGTTACTTTATTTGAAAACGTTATCTAGTTATTAAGTTTATATGGCGTACTACTTGGATCAAACTTGTAAAAAATATTAATTGGCTATTTAGCGATATTTTGATTCTTGAATGAACTACGATATGGAATAAAACGCACCATTTCTCAAAAAAATATTTATCAAAATTCAATGACGTTTATAGGGTTTTTGTTTTTCTGATAAATTGTTGAAAAAATATGTTTAAGCAAAGGTTGTAATATTTGAAAAAGTCTTATCAAGAACGTGTCACTCATGTTATAAGATTTTTGCGATTCATTTACGTTTTGACGAGTCATTTATGTTTTTAACCGTCACCATTTTGAAAATATTAAGATGAAGTTAACTTAGATCTTGTGCCGATTAAATAACAATATATGTGAGTATATATGTTTAGGTGTATATATAATTTTGAATGAATTTGTATCTGAAATCCGTGACCGATAAACACATCGTGAAAGCACATCGAAATATTCAAAAGTTGGACTCTTCGATAGATGTTTGACCGTAAATGAATAAGTTGGTTAAAGCCAGTTGAACTAACGAACCTTTTCTAAGCAAACTATAGTATTTCTTATAAATGTAAAGTGTTATCGACTGAATTCTATTCAGTTGGATCACAGGAAAACCACACAGTTTCGTTAAATGTTATTTATTAATGATTAAAAAGACAAACGAAATATTAAAGTGGCAAAAATAAGCTACTGTAGTTCACGTAAATTTGTATTATCTTTAATTAACGTGCTTGTTTATATTTGTCATTATTCCACTATAAATAAGTAATATTAAAAATACTACTTTATAACATTCCCACGTTTAAAAACTCTGATTGGTAATATACATGTCTAAGCAATAAAAAGTAATTTTTACAAAAATGTTTCATTATTCTGTCTTAAAAATTGTGTAACACTACAAATTGTAACTCGGTTGATGCGCCATTATAACCTAAAATAACCATTATGCCCGCTGAGATAGGTAGATTTCTCAGGTCACAATAAGAGGAACAAAGCTTTCAGCGGAATGACGGTTGTATTATAATGTACTTAATACGTTTAGTAATCAGTAATGGTTCCTAAAAGGTAATGTATAATTTTGATGTTGATTTTCGTACGTTTTTATGTCGATTACCTATTCTCTTTTTACTTTAAATGAAAAGCAATGATTTCAAATAGCGTACAGGGAAGCAAATTTAGCATTTAAGCTAACCTAAAATCTACAGTCAAAATGAAACATTGTTTTACCATATGCCCACTATCTCCACAATGCAATCTCATTGAATTCTGCTTGAATGTTAATTGAAGAGCGTACGACCTAATGCTATATAATAACAATTATATTCTCTACACCATGTAAAAAAACTTGTAAACAAATGATAATTAATTTCACATCAATTTATGATGAGGTAAAATTTGTAGGCTACGGATTTTGAAGGATCTTTTTAAAGATAATATATATGATACAACGTGCTCTTTTGTTGTGAAATAAATTTTTACCAAATCGTGTTAAGTTATGAACTATAACTGTTTTGAAATTATTAAGTCAATTTCGCCCACTTGTGAATTTAAACTAAATTTGAATATAAATTCTTTTTATGCTTCGTGAGAAATATGATTTCCAGACGCTCAAGAAATTTATCTACTTAACTAATTTGAAAAAGATTATTGATTAAAATTAACACGATTATTTGCGCCATAGTGAAGAAAAGAAAATAAATTAACTTTCACTAGAATCGATGTCGAATTAGTATACTAGATATGATATATCAGATTATAACCTAATTCGAAATTTTAAGTTTCAATTGAATTAATACACAGTTTTCAAGATATTTGATATAAAAAATTGGTAATTTCGTAGCTGGTATACTTATTCGCTCGCTCAATAATAGATCATCAAACGAGGTCATGTTATGAAATATTTAGGATGTCAATAAACGTTAATCGTAATATTTTACAAGGAAACCATTTTCTTCTCACTTTGTGCATAAAGTCAATTTAGATTTCATTTTACGTAGAAATTAACACATAAGTAATTGAAATTTAGAGAGGTTTTGTCATCCGCTATTTAGCACTATTGAGAGAAACTATTGTTATTTTCCTGATATACTCTGCGTTGCTAGAATCAGTAAATATTATATTTAAAAAATTGGTAATTTCGTAGCTGGCATACTTATTCGCTCGCTCAATAATAGATCATCAAAACGAGGTCATGTTATGAAATATTTAGGATGTCAATAAACGTTAATCGTAATATTTTGCAAGGAAACCATTTTATTCTCACTTTGTGCATAAAGTTAATTTAGATTTCATTTTACGTAGAAATTAACACATAAATAATTCAAATTTAGAGAGGTTTGTCATCCGCTGTTTAGCACTATTGAGAGAAACTATTGTTATTTTCCTGATATACTCCGCGTTGCTAGAATCAGTAAATATTTTATTTAATATATCTGGTTTATACGAAAGTGACAAATCGATTGTTTTTGCCAAGATTCAACTAAAAATATCACGGATCACGTGATAGTCTTTTCTTTGGTGTTACAAGTTGTGTATCTAACTTAACCAAATAGTGTGGTCTTTTCATAAGAGACATTTAATTCCATTTGTAAATTTTAGACTGATACATTGAGCGTGTTATGGAAATACCATCAGGGGCTAGCGTTTTTTCTTTCTTTCACATGTAGGGGACAATTTGGTTTCATTTGATTAATTAACATCGTCACTATATCTGTTGTAGTCTAATATTATTTGTAGTTTTAATTCAGTGTGAACACTTATGTTTCTCCTCAGTCATAATTTAATGTACTGAGGAGAATTATATATATATATATATATATATATATATACACAATACACACACACACACACACATATATATATATATATATATATATATATATATATATATATATATATATATATCTTTCTATATTATGTAGAAAATGAGAGTTCCTATTTTCGGTAGCAAACACAGATGAGTGGGTTTTTCTTCTTCTGTGGTTTAAAATTGTCGATGGAAAAGTAGGTTTTTTTTACGCATAGAATTCTCACCACGTTATTTAATTACCTACTAAAATAAAATCGAAGAATATTTTTGCTCTAAATGTCTCAGTCAAAATTTTAAAAGAACCGTCTCAAAAAATTAAAGACCGGGAATGGGTTATGCGACCAACCATTATTAAATTCGGTAAGTGAAGATTTCGAACAAAGAAAGTAATAAAATAATAAACCGAAGAAAATCTTAAAATCTTCATTAAAAATTGGCATCTTTCTTTCTCTGAAACTATTATAAGTATTGAAAACTAATCGCTGAATATTTTTTCTGACTTCATATTTCACGATATACTCATTACTCTCCTTTTAATAACTTAATTTTCCTACAGAAAAATTTTCTTCTGCCCAAAAACAATTTAATTATATACAAAGTAATTAATTAACATAATTTTTTTTGGCAGAAGAAAATTGTATTTTAAACAAATTCTATTTTCCTAAAAAAACCAAGGTAAGTTTAGGAAGAAAAATAGACAATATAAACAAGTAGCTTTTATCAAGAAATCGTAATTATATTTCAGGTACACTCCTCGTATTTTGAATGCGTTTAAAAAAATATCACTTGATATAAATTTCAATTGAATATAAGTCACAATTACTGATACATTTTGCAAAGATTTCTTTTTATATACCTAATTATGTCGGTACAGGAAATAGTTTATATAATATATTTTAAAATTAATTCTAAATTTTGTCGGAAACGTATATTTTGATTATTACGCAGATTTCTTTAATAATATAGTCGATAATATCACGCTTGGATAATTTCTTCCTTAATACAATCCCTTAGGTATTACCAATCCAGCCTTTTAAAGAAAGTTTAAATAAACCGTTTCGTATTATAAATAAAAATACATTCTTAACATTTTTCAATCATCCTGCAGCATATAATTAAAATCTATTTCAATTATTAATAAAACATAGTTTCTAAATTGTGAAAGTGAATTGATATTTAAATTTAAATTGAAGTATTATTTGGTTACTATTATAACTACTGTCTATTTCTGAGACAAAGGTCACATTTCCCAAGGTAATGAAGCGAAATATACCGTTCCGTGGTAAATTTGTATTAAGGTATTATCAAAATACTATATAATGGTGGATATAAATAATCTTATTGGTCTAAGTAAGATTATTTAAATCCACATTATAAAATAAATACCCATACCCTGAATTACACCAACGCAAAGTTCAAGCCAAACTCCCGTTGGAATTCTTTCTAATATTCTATTTAACACCTTGACGCATGAAAAGAGTTTTCATCGCTTCATACACTTTATCTGCCTGCGATGATATCGAGCAGCTTCGCGGACATTACATTCCCGCAAGATACTTAAGATGTGTTAACGTAAAACATAAAATGTGTTAAAAAATAAGATGTGTTAACGTAAACCACAAACGCATTGATTCGCGAAATATATTTAAGTGACGATGACTCGAACTTATCAATTTATTTTGCTCTTTGGAATATTAAATAAAATTTTATTTTTATCACTGATTAAATATGTTGATAGTGATCTATTCTTCATAACCAAATTAGCATGAGCTCTATTATAATTACATATGAATAATTAAAAAACCTAAGAAGAAAACAAAGAAAATTGTAAATTCATGGTAGACGGAGAAATGTTTTTTCATATTTGACGAAATCGATGATTTCGGTAACTGAATGATTTTTCTTTATCGGAATCGATGACTAAATGATCTTTCTTTACTGCCTATTTCAATGTCAGTGATTATTAACATCTCTAACACATTCTTTAAGGTAAAAAAAATATCCTTATAATTTTTATTTTCACATTTGTGAAATTTGATTTAGTAATATTTCTAACAAATTCTGTTTTTTTAATAAATGACAATAATTAGTAAAATAGACAAAATAGTAAAACCACGCCTTTTTAACCATTCTAATGGATTTCTTTCTCAATAAGTATTTGAAATTATTTATTAAAATATTATCATTTAGAATTAATTTCCCATAAGTTTACATTTTGTAAATGACGTAGAATAAAAACCAAAGAAAAAACTGTAACACATATAATTCGTTACAGTTTTTTCTTTAATTAATGTTAGAATTAACGCAATCTTTTTTAATTTAACTCTCAAAAAATTGTAACTCTCTGCTACACAATTATTCGAAAATTTGGGCATTTTACAAATATTGGCCGAAAACTTACCCGAAATATTCTCAATAGTAATGTAAGAAAAATATCGTAGCAGTCATAGCTTTTCTATGACTGCTACGATATTTTTCTTTACCTTCTGCAATTGTTTAAGCAAATTGATCAATTTAATTACACATTCAATTAATAATTCTATTCAATGTCTATACATGGATTTATTTAGGGTGGCGAATTTATGACTGTATTCTTATCTAGTGATACCGGCATGCTTACGGAGGAGGACGAAATTAAAATGTTTAAATATTTTATTAGATGTTGAGCAAGACTGTGGCAGATAAAGGAAAAGGAGGACGAAAGGATTGACCTGACAAAATATAAGGCATAATTCACATTTCACTGTGGCCTAGGCTGGCTTTTGGCAGTTTCATGCTTCTGTAATAAATGCCTTGCAATAAAGTTAAGTCAAATGTTTGGAAGTTAAAGTTGGAATTATCAACTACATCAAAGTATCTAAATATTTCTTCTAATTAGTTCAATAGCATAGAATTTGAAACCATAATATAATCGTAAACATTACGTGCACATATAATTGTTACAAGCATTTGCTAAGTGTACCATCGGCAATAAAAATGTCTATGAGGAGTACAATTCAATTTAAAAGAGGAAAAAATGGTATTGTGTTTTTATATTATGGTGTGCCTTAAAATTTATCTGATATTGTCTTATTTAAAAAACTCAGTTGGTTCCCTTTCTTTGGTAAGTAAAAGTACGGCTCTTGGATTTGCAAACCAACACTTATTTTGCTGGAGAGGCATATTTTACTTGTCCTATTTACGTCACACAATATTGCGCTCTAATAATGTCATAGTCCCTAGGTGACTGTCTATTTCAGGCAGAATTTTCATTATAGTTCGCTATATTTTTTCCTGGAATTTTTCGTGGCTTTAAGGTAGTAATGGTGATTAACTCCCTTTACAGAAAGAAAATTCGCGGTAAATAGCCCTCTCATATTAAAAGATCCTTAATGTTTTCTAACGATTTTAGCGTAAATTTTTAGTATTGGTAATGACTTATTCACCCAATATATATGAACTAAAATTTTGCTTTAATACATAAAAAATACATGTTTATAAATAAAAAAACGTTAAAAGCTTCATTATTATTTTCAGATTCTAACAATTTATAACAAGCCCTATGTGGTATTCCATTTTTTTACGTTTTTAAACAAACTTAAATACCTTGTTCATCGGGGAGAAATAAGTTTCTAGTTCATTGGTTAGACATTTTATGAAATACCCCTTGATATCTTCATCTCTCTAGCTATGTTGAGGCCTGTTAAACATTGATTTGACTTCGCCAAATAATTAAGTCAAATATACCAGGTATGTCTGTCGATATTGGTATCCCTTTTTGAAGATAATTGTCATCGTCAGATTTTTCAACATTTTTAAAACATTTAAAGTACTCTTAATATTGAATACGATGCAAGGAGTCTTTCTACGAAGACTTTTGAATCATTTTGTAAGTAACAATAAATTGCTTATCAAGTTTCACATAAAATTTCAGCATCAGTTTTTATTCTCATAAATTATTTCTAAATATGCAAACTGTACCAAACACATGCAAAAACTAACCATCATTATGCATAAGTCGATCATTCGTTAGATTTCGAACCATGCAGCTAGTCTGATCGGGTGACTTAAACTAACCCTATTAAATAATATATATATATATATATTTATATATATATATATATATATATATATATATATATATATATATATACATATATATATATATATATATATATATATATATATATATATATATATATATATATATACATTGCCCATGAGTTTTTTCACCATCAAATGCGTTCCATTACATAGTTGTTGTTGGTTCAGATTTCAAAGCATGATGATTATCGAGCCAACCTTTAGTTGTAAATTGTAAGGTGGCATGCCAGACACATCCAATGAGTTTAATAATTATGTTAGATATTTGATTGCTTCGTGGATTCTTGAAGGAATGCATTGCACTGACGATTTGATTTGTGAAGTTTAAGCGATCCATTTATTTGTTTTTGGCGTAAGAATAGCCCGTTAATTTAACCAATTGTGATTTTTGTGGTCATTAATGATGTTCGGTAATGATTTAAAGGTAAGCTCGTACTTTGTTGAGAGGAAATTGCAAAAATTCGACGGAAACGAAATCAACCCGTTCGATTCGCCGACAGAAACACAGCCATTATGGATAATCAGCAATTTCTTGGAGAAATCTTCGGCAGATGGATTATTTATCAATGCAACTCGGATGTTTGTCGTCAGCTAAAGTTACTTCACATAGCGCTACAGAGTCGATGACTTGTGGCAAGTGTTTATTTCACCGCCAGCGGTCGATCTTGCAAGGACTGGTAGTGTTTGGCGGAAGTCGCCAAACAGTAGAATCATTCCGCCTCCAAAACATATTTAGTCATTCCGCAGATCTTTCGTAGTTCGATTAAGTGCTTCTAATGCGCCTTTGTGCGCCATTGTGCATTCATTCTAGATGATGGTTTTACTTGCTACCAAAACTTTGGCCATTACTGAATATTTTACAATGTTCCATTTTCATTCGTTTGGTTTAACGGAAATTTCAACGTCGCATAAGCCGTTTGGCATCCTTATAGCAACGTGACCGTTATCCCAGAAGAAACAAGAGTTACATCAGTTTCGGATCTCGCTCGAACAGTGGCCAAAATCAATGACATTAGGAATGTTTTTCCAGTTCCACCGAGCGCATTGAGGAAAAATAAGTCACCATTTCTGTCATGTGTTGCCTTCATTAACGTATCGTACAAGTCCTTCTTTTGGTGGTTTAACAGTGGTACATTCATTTGACCTGATTGGTTCAATACTTCTCAATAATATTCAAGTTCACGTTTTAATTCTCGATTGAAAGCGTCGTTCATTCCACGATTTGACGTCGCCATTCCTAATTTGACTAACAAATTACCCCACATGAGATAACACATGTCTTCGATCAAAAACAAAGCCTTATGTATCTCCTCATCCAAAGATTATGTATCTCCTCATTCACCTCCAGATTGGAATTCCCTGAACTGACACGACTTTGATGAAAAATATCTTGTGACATGTCACCTTGTACTTGTTCCACAGTTCACACGAATTTGATGGGAATCATATCAAAATAATGATAGCAAATAATCTGGGTATCAGACTTGGAGATGCAGAACCAATTGCTTCAGCGATTGTCTTGTCCCAATGAGTATCGTTTTCAATCAAATTAAGCTATTTACATGCATCACAAAATATTAGAACCACTACACCATTGAGAGTTCGAAGCGAATCAAATGGTATCGGCCCACGAATATTCGCCAGCAACAATCGCAAATAGAAGCATTCGTCATTCTCCTGATGAACCATATAAATTCAACCAAGGGCATTAGAAGAACGCACATCCGGATGATTAGGAACTGCATTGCCTTGCTTTCTACGTCGAAATTTCTTCGATTAAATGTTACAAATGTTATAACCTGGTACCTCAGAGCAGAGCAACGTCCATGCAAACAAACCTTGGCAAACCGAAAAGAAACCTGTCAATTCACATTCGATGCAGTGGTATAAGTCGTTGACCATTCTCCAGATGCACTGCCCAATGTACAACAGTGGGATGACGTTAATGAATAAAGAATGAGAATATACGCCAAGTTGCCTTATTGTAGCACACATATCGACCAACTTGATAGTGCGTGATTTCATCGTTGGTATTGGGAGTTTGAACGCCAAAAACTGCCATATCGCTGCTTTTCGTGATATATTTTCAGATGTATTTTATGGACTTCACTGAATTGCAATTTATCACGTTGCAATGCGCCTTGAATGTTTTCGAAAGAAGTGGCGAATACGGAATAATCCAAGTGTTGTCGACCACGATATAGTTTTCTTTCACTTTCGTTGTGACAGTTCTGTGGTAATCATCGGTGATCGATGCCGGTCCAGTGAATAAGTCAGTGATAATCTCCTCCGTCAAATTTCGTGGATAACGCTTGGAACACTTGCCGTCACCAGGTGCGGTTATTGGGGGTTGATGGTGCCGCACGGTCAGTGAATAATATTTGTAATTACAACGTTATCTATTTGGTCTGATCGAATTCTTTCGAGTAACCAAATAAGAATACCTACATGCAGCAAGCCTTGTTTTTGCCATTCAGTCGAATACATCTAGCATCGAGTATCCCGAAAGACTGGATGCTTAACAGTGTAGTCCATCAGCGACCGGATTTTTTTGTGTAGACACGTACGGTGATATCGTGCCGATCACTTGATGTGTATTCAGGGAGTAGCAGTTTAACGATTTCTATCCATTTCGGATTGCACGTTAAGGTGATAAATAGATCTGGGCGACTATAATGACGCACATATGTCATTGCATCTTGCGCATATCCATGCACATGATGCGGACTGCCAATGTACGTCGCCGGTAGAATAGTCAATTGACCAACACTAATTGCATCTCATTTGGTGCTGATTGCATTGCGTAAATAAATATAATCCTTTGAAAGCAATTTAGTTTGGTTCAGCCCAATGAATTTGAGGTGCTCCATTTCGATTTTGACGCAGATATCGTCGCAATATTACTGAAGCATTCGACGAACTCGTAGCAAATAGTTGTCAGAATTTTGATGTATCATTAAACGATATGCCTAATAATTTGTCGACCTAACCTTCTTCTTAGTTTCCTCACCTGAAATAAAATAACTTAAATCTGTAAAATTAGCGTTATGTTGAAATAAAAATTACAATATTGACACCGACCGCTCAATGAATTTAACATTATGATATTTAAGTGATATCCATCGTCTCCTTCCGAAACAACAGCGGGTATTACAATACATCGTATGAACGTTGTGTTTCGTATATTCGTTGCAGTTGTCCAATGTCGCGCGTGTTCAAGTTTCCACCAACAATCGCAATTATGACTTTATTTATTGTTGGAGCGTTGAACTGGCGTTCGTATATTCGAGCGGGTCATTTATCCGCTCTAATCATGACTTTGTAGTCATCACTTGGCATGCAATCCAATGTTTTCAGTTTCGAGCAACTGAAGCAATGCATGATGTTCGTGAAGAAGAATTTCTCTTTTCATTGCCGTATTGATCGTTGTACGTACATCAAGTTATTCCTCTATATTACCCATGAAGTAAATTTTAATGAATTTATGCTGTGCGTCCTTAAGCAGTTGCAATGATCCAATTCCATGGAAAATTTAGCCTTGGATATGTAAAGTTGAAGTCAAAATCTGTATTACTGAATTATGATCACCAGAAGGAAATGAACGTTTACTTTCTGTAGCAAAAATTACCTTGAATGTCGGATTGAATCCGCGTTCTTTGATAACATCTGCCCGAAATGAAGTCATGTGTAGACATCCGTTATATCTTTGAGCGTTCCATAGAAAATATCTTGATTCTACTGTTTCACCACGAAGCAATTAGTGCAATGGCTCAGTAGAGGCAATAATGGCAACATCGCACATTTCGCATTGCCACTAAGACAGCGCAATCCAGGCGTTTCTCCAGCGAACTTCAATGCCCTGCAATCAATACAATCTCTACGGGGCAATTCAAACGAAAGTATGCAAGATGTAATCAATTGTACAATCATATTGAGACGCCACTCGATTCAGATAAACACTTGAAGTATTTCTTCTTGTACGTCGAAGATTACCACGTAGTTGATCAATGCGATAAGCTAGATGATTTCTCATTACCAACTGAGCCGTTCGACGTAATTCCTCTCTTTGTTCTTATGTTTGTGAAGGATGAAGTGGAGCCATACTAACGCGGCTCTCTTCTCTTGCTATTTATTTTTCATATGCAGTGGATTGGTTTGCAATATTCCTAAGTCGAATTGCATTACAGTTTCGTTGCAAAAGATTAGATCTTCTAGATCGCGGATTGTAAATATAACACTTTAAAGTTAACCATTCAATTAAATATTAGGTAATGAAGCCATTATTGATGCGCATACAATCACAAATGTCATAACCTCATAAAATGAACATCTTCGAAGTCACAACGTTTGAAATCACTTTTCGCTGATGAATTTAAAAAAAAATCGTTTGAAGAGAATTAATTCAATTGAATTAAAATGCAATAACGGTCGACAAATGTGTCCTCACGTGTTCGTCGATTCGGATAGTCGACGCTGTGATGTTAACATGCTGAAGGTTCGTTAATATTCGGGCGGGCTCAGCGGACAGCGTCGCGCGTGCTGGTGCGGCGCGCCATGCCAAAAAAAAGAAAATAGGACTGTAGCTAAAATTATATTCCAGTATTTTTATTGAATTTAGAAATACGCCAAAATAATTATTTTATGAATTGTGTTGAAGAGCATTAATATAAAATCTCAAGTAAAAATTACCATAAAAATATTATTTATTCATAAAAATTTAACCACTTAGAAAATGTTTAAATGCCTGTTTAATTATTTGAGTTGAAGAACATTAATATCAAGTTTCACATAAAAACGAACAATAGATTTTTTCCCATAAAAACATGACCCACAATGTCATCTGTGATCGGCACAAAAAATTTACACCTAAAAATAGGAGAATATAACCATATTCTCCTATTTTTAAGGCTAACTTTAACGCATTAAACGATATTTACTTTCATTCGACGATTATTTCGTCCTGCCTCACGGTACAGTGATAGAGCATGCTATATATGACTAAAATGGTTTTAGAATGAAAGGGACAAAACATTTATTCGAAATAAGTCTAATTTTGCTTATATATACGAGGACACAGTCACATAACGTAACACTGTATAGATAATTATAATTAAAATATTAAGTGAAATGGTATAAATGAGTTTAATTTAATGTGATACGCTAAAAACTTTGATAAAGAAATTATAAAAAATTAATTACGTTATTTGAGAATATCATTACGACTTTCGTCAATATAAAAACTAGTATCATGCATCTGAGCATGAAAAATTCTAATCAGAAAGACGGTGAAATTTTATTATGTTAAATCAATATTATTTACGACTTGCAACCTGGTAAGTGATCTAAATATTGAATATATTTAGCGTTAATTTTGTAGAAATTCATTATGGATAATTAAATGAAACTACGTGACGTAGTATTATTTCTACTTTCTTTAAGTTCTCTTTGCTAATAACCCACCTAAAGATGTTATAATACAAGGAAACTACGTCACGTAGTTTCATTTAATTATCAAGTGTTCTAAAGTAAATGGCTTTCCTATTTCAGTTACCTAATCAGGAAATAATATTGAACGCGTAATTATTTCTTATATATTTTCATTTAAGTATATATTTACACATATTTTTTTTCAAATATATATATATATATATATATACACAAACACACATAAATATATATATATATATATATATATATATATATATATATGTATATATATATATATATATATATATATATGTATATATATATATATATATTCTTCTTCTTAGTCGTGCACTCTTGACAGAGTGATCGTGATCATGATTCGGCCGGTTCCTTCGCCACTGCCGCCCTCACGATGTGACGCCATGTAGTTCGGTGTTTTGCGGAGTGAGAGCAGTCATTTACACTGGAGTGCGTTGCAGATTTTATTAGGTCTGTCCACCGTGTTGGATAGCGTCCGCGGGATCGTTTGCTTTTCACTTTGCCTTGCACTACCAGTCGTTCCATGGAGTCCTCGTTACGGGTGACATATCCAAAGAATTTGAGGATACGCAATTGCACAGTCGACGATAATCTCTCTTTGATGTTAAGTTCCTTGAGGATCAAAAAGTTGGTTCATTGCGCGGTCCATGGGATCCTAAGCAAACGCCTCCAGCACCACATTTCCAGCGCGTCAATTTTGTGGCGGTCTTGCATCCTCAGCGTCCATGTCTCAGCTCCATATAGAAAAATTGGAAAGACCAGGCATTTCATAAGTCGAACCTTTGTGTTTCTGGTTATTCTGCGGTCTTTCCAGATCTTTGTGAGTTTTTCCACTGATGATCTCGTCACGGCGCAACGTCTTCGAAACTCATCCTCGCAACCTCCATCATTAGCGATAGTGGAGCCCAGATATACATAGCTCTTCACTACCTGGCATCCTGCTATATTTTGGATGTTCGGTTGGTTATTGTTAGCACGATCTACAATCATCATTCTAGTCTTAACGCGATTGATTGTAAGCCCAAACTCCAATGCTGTGGTCTCCAGTCGTTGTAGGAGAGACTCGATTTCATCTTTTGTTGACGCTGGAGGGTGGTGTCATCTGCGTATCTCAAGTTTGATATCCGACCCCCCATCAATATTCCCTTATTCCAATCTTCAAGAACTATACGCATTAGGTATTTTGTGTATATTTTAAAGAGAAGAAGAAATAATATACAGCCCTGTCTAACACCTGCTTGCGTTTTGAAGCGTTCGGAGTCAATATCGTCTACTCGAACCGCGGCTGAGCCATCTTCGTATACACGCCTAATGAGTAGTACAAGATGATGCGGTACATCCATTTCCGTCAGGACCAGCCACAGTTTGCACCACTTCACGGTATCGACGGCTTTCCTAAAATCGACGAAGCATATATAGAGGGCAATGTTAAACTCTCTAGCCTTCTCTACAATTTGTCGCAATATCAGCAGCTGTTCTCTTGTACCTCGACCTATTACAAAACCAGCTTGTTCGGAGGCGATTTCTCGGACAAAAAACTCTGAAGCCTTGTGTTAACAATATGCAGCATTATGTTACTGGCGTGGGATATTAGGGAAATAAGTCTGTAGTTACTGCACTTTTTCGTCGATCCTTTTTTGTGTAACGGTATGAATATAGAGTGTGACCAATCGCTCGGCCAAACTCCAGTGACCCAAATACGACAGCAGATGGTGTGCAGTAAGTTTACTTCGACTTCCCCCATGGCTTTCACTGTCTCGATCGGAATCTCATCAATGCCTACAGTCTTGTTCCGTTTAAGATGGTCTATAGAGGCCCGCATCTTCTTTTAATATCATTGGCTCTTGCTCTGTGGTTTCTTGGTAGGGTGTTATGTTTGTTGCTGTGTCAGCAAACAGGGACTTACAGTACTCTTCCCAGACGCTAGCAATCTTTTTGATTTCCGTGACGGTGTCTCCGGTCGCATTCCCAATGGCCCAAGTCTTCGGTTTGAACTGACGGGTTATAAGTTTGATTTTCATGTGTAGGTCTTTTGTTTCAAACTTTTGAGAATGTTTCTCTACCTCTTCACATATTGATTGTAACGCTGTATTACGGTCGCGACGGCACGACGCTTGTATGACGGAACTCATGGCGTTCAATTCCTGCACTTTTACGCCCTTGGCTTTCAGGTCCCTACGACTCTCAATCAAATCCCAAGTTTCACTCGACATCCAGTGCTGCCTCTTTTCGGATCTTCCGTCGGGCTGTGATTCGTGCACGGCATCTTTTATGAATTGCACGGTGGATTTCCAAAGCTTGTCAACGTTCTCTTCCTTGCTACAGTTTTCACGCCAACACTGTTCTTTATTTAGTAGTGATTGAACAAACAAGTCTTTATCACGGATTTCCAAGCGTTTGGCCGTTCTTCTGACCATGGGTCTGCGCAGTCCAGTTCTCATACTACCTAGTGTGTAGTTGGTGGTGTAGCTGGTGGTCAGACATGACGTCGGCTCCCGGCAATGTGTGTGCGTTGGTTATCGAGCTCCTCCATCTTGTTCTAACCAGTATGTAATCGATCTGGTTGCGGTATTCGTCGTTTGGGGAGGTCCATGTATACAGTCTCCTGGGGTGGTGTTTTAAGACTGTGTTCATAATGGTAAAGTTGTTATCTGCTGTAAATTGAATTAGGCGTTCTCCTCTGATGTTCCTGCAACCAAGACCGTAATGGCCGACGATGTTTCGCAGTCCCACATCCAGGGTAGTTTCCAACCTTAGCGTTAAAGTCACCGATGATCATCAGTATCTCTCTCCTTGGGATGTTATTGATACAAGCCTCCAATTGGTTGTAAAAATCCTCGACTTTATCTTCGGAAGCGGCACTTTTGGGGGCGTAAACCTGGATGATGTTCAACGTACATGGTGAAGCATTGAGTTTCATGCTATCACTGACAGGGTTGTAACCTAGGATAGACCCAGCCCAGATCGTGGGTATAGCGATAGCCGCTCCAGTAAAGCTGAACGACTCGTTTCCTGAGAAGAAGATAGTATGTTACTCTAGGTTTCTGTGCTCACTGTCTTTCCACTGCGTCTCACTTGGTCCCTTGATAACACTGTTACATCGCTCTAGCTCGTGGTCTAACACATGGAGCTTTCCTTCATCATTGAGACCCTTCAAATTCCAGGTCCCAATGTGAATGTTATTACGAAGTTGCAGTTTCGTTTTACCAGAGATTTTGTTTCGATGGGGCGCCTGGCTGCATATTCCCTCATGGCCAGTAACCAGTGAAATTGGTTCCCGGACAACTCAGGGCGCCGGTCGCTACGCGGGTCGCCAGGCACACGTTTACTCTTATTCGACTTCTTCGTCACTTTCTTGGGAAATTAGTGCATCGGTTTCCCGTTGCCTTCTGCACCAGGACTTTTAGGGGGTATTTGGTCCCCAAGGTTTCTGACGCCTCTTCCATCAGGTTACCCTGACGGGTATATATGGTTATACCGCCATTGCTCGGTCGTCATTGCCCCGTTGGTTATCTAGCAGGGAGCACCACGGCAACCGGTTGGTCGCCGCCGCTATTCGGCGCGTGCAGGTGGGGTTGACAGTAGGTATATATATATATATATATATATATATATATATATATATATATATATATCATTAGTATATATATAATTTCTATTAGGTGGGCTATTAGCAAGAATCTTTGTATTACAACCTGAAGATATTGTAATACAACGAAACCTAGGTCGTGGTAAAGAACTTAAAGAAAGTAGAAATAATACTACATCACGTAGTTTCATTTAATTGTGAATATGAAATATACTTATCGAGAAACTAAAAAATTAAAGTCCCTTCCGTAATTAGTTTCATTCATAACAACGTAAATGTTTTTGTATATTACTTTTTTTGTAAGCTCTAATTAAAGAGATAATTCAGATATAGCCCTTTATTGAACACGCCAGTTTCCATAAGGACCGTTAATGTGTTTATACACATACCACGATTAATATAAACACCACGCTGAAAATGGGAATTAAATGGCGCATTGTTTACAAATTTCTAAGTGTTAAGTACTCGCGCATTGTTTTCAAATATCTAAGTATTAAGGACTCAGGCATGATCAAATATATATATTCACACAATAGTTAAACCATTAGCACAATAGTTAAACCATTCACACAATAGTTAAACAATTAGTTAAACCTAATAATTATATGGAGCTTGAGTCATTCAATATGTAATTAATAAATACAAAAAATAATGCTTTGCGGATTGTTACTGAACTCGTTATACTAAATCGTAATATTAAATCACATAAATCAAATTAGAATATTTTAAGCAAAATACTGTGCGCTTTGATTGCATAAGAAAGTTGGAATAAATACTACCACAAAATGGCATATTTTTAACAAGTGTACGCGTAATTAAGTTAGTAATAAATTTAAATCATATCTTTCAAATGACAAAACCAAATCTACGCTACTTCTAATCTAGGTCATTGAATTGAGCAAATAAGCTTTATTATTACCAGCCCGAATCTTGTCATATAAGTGGGCCGATATTTTCAGCTGAAGACCTCCTTTCTCGTTATCCTCGGAGGTTTCCGCTCAAAGCTCGTGCCAAGTGGACTTGACGTACATCTTAAGAGTCGGCGTGAATTTGTCAAGGATGTCGTAGATTTATTTTATACATAAACTTGCTGGCTATTCACAAAATGAAGCGTAAAATAACTTTTAAGACAATATATATAATTATAAATAATATATTACCTGATTTATATAGAGATATAATTCGTATTAAAACATATCAGAATATTTTATATCGTTTCAGAGGATCCATTACATTAAAAATAGCAAACGGCATAGCCACACTTTAGATTTATTTTAAATAAATAATTATATGTAGGTTAATTTGAGTGGGTTTTTCCAGATATATATATATATATATATATATATATATATATATATATATATATATATATGTATATGTATTTTAGCACTTTTACTATATATTAGCATATTCATAAACATTAGCACTTTAGTGTTAAATAATGCTGAACTTTTACCAAGGACAGTCGAATGAAAAATTAATAACAATGCTAAATTTTATCTACTATTTCATAACTAATATTGTACATTGTTTATAAAAATAATTAGGAGTGAATGTGAAACTTCAAAATGCGCTCTTTATTATCCGAAGAAGCCTCCTTGATTTAACTTATCTGTCTTCTACGTCAGATTAATACGTTTCGAGGACTTCAAAACAAAGGGCTTTTGAATTTGTTTATGTTTATATAGGTATTGCATAACGGAAGAATAATTTCAATAATATTAATTTTTTTTGTTACAAAGAACTAAAGTATTTCTTTATATTTCTATGTAACAACATTTCTTTGTAACAACATTTACAAAGAAATGTTGAAAGGAAAGTATTTCTTTGTAACAACATTTGACGATTATTTAGCATAATAAAAAATTTAAATTTGTGTTCTTCAATTGGAATGCACTGCAATAATATGTGTTTTTCTTATTTTTGACTAATTTTTGCTACACTTGAGATTTAATAATAATAATAGCTAGGTTAATTAATAAAAATATTAGGAGATTTTTTCCTCGCACGTCTTATGTATAATGCACATGATATTTATTATCGACAAACCTTACAAAAGTGTATGTAGAATCACCGACGTTCTACATCATGCCGAAAAAAAACGGTTTAGATTTTTGTTATTTCCAAAGATAAGAAGTATATGTAAGGAATAAAATGTTATGTTTATTTTTTGAAGGACGCTATTAAGTACTTGTTCCTAAATATCTGGAAAATTTGCGAACTTCTCGATGATTCGAAACGAAAAGCCTATAAATTTGACTTTCATTGAGGGCTAACGAAGGAATTTTCCTAATGATGAAATGGAAAGTGTGCATCTCTGATCTGTCTCATAGTCCGTCATTATATATAGGTCTGAGCAACATTCTATTACGGGCCGTATTAAATACACAAGTTTGTTTGCAGGCACTTTTGAAGTTTTTAAAAAATCGAAATTTTAGTACATTGATATATTTCTTTTTTGTTGTTAACATCGCTCCTTCACATACGAAAATAATATCAATATTTCGATCTAACGAAATTTTTTAGATAAAAGGAGCTTTGAAATAAAATAACAAAATATTTTAAATAAATATATTCTTTAATAAATAAAAATCAAATATAATCAATATATTAAATCACAAAATACACTAAACATGTATACTTATTTGGGAACAAAACATAAAAATTACCATTGTTTTGAACAAAGGTTTTTTTAAGAATATTAGTTCTTCTACATGCCTTGCTCTTTGAAAACTGCCATTACTAAGCACCACATGATTCATTATGGATACCTATTACTTCGATGCTATAGATGTAGTAACGGAAATATAATATTTCACAGAGATCTTTGGCAGCTAAAACACGCAGGAATAAAACACTTTCATACTTCATAATTGAATTCGTTAAATCCGATCAATCAATCGTTTATAATCGAATATTTTTTTTGCGTTTCGGTTATTTTCAATTACACTTAAAACTCAATTTCAATATTTTAAATTGATTGTTTTCCATTTGATATATATCACTTCGTTTTTTGTTTCAAAAACTTCAAACAAAGTTCGTTTTACCGAGAAAATGAATTTTATTGAACAGGTTCCTACAAAATGCCCAGTGATTGATAATAATTGCTCATCTATATTTACAATTTTTTGACACATAAGAGTTTACCGTGATTACAAATATATGAAAAACACGTTCATTCCAAAGATTGCTTTGGCTAATCTACAATTAGAAAATTTTCTGAAATAATTGTAACCGGTATTGAAATGTGTTCATTACGAACTCAGACGTAATATAAATATCGTTTTCTGACTATTGTTAGAAATATAATTTTGTAGTTGAATTATATACATTAAAACAAATTAATTATCCAAAAGTATTACGATAGTTTTCTTAAAACTATTAAAAAATATTCTCTGGAAATATATGTAAAATTATGGGCTTCCAAAAATAAGTGTATGTCATGAGTATTCCAAAGTACAGTATACGAAATTTACATAATTATAAAACTTTAAAACTTGAAACTTAGCACTTAGGATTTCCTTAGGTTCCAGGTACTTAACGAGAAAGGATTTTTCAAAATTAATTATAATGATAAAAATGTAAAAATTTCTATTCGAACACTAATGCAGCTAAAATGCAGCCATGGTCTCTTTTTGCCCAAAGCTGATACTTTTTAATATATAAAAAAAAAAAAAAATTAATGTATAAAAATATCGTTGAAGCTCAGCTTATTTTGGTAGAGTTTATTGCGCTTGGCTCCGGACTTGATTCTAAAAACTTTGTTACAAAAATTTATCTATTTTTTAAAAACATATGGTCACTATTAGAGCACGACATATTACGTGACATCCATTGTGACGTTTATTGCTTATTTCGTTCTTCATAGTCTCGTTTTCTTTTTCATATTAATGTATTTTTAAATGAATTTATTTGCGCCGGTACATATCTGTTTTATATTTTATTTTTTTCTTTTATTTACTTACGACAAAATTTCTTTTACACCTTTAATCTAATATAATTAGAATTACTGAAAAGGACTTATTTATCTTAAAAGGGTTATCTTATATTTTATGTTAAACTGAAGGTAAATAAATTTAAAAAATAATACGTTTGAATGGAGTAATGGATAACCAACAAAGAAATATTAATATTTTCACGCAAAAAAAATAGATACTATGAAATGGCTTTATAAGTCACTACATTTGGCACCAAAACGTTTATGTTTGCTTACTATTCCAATAACAATGATCAATTAATATATCATACTTTCTATAAAGTGTACCGGATCACAAATTATTGACACTGGTATAAATATTTTAATAACCAAGACAAAATATAAATTTACATAACGGTAAATTATAGTATCTTAAAAACTTTTGCAGGAAACAGGAGGTATTTAATAAAAGCGTTATTAGAAACTTTAATTACCACTTTGTAGTCACAAAGGTTTCTCAAATCCCCTTTCATTATTCACCTTTGATGCATACAAAAATAACCTTAACCTAGTCAGATGTATTTATTTCATGTTATTAATTACAAATCATTTAGCATAATAGTCTTAAAGTTGGAATCATAATTGAAGAAATCGTTAAAATAGCGATAAAACATGACCAAAAACAGATAAAGGGGTAATAGTAATGAAGAGGACCAAGTAATTTGTTCTAGTGAAAATAGGATTATGCTATTTGAAGGTATTCTTTATTTTATTCGATAAGAAAATTAAAAACTTTAATGAGTATTCATTTGGCCAAATAAAATATAAAGTATATATTATTTAAGATTTGTTTTATATCAGACAAAGATATTGGTATAAAAGTTTATTGAACATTTTGCATCATATTTTAAAAAATAAACTGGTTTTCTTAAAAATTAATTTCAAAGCAATTGACATACTATCCATTTAGTATGGCGAATGATGGAATAGTCTAGCTACTGTAGCTTTAAGATAATTTCTTTTACTGTGTGAATATGTCACATCAGATAGAAGCTCATCCTAAATTAGAAAGTCTAACCTGTTAAAAAGAGTTATTTCATAAGAAGTGTATTGATTCGATGGTTTATTGACAGGTGGTGAAGAAATTAATAAAAATTAACCAAATAAAACTAAAAAAATATTTGCGTAAGTATTGGCAGTTCTTATAAGCTATTATTGATAGACTTAAAAAAAGAAAGTTCTCAAAAGGTATTATTAACAGACTTTAAAAAAGAGGAGGTTCTCATTCAGATTGTATTTTTATTTATATTTTCATAATCATTTCTCAACAAAAGAACGATTACTTATTTCTTCGAATGGGTATAAACCTCTATGGTGCACTAGGACGTCGGCCAATAAGTTAAGATGGCGAGAAATTGTAAAAGTCAACCACCGACGGTGATGTAGCCTTATCGTGACCACGACCGCTTTGTCAAGAGCGACACGACTGAGAGGAAGAATTTAGCCTGTAAATTTGGTTAATACGTGATCATGAAAGTATAAGATATATCGTAGAATTCCCCACAATTTAACAGCGCAAGTAGTGTGATCGAGTGTCAATGATGTAGGTTAAACTATTTAGATTGTACTTTACTTTGAAGGGTGTACCCATAGCATGATCACATGCAAATTTGGTTCCGAACCATAGAATTCCTCAAAAATTAATAACATAGGGTATCGTGATCAAATTTTGATGACTTAAGTATAGTTTTTGAAAAATTAGGATACAAGCCAGAATATGGTTTTAGATATTCTTTAGTGTTGAAGAGCAAAACTTCTCGAGTTTGAGGTCCTTTGATTTGTATTGGCGAAGCAAGAAAATATTAGGGCAAATATGTAGGTAATGATATGCAGATGTATACCATATAATTTCAACCTTTAATCCATAAATCCGGATGATGTAGGTGGATTTCCTACATGTTTAGGTGAGAGACTTAAAAATCTATCGTTCTTAAATTCGTATTATGGGTCTCAGAAACAGACTGTGCCATTGATCTCCGGTTTTCAATTTCTCTGTCTTTATACCGCAGAGGTTTTGCACACCTAAACTGTGAAACTTGTGTTGTGAGTGTCAAGCCAAGACTGTGTCACTGAACACCGGATTTTAACTACGCAATCTTAATTCTGCAGATAAACTGCCTGCTTAAATCGTAACATTTGAGGATTTTTTGTTTCAAATGATTATTATTGGCCTCAAGCAGAGATTTTGACCACAAACTTCAGATACCATCACCTCAGTCCTAATATTAAAGTAGTACCGCCTAGCTAAACTATAAAATTAAATAACCTACTATTTTTAATTTAGTATTGTGTAACTCAAGCAAAAACTATGTCACTAAACTTCGAATTCAAGTTCCTCAGTTTGGACGCCATGGAGGTACGTCAGACTTGAAGATTATCCGTTTTAAATTAGTGTTGTAAAAACTCCTCAGTCCTGTTGCTGCAGGGGCTGGCTAAACCTAAGACCTGAGCTGTACAGCAAACGATGACCTGCTGTCTTTGAATTGAATTTTTTATCTCAAGCAGAGACTGCCCCTGAACTTCGATTTTTGCCAACTCTTTTTTGATGCTGTGTGGATCCTGTATGCTTAAGCTATGTGACATAAAGAGCTGCAATTTTAAATTATTATTGTACATTTCAAACCGAGGCTCTGTCATGAAACACCAGGTTCCTTCTCTTCAGTGTTCACACGGCGAATATACTACCTGCTTAAATTATTAGGCTATGGGACCTGCTATTTTTAAATTAGAATTAGGGATTTTAACCAAAGGCTATGCCAGTGAATTTAGAACTCCAATTCCTCATACAGGTGTAATTGTACGCCCTGTTTTGCGTACATTAACCATATCTTCGGCATTAGTCCACCAGTTTGTGTGACTTCTTTATTTACATGGCCCCAGACTTAATAATAACAAAATTTAAACTTTGACCATGGGAATGGAAGGTGTATGATAAAATTCGACAACACTGTATCATACATGTATCGTGATCGAGTTTGGATTATTATAGGTCTAATAATAATCTAGTGATAAGTCTCCAATATTTAGGCACGCTGTGGGCGGCGTAAATAGGTACTTTAGTAAAATCGGGGCATAATGACAGAGCCGGGAGGTTTTGACCGAAACTTTTCACTGATGAGGAGTAAACTCTTTGAGCTCGGAATCATTTTCGTTGTGTAAACCTAGGCGAGAAAATAAGGAAAAAAATAGATAGGTACAAATTATATATATATATATATATATATATATATATGTACACAAAGGCATATTAAGTATGTAATAAGTTATCTGTTGTTAGGTAGTACAGGTAGTAGCAGGTACAGGTATATACTAAGGCATGAATTTACTAAATATTAGTAAATAAGTAGGCAGGCATATACAAAGACATACAGCAATTAGAATATTATTAGGCGGAAATATTGTATGTTAAAAGTATATATAGATTTGAATCATTGATCACCGTGAAGTCAATAGAAGAGCTATGATTTATATGTCCGTATTTAAGAATGTATGTGTGTGTATTTATGAATGTAGATATGTATGAAAATATTTAAGTTCATTAAATGCTACAAACGGCATTTCCGATTTCATAATTGAGATAATATTGATATTAAATTTGTAGTCAGTTCGTCAAATTCTGGGTAACATAAGAGTTCACAGTTACTAAAAATTGTAAAAATAAAAAAAAACATTTTTATACAATTTATCTGACTTGAAAAATCCACTGAATAAGAAGTACACTGAAAAATATGAAATTATGAAAATACAAGTATTCAGTTAGAATGTTTGCTGTAAAATATCCTTTTCGAACATAAATTCGATTTGCAAAATACTGCTACTTCTAGAGATTTTTGTAGACGGTGTAAAGTGAAATGTAACACTCATTTGTATATATGGGTGTGTGTAGATTTCTGAATATCAGAAAGTTGAAAATCGCCATGAATGATAGGAAAAATGTATGACGCGGTAAATACTAGAGAGGAAGGAAGTGTCTATTTGGCACCGACTCCAAAAATGTTGTGAAAAAGTAGTGTTTTGTAATTTATTTACGTTCAAAAACAATATTGTACTGCAAAGGTTCCAATTGAGTGCCCAAAATGTCATTAATTTATACCTTGCAGTGAGCTTCGTATCCTATGGTTATTGGAAGTCAGTTCAGTTTTTTGTAAAAATGTTTAATTTTTTTACGATTAGGAAGTGGTTAAACTCTCTTATTTTCCTCCTTATTATATATAAATATTTTTTCATTTAGAAATAATTATAAAATTCTTAATCATTCAAATGCAGATGCCATTTTATAAATCATTATTCAAATGAAAGTTTTACCAAAAGTCATGTCATGTTTTCTCGATCGAATTTCTTTTTAAATAAAATCTATTCTGAAAAAAATCCAATTAGTCTAGGATTTTTCTCTTTTTGTATAATGTTACTAAATTATTATTTTAGTTACCATTAAATTAAATTTAAGATAATATGATAGGTTTATCTAAACTGCTCAGAAGAGTCAAATAATTATATTTAATATTTCACGACAATAATTGGTGACATTATGACGTCTACTTGACATTAATTAAATTGTTTGTCAATTAAACCAGAATCTTACAGTTACTATTAGAAATCTAGATACTGTTTGCAGGTATTTTTCCATTACTATACCGGACTTTATTAGAATATTATCCTGCTTTGCATAAATTTGGACCTTTCTAGTTTTAGGCATGATAAATATTAACAAATTATATCAATTAAGATAGCACAAAGTCCATGAAAAATGTCCTTACTCTTAAAATCACCAATTTGATGACCATATTATGATATGCAACGCTATATTATTCGATGTAGGAAGATGAAGTTGGAAATTCCTCTTTAATAAAGTTATTACTCAAATAGAAAAACACTTAATTAACGGTAAGTTTCATAAGTAAATAGAATTTACATATTTACTTTTTTCACCTCTAATTTTCCGTAAAATCATAACTTAATTCATTTTTAAGTCATTTTCATTAACATGTGATATTATATATATATATATATATATATATATATATATATATATATATATATATATATATATATATGACATTATTTTAGCGGCAAGTCATATTGATATGTTATTTTGGGATGAGAAAAATACTCCTATGTAATGTTACGTTAAAATTTTGTTTCTAATTTCCAGCAAATCCCGTTCTAAGATAAAAATGGACAAGAATGATTAGTACGTATAACTGGATTCCCCATAAAATTCTATGGTACCTAGTAAATGTGGTGGAAAACCACCGAAATATTACTATATTTCTATATTTTGTGAACAAAACATCTATATTTAAAAAAAAGGTTTTGGTGCCTACCATCTTTGTACCGCTGTATTTATCAACATCCTAATTTATATTTTATCATTTATAGTTTTTCCTCTTATAACTCTTTACTGTTTCTCTGGAGCTTATTCATCGCTTTCATATATTATGAATCGTGATGCTTTAAATCATAGATTTCATATAGGTTTAAAAGTGTGTTTTTACGTGAACGCTGTTCATGGCTGATCGGGAATAAGTAACACACCGCTTAAAAGCATGTGTTTTTTTATATGCCTTTTTAGATAGCCCTACGATTTCAGCGATAGTTCTTATCATGTAAAGTGGTTTCAATGTTTGTTGTGGAAACAAAAAAGGCGATATTTTTTTTATTCAATTTAAAATATTAATGTAAATACTTACTTGTTTTGTATAAGTTATTAAAGAAGTACATGTGATGAAATTGGAAGCTATCTTAGATTGTCTTTATAACAAAAAAAAAATTATTCAGTCAACGTCATACAGTCAACGTTATACAGTCCACGTCAAAAATACCAATATCGTCATATTTGTGTAATGAAAGTACTTCATCTGTGCAATTGGCTTAACATTTCACCATTATTTTAAAAAAATCTTATTTATAAAGGTAAGAAATTAAGAGAGAGATTAAGAGAGAAATTAGAGATGTAGCGACAAAATACCAAACAAAAATACACATATCGCAAACGAAGTATAAGCCACCTCATTCGCAATATATTGGTAAACTTTTTCAAGCCTCAATATTATTTAAGTATAAAAATATAAGTAATTATATTTTTAGCTACTCCACAAAGTATTCTTCTGCTCGATAAATTTACGATTCTTCTCATGGTTAACTCCCAGCAAAAGCAATTCTTTTTCTGTGAAAGTTCTTTTCGTTGTATAACAAAGAGTGTAATAGATTTTCCATTGATACTTTTTAAAAATTATATTAAATGTATTTCATATCACTAAATTTTATTGACTTTATTTAAATAAGTGAATTGAAAATACGTGCAAAAGGTAACATCAGGTGCTTTACAATAATGCTGCTTTACTATATTAGACCACTTTACACTGTTTCACAATCCATGGCTTTTGAACATTTTGTAACTAAACCAGAACGATTCTAAAAATGGTTTATCCTTTTCGTCTTCAATTAAACCTTGGAAGTGCATTCCTTCTATTTAATATTTAAAAAAAAAGTGCAAAATCTATTTTAACATAGCGATAAAAAGAGCTGGCAGAAGCAAAATGACAGGAACAACAATAATGCTGAATCAATATTTACATAACTTTGGACTAGAGTATAAAAACTTATCGCTGCTTAACTTTATAACAATCGATATTTCTTGTTATTTTCTTGTTATTCACTAGAATATATTTTTAGTCCAGGTTCGGTTCCCGAAAAAAACATAAATTTTTCTATAAAAATGTAAATGAATTAAAGAGAGGAATAAATAAAATCCCATTCTGTCTCCTAGTATACAATACTAAAACATTTAACTTTTCATAGAACAATGTATTTGTAACGCTTTGGTTTTTTCTCAATTTTTTTCAAAATTAGAATTTTGTTACCGCTCACTTACTAAATATCTTTTTAATTTTCAATCTTTTTACGTTAATATTAAAAAGTCAATAGTATAAATGATTTTTTTTCCTACTTTATTATAAGATAATCTTATTTCTCTCTAATATGGCATTTTAATTCTTTTTCAAAATTTTAATTATTATAACGCTTAAGTTATATTATTGTAACACTTGGTAATTATTTTTTTAATACTAAAAAGTTACGACATATACTTTGCTATTTTCTAAAGCAGAGGGCAGTTTAAAAAAAAATATTTGGTCAATTGAATTTGTCATAATGAAAAAAATAAGCTAATATGCCAAAAGCCATTACAAAATTAATTTTTTTTATCATTAAACAAGTGAAACTTGACACCACATTTATTATGAAAAAATATGCTTCGTTTTACATACCTAATTTGATAACTATAAATACATTAAACTATAATACTTTAAAATATTTCACAGTTAAATCGATACAAAGTTGTTACTTGTTTATCTTAATATTGCCTTAGACTGAAAAACGTGAGTTGGTTTCTATTACATCTCTAACGATCTAATTTTCATTACTATTTCCTGAGGCAAATTACCAGAAAATGAATTTCATATTTTATTATATATTCCTTTCTTCAAATGTTCATACATTGTGCCGAATTTGGAAATACTATAAATGATATATTTTTAGTCTAATCACATTTTACTCTTTGGCACAGAGTGTTACTATAAAGTAGTACTCGTTCTTTATGATATGAAGCACTCTTTTTCCTTTTACTCAATAACATCCTGTGCTCACGAAGTCTATCTTATTCATAATCCACTTAGCCTATCATGCTATCATGCTAGATTTTCCCACATTCCATCAATTTAAACTTCTGCTCAAGATTATACAAGGATATGGTGTTATGAGCTTAGCCAAATCGTAGTTATCGGAACCCATGAGGCTCCCAAGGTCAATGAGCTTGCTTATATTGGTATAATAGTCGTCATCTCTTTCCAACAATACAAATAAACATGAACTTTATTATAAGAATAACAAAAATAATTCTAAGCGGTATACAAGCAAAAATACTTCACTTGTACAGGGGGACCTTTTTTATGTGGATCATATGTGTATAATTTCTTCTAGAAGTGTTATGTGTCCACTATTTTATAATAAATATAGTGTCATTTCTCATTTTGTTTGGAGGACACACGGCGGCAACAGCGATGTGACATTATAAACAAATATATCCATGTAAATATATATACATAAATACACACACCCACGCGCACACACACACACACATGTATATGTACACCAATCCATAAACATATACATACACATAAAAACAAGAACGCGCATGCGCGTATCCACATACTAACATGTTTACATGTGGAAGTGAAATAAAACGCAGTTTCAATAACGCTACAAATCCGTAAAATTACAACTCTTGTGTAAACAGTATCATGTTAATATTGAAAAAAAAACAACGAAAGTTATTGCTATTTTGTTATACGAGTAATCAATCGTTTCTTAAATATTAATATTAAAATTATAATTTGGGTATAATTATTTGATTGTTTGACGACAAATTTAATATTATTATTGGATTACTTCAACATTCCATCAGAGAATTTATTATATAGGTCAAACGAAGAAATACCTTCCGAATTTATCAATTTATTGAGAAAATAAGAATTTCACTCCCTCTGATTATAGAAGAAAAAATTTCACGCTTTTAAACTTTTTTTATATTTTTAATTAAAAAATTATTGACATGTTATATTGAAATAAATTTACTAATCTCTGACCGTAGTTGTAAGGAAAAAACCTATTTGTAATAAAGGTTTCCAAGTGACAAAACTGTCGCGTTTATTAGGTTTTCATCGGAGTACAACAACTACTTTCATGAACATGTTTTCTTGTGTAAAGTATATTTTGGAAGCCTTTTTAGTACTAGTGAAATAGTCTATTTCATATGTCCTATTTAGCAGAATGTTTTTGAGTAGGTAGTTATGGAAAATAAATACTACTGGGGTACTTAAATTTTCTATTATGTTACACACAAACAAATACTATATTGATTCTCTCAAATAAACAATAACAATCATCCATTTCTTTTGTATCAGAGCTTAATATGAGAAAGTTCTATACACTAATAGAGGGTCCGTTGAAAGGAGCGCGGGTGAACGGTGCCTACATAGATTTCGTAAAATTTGACTTTCCTCATTTTCAATGGAAAATATTTACTTGATGTAAATGAGTTGTGACTCCCTAAAAGGCAAACAATTTGGCGCGTCGCGCATTTTGAAACTGATTGGATTGAACTCTTCAATCAACATTGAAAATAAACTATGGGGTAAGACTTTATTTAGGGAGAGATATAAATATAGCGTCGCGCTTATGAAACAAAGCGACTTATTAAAACTAGGTTACATAAACCTTCATGACGGAACATTTTAAGGCAAGATAATAATTAAAATAGGTAAAAAAGTCATTATTTGTTTATTTGTTCGCATTAAATTATTGGCGTCAAGTATTTTATGTTAGAGCTATAAAGTTATTTTATGTTAGTGGTTAGTAGATCTATATTGTTCCTTAAAGCAGAATTACTCAAATTTAAGTTTTTAAAGCTGATATCAGGAATAAGAAACTAATAGCTTTTAATAGAAACTAGTGTAGAAAATGTGATAATATTCCTCTATCATTCTCTAACATCCACGAAGAGTGACTCAGCTGTTTTAAAAATAAAACTAGTCAAGAAGGAGTGGAACTCGCACTATGAGGATTCCCTACACTTTTAAAAATTATAACAATAATGTCTTATTGTCCAGAATTAGATTCCGCTTCCATGCCTAGAGTGTCAACTGCTTCAGTACGCGTCTTAACAAAAATCTTCTCTAGCTATTTCCACTGAGTCACCCTCCTCAAGTTAGGTTTCGCTGTGAGTTTTAGCCTGTCTTCCAATTTCTTTGTTGTTCCCCCTGTTTCTCCCAGTGTTTCTAGAACACCATTTTTCCTTTCTTGCTCAGCTTTTCGCATTTCACTAGTCCCTAAGATGTCTCATTAAATGTTCTCTAGTACTGCCTCCAGCTCTAGTAATTCAGGATTTCTTAATATTCTCGTATTCACTGTTGCAATGTTCAGGTATTCGTAAATTTTTGCTGCAGGATATTACTCTTTTCATTGCTTACCGGCCCCAATGTATGTAGTTGGAGTTATTTTGAAGTTGATGTACTTTCCGATTTTTATTAAACTTTGCGGGGAGCTTTCAAGGCAAAGAATTCGTTCTTCCTCGCGTGAGCTGAAATGCATCCTTTTTTTTATTTCTTGTACCCCCGATAAGGCTTATGACTGAGTGTTTCCGAATTTTCCCGTTTTCTCTTTTTGCTTTCCATTTGGGTACTCGATTTACTTTTCTTTAATTGATTGCTCTTTCAATTTGTTTTTTAAATAATCAGGTTTGATATAAGTAGACGATTTAATTTTATTATTTTTCCAAGTATCTTAATATTTATTTTCAAAGTTGTAAATGAAATAAGAATAAGTCTAGCCATACCTTTATTTACTTTCTTTTTGGGATGTTTAATTCTGTTAATTTCATCTTGCTCCAACACTACGTCAAGATCCACGATTGCGTTCGTTACTAATGGTAATTCCTACTCCCTTTTACTAGGCGGTTCCGATATTACGTGCATCACAGTGTTGTTTCTTCTATTTTCTACCGTTGACTTCCAGTTTTCAATTCTGTTATTTGATTATTTTACTTTTAATGTTACAATTTTGTTATCATCTATCAACGGTTTGATATTTCCATCTATATTTAGAATTGTTGCAATTTTATTTTCCTATTATAGGGATTGTTAGCTTTTGTAATTCTTTTTTTACATTTTTTAAGAATATTGACGTATCTTTTGATAACTCGGTATTAACTTTTGCCAGTAAAGTTAACATAGATATTTACTGGCTAATGATATAATTAAATGTAAATAACTATATTACTCTTTAGGGGCGAGTACGGTTAAAATTTTTGGCGCCCTCTATTCACTATCTATGGAACAATTTTGCTCTCAAATTAATTAAATTTTTTTACAACGTTAGGTATCGTTTTGCATTAGTATTATTTATGGGTTCTGTCCGCAAGATTTATATTGTTATGTTATGTGAACTGTTGTTTATGTTTAGTTTAGTTTCGATATGATAATTTTTATTTCTTTTTTACATTTATTATTTTGGTCGTTGAAATACTTTTCGCAACGTGTATTTCCTAACATTTCACTTTTTAACTTTAATATTGTTTAAATTTTTTGGCATTGCATCTTTTTCCCTTGATTTTTTAACTTTATTAAGTTTTGAAGCACTTTTTTACACTATGTATTAAAAAAGAAGCTGGTATTTAATTAGTATGTGTATTAAATTATTAATTATCAATTCTGCAATAAAAATGCTACTTCTGTTTGAATCTCTTTTAGACAAGTTCTTGTCGAAATACCGACACCATTAACCAACTCCGCGAATTAGTTCATACTTTCATGTTAAACACAGTTGTTTTTAATCAATTTGGAAATCTGTATGGTTTTTATAACAAAACTGAACTCTTATGATACTTTTTAATAACTTTCTGTTTATTAAAATAAGAAGAATTTTATTGAAATATTTTAATACAGGACTATATTAATTTGCCAGCTTTCGCTACTTCCCATCAGAAATCGTCTTCACATTTAATCACTTACAGACATTTAAAGACATATAGCATTTCTATTAAATTATGATATACACTACACTTAGCTATTAAATTATGTGTAGTTAAACCTTCTTGAAATTCTCAACTCTTCAATGAAACCACTGATCTTTTTAGGTAAAAATATTTTCTCTCTTTTTCCAACTTTTCATCATTTTTGAGGAACAGTTTTGGAACGTACTTTTCGAAATAACTAAGTGCGTTCTCTCTTTTATTTAACCTTTTGTCCCAAGTCCTTCTTCACTTAAAATAAATTATAATTTAAGAAGCAAAAATGTCAACAGGGACTAAACAGGTACTGTACGATGGTCAACGGGTAACGTAGAATAGGTTTATTTAAAAATTTCACAAATTAACAGCTGTCTGTGTTATCGTGGTAAAATAATAGTGAATGTTACGTTAAATTGCAGGCTTTTTTTTCACCACGCTTACAGGGAAACAATTAATTAATTCTAGGTAGTAAATAACATCCCTTTAAAACACCAGATGAAATGTTGTTTATTTGTTAACAAAGTTCGTGTATCGAACGTATTTCTTATAATAACAAGTCCGACCTATATCAGAACGGAAATTGAGTATATATCATATATATTAAATGACTCTAATTTGTTGAATTCAGGCAAGTAACACATGGAAATTAACTAACTAACGATAGAATTAACCTTCGTTCAATTTGCAGACATTGAACCTTTTTATGAAAAAATAATTTTGGCTAAAGTGACAAAGTTATATATTCTTTTAAATTTTAATTGTGAGTAAATATTCTTTCTAAAATTTTAATTTATAATTTAATATTCTCTTTGGAATAATTATTTTTTGGCTAATTAAATATTTGCGTGTTTCTTTAAATACGTTTTAAAATATATATCCTATTAAGTTAACTATAAGATTGATACATGGAAACGCCACCTATTATAAACTATTTCAATAAGTAAATACGCTTCATATTTAAATGTCAAATTGCAATATCTCCTTTTAAGTGGGTTAACTACGCTAGACTCATAAGAAAATCCGACTGAAAAGTTCATCAAAATCTCTAGCTGTTCCTGTATAATAAATGACCAAATAAATGTAAAAAATTCAGTGACAAAGAGACAAAAACTCCAAAAACTTAATATTTGTATTGTATTACTTACGTTATGTTTCCATAAATCATTTTTTAGGTAAATACCTTCAACACATAAACAAGTCTATTCTAAAGTTTCCTTACGTATATAGACAAGGAAATATATAATATGATATATTATAATATTAAACCTACTAAAGCATTTAAACAAGAGATATTAACAGGAGACACAAATTTTAAACAAATTGAAGACATAACGTGCATTTATACTGGATATAAACAACATCGAAAAACTTTAGGAAGGGAAGACGGCAACGACCTCTGTCCTGCCTGATTCTCGTTTCTTATTTAAAGACCAATTCCTCCCAAACCACTTTTCTCTTTGCCACGCCCATTAAGCCGTTATATGTCAGGGTTGACAAACTCGTTGCGCGATGTAAACTACACGTAGCCACATATGCTGATGTGCATATATATAATATGCACTTGTTAAATAACGATGACTCGAGAGCTTGAACCTTTTTTTTGTTTTGTATTAAACAATGTAAATGAATTCTTGTAAATATTTTATTCGCATATATTCCGATAGAGTTAACTGATTGCGATAAAAAAAATGTTATTTCAAGTAAATCCTTATATTCTTCTCAAGACTTCATCCATGTTTTTTTGGGAATTCGTTTAGTAGAACTTAAATAATTCCATCTATAATTATTATTAATTTTATGCATAATGAGCAATATTTTATCAAGGTTCTTATCAATAATAGCTCTGTAAGCCCAGGTTGCAGCTATACCCCAAAAATGTGCGGCTCACTATATACGGAGACAAAAAATTAACCAATTAGTTTTACATAAGTTTTATATGGAAAATTATAATATTTACTTACATACAATATGGATCCTCATATAGGAAAATCACTAATTGCCTTTCCGTTTTCCGCAAAAGTGAAAATCACTAATTGCTTTTCTGCTTGTTTCTAATTAAAAACTTGAAAATAATTTTGGTCCATTTGCATTTATAAATTGAACAGGTGTCAACCGCAATGGCTTATATATGGACGAAACGATCGTGGTGCGGGTTTTACTCATGCTTGAATAAATTTTTGGAATGATTGTATGTCTGTTCGTCGTTTGTTAGAATAACAAACAAAAACTACCGCACAAGATTGAATGCGATTTTCATTACAATAATGCATGAGATTCATATCTAAATTTAAGCTACCTTTATCCTCTCGATTAACATAATACGTGGTGACGATCTAATAAGGGAATTTTTATTGACTTATTTTCTTCTTCAACACAACACAAGAATTGGCAAATTGATAAGATAGACTAGTTATGGTTGTTAAGAATTTAATGATCAGTGTTACCATTTGTACGGTTTTGTTAGCATTTGTACGGATTTTGGAAGTACGAAAGAAACGGATACGTTTGAAAGAAATGGATGATTCATGGTTATGGATTTATATACGGATTTATCCTATGAATAATCTAATAGAGACTCATAATAAATTAATATTCAGAGCACATTTCGATATTTTTTTTGTCTTGATTAAGCACAATTGTTTTTAATTTCTTAAAATATAATATTTAAGAAATTATCCAATTTTAAACAAATTCATATCATCCTTGATGAACATACCTCACTGCAGTGCAGCAGTGTAGCGCACTTACTACGCCACCACTTTATTATAAACGTGGCAGAGAAATAAATTGTGTACTAAAATTAATTGTGTACATAAAATTGTGTACAAGTTTGATTCATACAAGACAACTTTTAGGTAAACCACCAAGTTTTAATCTAAAAATTTATTCAAACGTGTTGAATATGATAAATACAAATTTGTGTAAATAATATCCTATTTGTTTCATTTACCCACTAGCCTAAGGGTAGGAAAGTCTTCTACATATAGGGAAATTCCATATGATTTTCACTCAAAATTGGTAACACATACAAATGTGAATTTCGTATCTTCTCCATGTAAAAACACTGGTAACAACTCAAATACTCTCGAAGCTTAGAAATTGTGCACGTATGTGCACCGAACTTCGTTTGGTAAATACGTTTTCAGAAGGGCATTTTGCGTTTTGTTAATCAAAAGTAAGTATATTTAACTTACTTCTATATGATGTGGTTTCATTGCTATGATATTTATAGTAATGGATATCTACACACATCATTTTATACTTTAAATGTTATAAAACACTGATCTTTTTTTGTATTGAGTATTATGCCCTGACACTACCGCCGTTTTATTTTAAAAAAATAGGGGTGGGTATAGTCGCAACGATCTTTGTAGGTAACGTTGTAATATTTCCTTAGTTGTATTTTTTGCATTGCAGATGGCTAGAAAACACCCAAAAAACTTTAAGAGGCGAAAGCGATTTATCTTTGCACGAAAATTATATTGATGGATTAAATAGAAGATTTCTTTGGGATCAGTATGATTAGTTACTGATTAAATATTGTATAGATTACCCAGAAAGACAGTTGAAAATATTCTTGACATAGTGAATAAATTTTTTTTTAAATGGCACGCCATTTTTATATTATGGCGTGCCATTTTAAAAAAAAATTCAAAAGAATTCTGGCGTCATTAAAGTCCCCTTGACTTCTTCATTTTTACAATTTTTGTCTGTTTTTTTCCTTTTGTCTCTTTGTTTGGCTCTCTTTGTGCATTTAAAAATTTATGACTTTTTTTAAATGAACAGGATTTAACTTGAAGTAAAATTTATGTTTCATGGAAATAACTAAATCCATTGAAATATATGCGAATATAATGTGTTTAAGAGTCCTTTTATATTGAAATAGTGAAACAAAAAGTACGTACTCAATTAGTAGTAATTACGTGAAATTATAGTGTATGTATTTATATTATTAAATAGTATTAGATGTATTTAGAACCACATAGTGAGTTTTTCACTCTGACTATAAATGATATAACAATGAGAAAATCTGAAATGCCAGTTATTTCTGTTACAAAAACTACAGCCTTCACAATTAAAGAATAAAATTTAGCTTTTGGGCCTTGTTAGAACTTTTCTTGAGATAGTTGGCGATTTCCCACGCCGGGGCCTCGGACTGATGTTACGTTTTTTCATTGTAAGTTTTTGTTAGGCACTTTCTAGGTTTTTGCTAGAATACAAGTATAAGTAAAACAAAATTTCGTGTAATTGTAATATATTTTATTAACGATTCCATACTCATTGCTATCTGAAAACTTATTAAAAGTAACTCGTAATTCGAGAGTATTAAATTTATGTCACTTCTATGAAACAATGAATCCAAACTTGTACGGTAACCGTAATTGTATTAAACAGACAAGCTTTATTATTAACAGCCAGATTCTTGAAACATGATTGAGCCACCTAAACGCAGAATAATGCAATTTAGTGAAAATCAATAAATATGTCTGTAAGAATGTGAACAAAGGCCGTGACACGGGAGTATTTTAAATAGCCAAAGACAGCGAATAACAAAACAGAAACCACGAGATCCTCTGGTACCAAATGGGAAGATACCTCAATAGTAACGAAGCAGCGTGGCAGATTTTAAGTTTTGCCTTAGTACGTTTTGTTTTAGTACATTTTGAGGATGGATAGAGAGTTTACTTCAAAAAAGACACCACCAGAAAAATTGCAAGCAAATCACCTATAAATACAACATTAACAGCTTTTTTCCAACTGTGACAAATCGATTCATTCACGGAAACATTACTATATTTCGATGTCCCTACGTATTATACGCGGAACATAACAAGAAACATCTTTCAACGAAGAAAACAAGGAATTCCAGTATATCATCATCCAGGAATCATGAAAACTAAAGTCGACTGGGCCGAATATGGACCGTATACGCAAACAACTCCAAATGTTTCTATCTCTGGATATTGCTACACGAAAGACGGGGAGTAATAAATTTCACAGACCTCAAGGCTGTTGACGGTTACTCATGCCAGATGATCAGAAAAGCATGCCAACCCATGCACTGGAATTTAACACTACAAGAAGCCTCACTCACAGACTCAGCGGAACAAATCAGAGACTTATTCGCCATAATACTAACAACATGTAACCCATCGGATCCAAAACAACTATGGGATTCCTTCGAAGAAAATATGAGTGATGACATTCTGCACCAAATCCGACAAAGTCATAAAAAAACTGGCGATCGAATTCGACGACGACATATTCAATGAAATACTCATTTACCTAGAAAATACATGTTTAGCAATAAAAAATCAGACCTCAGTACAATTCTGTTTTCCAGCACCACGACAAGATGTTTTTAGTGTGCTAAACTTCGAAATTACAAAGGAAGAAGCTACAACATCAACGATTTTTTTCAATACATTGCTAACAACAAATCACACCTCGATGAAAATCAATAAAACATTTACAACGTTATCATGGCCGGGATTAACAACAACACTGGTAGAATTATTTAATCGGACGCACCGGGCGGCATCGGAAAAACATTTCTAATAAATCTATTGCTGATAGAAATACGTGATAAACGACACATCGCACTTACATTGCCGATACACTTATGGAAGGGGGACGAACTGTCCATTCCGCCTTAAAACTACTGTTGAATATAGCCTGAGAACAATTCCCAGTATGTATAATCTCAAAATCATCTGAACCGGATGAATTTTTAAAACAAGCTAAACTTCTGGGACGAATGCACAATGGCACATAAAAAATCACTCGAAGCCATGGACAGAACATTACAAGACTTACAAAGAAACTCTGAATTGATGGGATGAGCCCTACTTATACTCCCAGGATATTTTCGAGAAACAATTCCAGTTATTCCCAAGTCAATACCAGCGGACGAAATAACTGCATGCTTAAAAAATCCCATCTCTGGCTACAGTTACAAATACTGCAACTACCAAAAAATATGAGAATTGAACTATCGAAAGACGAAACAAACAGCACATTTTGTTCAAAAACTTTTGCAAATAGGCGAAGGCGCATATCATACTGACCAGATGACCGGCCTCGTTTATCTCAACAGTGATTTCTGCGACATAGCCATTACTGAGCACAAAATTATAGACCAAAATTATCCAAATATTGTCCATAACTATAATCCGGGGTGGCTATTTCGGAGAGCAATTTTGGCAACTTGAATAATATTATCGACAATATCAGCTTTAGTATTAAAAAAAAAATTCCCGATAAATAGAGAATATGCTAATCAAACGACAAGATGGTAAACGTTGAAGAAGGTATTAAATTCGCTACTGAATTTTTAAACCCTTTGCAAGTACCAAGAATGCCATTACACTGCCTTCGACTGAAAATTGGATCTCCGATCATAGTACTCAAAAATCTCAACTCACCAAAACTATGTAATTGAACTAGGATGATATATATATATATATATATATATATATATATATATATATATATATATAGCATCCTCGTTCAATTACATAGTTTAGTGTGATCTATCTGTGAGCTATCGAATAACATAATCGAAACTTAACTTATTACTGCAAAGACAAAGGACACACAATACTAAGGACTCAGAATACCACTTATTTCTGAACTGCCATTCCAATTCAAAAGATTGCAATTTTCAATCAAAATAGCCTATGGTTTTACAATTAACAAAGCGCAAGGACAAACATTGCGGCATCAAACTCAAAGAATCCTGCTTTTCTCGCAGCCGACTATACGTAGCTTGCTCTCGAATAGGAAATTCGAAAAATTTATACATATATAAACCGGGTAACAAAATAAAAAATGTGGTTCATAAACAAGTATTGTAAATAATTATAATATGTTTCCAATAACAATTATTTAAATCATATATTGTAAAGTCTATCATTTCATTACAACTACCACACAATCTCATATCAACTCCCTGAGTAAAACCGGGTATTCCAGCTAGTTAATTACATATTAATATATGTTTACCTAAAAAAGAGACTTTCCAAAGGACTTTATATTGAGGCTTATAAAAAATATTATATTTTATTAATTTTCAGATGGTCGATCATTTTAAAATAACGTTGACAATTGGCGTTGACAAAAAATGGCGTTGACAATTCGTAGAAATTCATTACTTACCATTTTGTCACTTTTGTTACTTAAATCCCTGTTTCAATGTTAGTTAGACGGCTCAAATATCTTTTAATTTTAGGTGTCGTACGTATTAATTTCATAAATTAATGTTTAACTAAATATAAGCAAAGATAATCAAATACAATAACCTATATAATTGTATTAAATAAATTAAGTATGTATTAAATATAAAATAATTTGCATTCGTTAATTTAGGATTCAATACAGAAAAAAAAAGAATTAACCGATACTATGCTATAAAATACAAATAAATCTAAGTTTAAATCATTTTGTTTTTGAAAGTCAAATCATAAAATAGATTTAAAAATGTGCTAGAATTTCATGTTTTCTTTAGAAAATTGAATGCGGCATTAAATGTACGTAGACATACATCTTAGATACAATAATATCATTTACTAGATATATTGCAATCTCTCACAAGTATATTACTAATAAAAATGTAAATTAATTATATTAAAATTATGGTGACATTATTCACAGTTTTTGACATATTTGATCAAAATGTAATGCATATTTGACAGAATAACTGAAAACTTTATTCAAGGTATGATTTTAATTAAATCTTATATAAAGAAATTGCCTAAAGATCACAAAAAATCGTATGAATTCGTTTCGAAAAAACGAATTAATTAGTTATTGGAAAATTTAATTGCAAATAATTTTAAAGTTTAAGAAGACAAGAACTTTAAATTCCATTGAACTTTTGGATTTTGAAATGTATACCTCTTTAAAACTCGTAGCTAAAAATTATCTTGCTGTATTACATTTTGTTAATTTCTTTCATCATGAAAAGTTTACCTTCACTTACATTTAAAACGTAGTTGAAATTTTTCCTTTCGTTTACTTTAAAAGTTCTTTTAAAAATTAATTACCTTATATTTCTAATGACAGTATATATAATATATTATTTAATATAATAATTGTGCACACAAAATACTTAATAAAATTATCTGTCGATAAAAAAAAAGAAATTTAGGTCCTTAATATGACTTTAGACCGTTTCTCTTCAAATTCTGTGACAATAACTGGTAATTTACTAATTAAAGTTATTACACTAAATATCGTAAGTATTATATAACGGCGGTTTAAACGGCATTTATAACGGCGGCCGCTGTGCAAGAATATGCCAACTGACTTTAGATTTGTGCCCTGATTATATTTTCGAAAATTAAAAAACAATTCACACATAAGTTTACTGATTAAAAAGTAAATATAATTCAACGACATAACTTAACTGATTTAAATACTAAGCGATCTGATTATTATTTTAGAACGTGGGAAGAAAAATATTTTATTACAAGTAAAATTTTGTTCTTATACGAATTTAAAATCAGGTTTCATTCTGTTTAAATGTGGTTTGTCATTTATTTGCATTTATAATTTTCTATCATATATGTATGTGTGCGTGCGTGCATGCGTGCGTGCTAACGTAAGTAATTTTTAGAATTCGGTGCCTCAAAAACGAGAAAAATGGACCCTTATAAGATCACCATGTATCTATCAACCTCTATATGATGAACTAACATGTCGATGTTATATGGAGGAAAATGGCAATGTTAGACTTTCTGGGAAACTGTTTAATGCAGAAATTCAGATATAAAGCACAATAATCTGAGTTAAACTGAAAAGTACGTACCATATTAAAAAACACTAAAACTATCTATCCATTTGTGAAACTATCAATTTACACTCCGTCCATTTCAAAGTTGCTGTACTACAAAAACGTAAAAAAAACAGCGAAAGAGTATAGCAATGACTTCAAATCCTTGTTGAAATCAGAATTACTGCAATGATAAACTATTTAATATAATTATTACACAGAGCAACACTATTAATATTTGTAATTAGTTTGATATACGTATTGTGGATATTTCAATATAAATAAATCGGTAGGGATCCGCACTTAAAGGATTTTTTTGAGGCAACTTCAATAAAACCCTTATCCATCATAAACATAAAGCCTATATTCACATAAAGATTATATAGTAATAGGCCTTATCGACTTAATTTATGAGAACTTCACACATCTACAGAAAAAAACTTGTGCCAAGTTAATATAGTTATTTACATTAAGATTAATTTTGTTTTTAGATTTCAATAATGTCAGTTTGGAATATTAAGAAAATTATCATCCATTTTAGAAACAATTTTGGGTCTTTATTTTTAAGTAAAAAGCAAGGTTCAATGAATAAAGGATTAATATTCAAATCGCATCAAAAAACTGGAAACATGAGCTGCAAAACGCAAATAAATAATAGATTTGATTCAATTACATTGGTGTTTTACATCAGATAACTAATATTTTCGATGTTGAACTGTTCGATTGTTTTATTCCTCCGAGCCTCATTATTTCACTGTACGATCTCACCTGTGTGGTATTTGTGGTATTTATAACCACTTCTCTTTAAATGTTGTTCCACAGGTATCAAAAATATTCGATACCAAATAGTATAGTCAGTTCTATCGCTCATTCACGTAGTTATAATATTGCAATATTTTAACCATAATAACATATTATTATCTATTCTTTACGTTTCTCTTAAAGTTAATTAGATTAAAATCTTCTATATAATGATATGCAATACCCCGTTTATAAATAATTGTTACAAAATAATTTAACTTATCAAAAATAAATTAAACGGATCTTCATTTTAAATAAAGTCAAAAATAAGTTAAATAAGTTTCAAATAAGGTTGAGTACTTCAGGGAATTCAACATTTTAATTAAAATAGATCATAAATGTTTTTTTTATAATTGCGCTTTTGCGTCAAATTTAAAAATCAATAATTATTTTATGGTGCATTACATTATAATCACAATTACTTTATACAATGCAAATGCATCAGTCTTCAGTCAAACGTGATACTTTGCCTATCGTAGAGTTAAAAATTTACATGGGGAATAAAATTCAATACCATTCTACCAGCATAATCGAGCAATCTACACAACGATATAACTGATAGTGTCTGTAAGGGCTCATTCGAAACAAATGGGATAAATATTTTGGTTGGTACAAAAGGAATTTAACTGAGCATTCTCATAAGTGTACCAATTTGAAACGTTTGTCTGTAAAATGGCACAGCCATATTATTTGCGCCAAAATAGGTTGCTTTTTTCTTAAATTTTAAATGACTTCGGTAGTGCTCGCTGATAGACCACATTTTGCTTATTAAAGTGTAATTTTGATTTGTGTAAAGAAGATATAAAAAATGTGTATAATAAAATTCAGAATTTGTAAAGTTTTCAGACCCAAACGACCGTTAAAGGTACATAGAATTTGTTTTAGTTTATTTTCAAATAATGATATAATTTTTCACAATCTAAATAAAATGTTAAATATGTTTTCTCTGATCGTAAAAAAATCGTAAATGTCTCAAAGACTATAAGATTTAGAATAATTGCTATAGTTTGCCGCTAAATTTTAGGGTAACTTATTGAAATGCTATAATTTGGGCAAAATAATTTGCTTTATAAAATTTTAAAATTGTACGTAAAAATAACATTAAATAAAAAAAAAATCAACGGGAATTTCTATAACATTTTATTTGAATTGATGTCCCATACATTAAATGAAAAGAAAAACATTCATCAATAGAGGAAATGCAGAATGGTCTTATAATAAAATATACTATAGTTAGGAATAGGTTACCTATATAAGGGATGAGTTATTGTTTTTGTAACCACTAACAGTCACGTCACATACGTCGTACACCCGCTTGTACGTACTCCCACCGAAACTACGCAGGTTTCGCCATCAGGGGGATACGAAGTCAAATGATTAGTCTTCTTCCATACGAAAGTTTCTGCCTCATTTACACATGTGATACCAATATCATATTATGGCAAACAAATAAATGTTATTTATGAAATAAAAATGGAGGAGTGTAGAACTCTACGATGCGAAAGTTCAACGAAAAGCTTTTTGATAATGTTATGTTGCTCTGTTCGATTTTTGTTATTTTGTTATTTATTGCAACAAACAACTGTTTATTACACACTTTTTAGTATAAGATGCGCATATTTATAATTATGAATATATGAATGAGTAATTTTGGTTATTTCCATTAAAAGTTTAATTTTATTTAACTTAAATAAAATTAAAGGAATACTCAGAATCCATTTTAATATTTAAGAGAATATCATTATTTCTTCATATATAGCAATATTAAATCTTTACAAAAATAAACTAACCTGCTCACATTGAACTTCAAAAAAAAATTGATTCAAAATAAAATAAGAAAAATATTTGTTTCTAACGACAAACCTAAAAGCTTTTACTACATTCCGAAGATAACTATCAGAAAAATAATTTAAAGAGGACGGCCTACTAACGACATTTCTATTTATGTCTTGTAACTTATTTTCCATTTGAAATGAATTAAAGATTTATATTGGCTTAGACATTCGATGAAATAGAATAAAAATGACATTCGATGGAATAGAAAATCTTAGATTCTTAAAGTCACATCGAGTTGGGGACCTAGCACTTGTATAAAATATTAAGAAGCGTTTATTTTTAAACTTTAAGTTATAGGGTTCCTTTTGATTGTTAAAAATAATTACTACATCATTTATAACATAAAATACGAGAACAAAAATATAACAAAAGGAGGTTGAATACGGTTTTGATGCAATTATTGAAAAGGTTTAAGTAATTCTTCGAAAATATTTACACATAAATATTTATTGCAGAAAAATATGAGATAAAATTGCTATAAATCATAAGCCACTATATTTACATACTAGAATATATAATTGAAATTGCAAGTTACTCGAAAAAATAAATAATTTATTTTTATCCGACCTCATTTTTTTTAACGTATCCCGGCACAATTCAGTGCAATGCTGTTTTCAATCTTCGATCAAATTATGTATCCATATAGCATAATGCTTTCTGGCTCTTAAAGGTTAATGTTTACTTTGCTGTTATATTAAATTTCATTAAATTATCTAGTAGATTACTCTATTATCAGTCTTTATCGTGAGCCACGCAGTATAAACCTTATTTTCAGTAGTCGCTGTTGAGAGAGGTCCTTCACGCGTATCATAATTGAGATTGGTACGACCATGCTTGAAAACGTTAAATTATTTTTAAAAGAGTAATGCAAGATGTGGCTTTATAATAAAATGACAATCAAAATTTATTATACCTATGTTGTTGATTGCAACCATAACGAAAATCAGAAACAATCATCGAACAAAAATTTTTTCGCATTAAATTCATATTAATGTGTTACTAAAATAGTCCAAATTCCTCCATTTGTAAAAACAAATGACAAGTCCAAGTAAAGAACTCAATAAATTACCAATGAAATGCGATTTTGATATTTTGAGTATACTATTTTATTACAATCATTTCAATTGGCCAGTTATAAAAACATACTCTTCTACTCCCGTATAGATGATAGACCATCTTGTAGCTTTTTTTTATTTTGCATTGCCGATTTCGGTATAATAATGTCTCTTATAATTAGAAAATTACTTTATTTAACTGTAAATGGTGTTGAAAATATAAATAACATGTTATATATTAAACAAAAAAACAAATTTTGAGCACTACTAGGAGCACGAAAAAAAGATTTCACAGAGAAGTATGGTTGGATAAGATTTGATTATTATTGATATACTATCACATAAGTTTTCTGAGATTTGACCTCTTAAAATTTAAATGTAAGTAACAAACAAGCGTGTAACAAACAACTAATTTCAATTTGAAGAAAGGTCGCGTTTGTAACTAATGGAAAATTATTTAATATTAATAAATTGTTAATATTAATGAATTGTTTTTTGATAATTTCAAGATATTAAATAAATTATTACATCTCGATTTTAAAAAAAAAAACAATAAATATATAAACATTCACTGGAAAATATATTAACTCAAAGACTGATAGTTAATTTCCAAACATTCAATCAAATTCCCATTATACGCTGTCGGAAACGCTTTTCGAAAGAATTTTACGTTTATTGTGTTTATGAATCATTAATTTTATTCACCTGTATTTATTCTCTATCACATAATCCTGTCTATTCTTTATTTTACCTAAGCCAATCACTCAGAGACAGACACTTTACTTTTAATTAACAATATTTTTTTATCCAAAAACATAGCTTCATTTTATCTATTGTTCTATATCTCGTGTAGCTGCACTCACTTAATAAACAGCAACGGCCAAATATTTTTAAATAGCAGAACATAATTTTAAATAAAAAAATATAAGACAAATACAAAATAATAGAAATCGAGAATAAAGTCACCACGAGGTAAAGGATAAATGCTACCCCACACATCGCAACGCATCGCTTTGAGCGCTGGAACCATCGCTCAGAACGGCATGCGGGAAGCTATGCATGCTTCAGCGGTGGTACCATTTTATTTCGCCCGTGGAGCTCGGAGCAGAGCTTTCGTGGTGTCCACTGATTCACTCAGTGATCGTCCGTTTCTGTCGCAATATGCTCTGTCAAGTTTCATGTACTGCCTTGTTTATTTAACAAAAGTACACAATAGCATCTCACGATTCGAAATTCTTTTAGCATACATCTGACTTCAAGATAAGTACTCGCCTTTGTCATTGCTTTATGTCGTAATAATAAAAAACATATTTTTAATCATTTCACATTTATTTATTTCATATTCATTTAATTTAGAATACTTCTAAAAGGTTGTAAATTCATTTAAACTTTGAGACAAATGCAACGTGTTAGTGTATTTAAACAAACTTTACCCGTTCCAAATTATATTCGTACTCACGTCACCTTTTATTCATGATCTTTGCCTCGAAACTCCTAAAGGTCGTGTAGCAATGATATTCTAGCGATTGTATAAAAGTAGATTGATCAATGTAATAAATATCAAAACGTCACTGTTTTTTTAATACAGAGACAACTTGATTTTCAAAATTTTTATGAGATTATAATATATTTTCCAATTTCTGGCTGTAATTTGCTGATAAACGTATGTATATAAATGTATTTAATTTTAAATAAATGAGCCAAGACGTAAACTTTTGAACTGGAATTTATTGACTACGTACTTTTTTTTATATTTCAAATAACAGACAAAATTACCGCACTACGCATTACAGTATAAAATTATGAGCACAGATAAATATTTATTTACCCAGAGCGGTGTCATAAATAACGTTTTATTATTTGGAAAAAGACTTCGTAATATTTATTCGCTTTTTTACACACCAAACAATTCCACGGGCATTACATTCCGGCAAATATTTATTATACTCAAAACAAACTTTTGTGCTTTTATTTACGGCTTTTGCAACCTTTTGGTCAAAAAGCAGTCAAATTTGTTATTGTATCTCGTCATTTTTTTTTCCATTTTTTTTTGGACTTTCCTACTTATTCCATTAAGATAATTGATATAATTAACGCCACGAAATCTAAAAGATTGCCTTGATTAATGAAAACGAAAATAATTTTAAACAAATTATATTTTATACTTACCGTTTTGTTCAAGTGATTCATGCAAGAACAAAATGAATTAAGCTTCACTATCTATTTGTATTTTATACGCATATATACGTAAATGCGTAAAATTGAATTAGTTGCAGTCCACTATTTTCACTATATAAATTAAAAGACTGTGTTGTGTATTAAATGAGTTACAGATAGTTTTAAAAAATATAATTCTAATAATAAAAAATAATGAAATATAATTTCTAATAGAAGTTTTGGAAATATTCTTCGGTCGAAAAAAACATAAAAAAAATATGGATGACGTTAATACCTACGTACATTGTTTCTGGCTTCACAAATTTCAATCCTATAATCTGCAACAGAAGCCATACGTGATATTTATCGGAGAGTAGCTCCCTATACTCTAGATAGGCAATCACACGTTAAGGAACCAATGCAGATTTAGCCGACTGGTTGATTTTTATATTTAAAAATTAAAATCACTGATTAAAGAAGACTCCAGGCTTTGGCTATTCAACTTGAACGTTTCCATATTACACTAGATAAACTTTTGTACAAGTGAGGCAAAGTCTCCAAATAATGCATATATAAAAGGCATAGAAACACGTGCCTCATGAGCTGAGTAAATTTTTATCTTTTTGGCATCTATTTAACTAACGTTAACCGTATTGACTTGTGCATGTTGTACTTAAAATATGTGCATATGAGAATCAGATGTAATTAAAAATTACTACCTTTGATAACATGACTCTATTATGACGCACATGCACTTGGCTCTCGAAGACTAATTTTCTCAAAATTCTCTTACTGCAAAATGAAAAGTACAAATCTCCAAGCGTAATGAGATTCGTAATCCCCGTGTTTAAAATATCAGTCTTACTATATAACAGTGCCTTATTCTATTAATAGCAACTAATTAAAAATATTAACAACGGATTCCCGCTTTAGATCACCGCCTAATTTGACTTTGAAGAAAACAAAGCAACATAAAAATTAAATTATGTTATTTTCTAGTTCAAACCAATAACAGTTTGGAGCCGATTTTGAAGTACAAACTAACATTGAATAAAAATATTAAAAAGTATTTTAAAAAAAGCGAAAGCTGATAACTTGTTTACTTGCTCCCTAGAAAATAGATTTTCCAGTAAATATACTAGCTTAACTCTTACCCATCTAATATAACAATTAGATTCGTCTCATATATTTATGGACAGACGTCGTACAGAGGCCATTTATATTATTTTTTTCCTTTTAGTATTAAACCAATAAGTAATCGTTTTGTAAAAAGATAACGATCATTTTGAATGAATTTAAATGGTTCATAAACTTTTTCACAATATACATTTATTTGCGGCTGGTCAGATTGAGACGACAAAACTAATAATTACAGTAAATTTAATTATTTTCCAAGTAAATTCTAGGTTTTGGATGAGCAACTAATCTTTATAATCGAAAAGCATTCCTGTTACCTGAATTCTGTAGCCAATGTTTTGAAAACATGTATACTTATCATATTTTAAGAATCTGGTTGTAATATTTTAGCTATTGCATTCTATACATTCGTGTAGTAATAATTAAAAAATAATTTAACTCTTATCACCATTTATTAAGATAGAAGTACACAGTGGAGTTTAGTTTACTGACTTTCTTGAATTCTCATCTTGAAAACCCGACGACATGCGGATATGAAAAGCACTCTGATATCAAAATTATTTCAACCAAAAATATAAAAGGAATTTATTTATTTATTATGAGAACAAGTTCAGTCATCAGCAGAAATGATAACAGCTTGAAAGCAAATAGTTAGTCATTGAGATACGCGGAATACGTGTGGTGTGTTGGTAGGTTGGAGGGCGTTGCCCTCTGGCCCGCCAATACTATCGGCAGTCGCAATAGTTACCAACAATAACAGCGGAGGGTGAAATGGACTTGCAGATTACTAGTGTTTAGATGGAGCAGATACAGAGAGCAAGGACAAGCAGGCGGATGGGAGGATTTTTTTTATTTTTTACTTTAGTTTAAACCAAAATTAATTTTTGAAAAGTCTATAAAAATAACATGCCGGAAAAACAGGAAATCCTAGACGCAAAATGAGGTAATATTTATCTCGCTGTCACTTCAATAACTCAAAAATTTCTAAACAGTTAAACTTTTTTCAGTACTTTAAATGAATTTCAAGCTATTTAAGCAGTATTATATCAATATACATATATATTGATATATATATATATATATATATACATACATACATACATATATATATATATATATATATATATATATATATATATATTATATGTCCAGTGGCAGATTTCAATGTTTGAAAAATTGTAAAAAAAAACTACACCTCTAATACAAAGTAGGTTTATTTTAACTTTATAACAACAAATGCGGATTTCATTTTTTAAAAACCACGTTTTCCAAATGGCGGCCATCGAGTCTGACACACTCTTCGAGTCTAGCACGCATGTTTTCAAAAACGCGTTTGCAGAGCGACTGGGGTATCCTACTGACTTCGGCTCGAATATTTTCTTTAAGTTGTGTCACAGTGCTCGGATTTGTTTTGTAAACAACGGATTTTAAGTATCCCCATAAGAAAAACTCACATGGGCTTAAATAGGGTGACCTAGGTGGCCACGGTACGGTACCGTTTCGGAATATGTTTTTTTCTGGAAATAACTCCGAATTCACAGTTACAGTTTGGCCACGTTGATTTTCAAAGAAATAAGGCCCTATGATTGCAGATGCAGACATGGCACACCAGACTGTTACTTTAGGCTTATGTAAAAGCTCTTGATGCGTTGGTCTTGGGTTGTGGACATCTCAGTAACGAAAGTTTTGCTTATTCACATATCCTCCAATGTGAAAGTGAGCTTCGTCACTAAAGAATATGTTGCCCATCCGGGTAGCAATATGAAATCTCAACATCACCTCCGCGTTAGTTTTTCTTAATTCAAAGTCAGAATCGTGTAAATCTTGAACAATTTGAATTTTATATATATGGAACTTGAGCTTTTTTGCATTATTACCTGTAAAGTTGATTTCGGAATTCCTAATATCGATGAACGTGTACGCAGTTATAAACGGGGATTTTCAACGACAGAAACCATAACACGCTCGACATTTTCATCCGTGGCTACTAATGGTGTAGGTCCTGGCCTGGGCCTATTTAATGTTGATCCTGTAGCTCTGAACCTTGCTACCCATGACTGAATGAGGTTGATCGATGGTCAATCACGTAATCGACGAATAGTGTAACGATTATTAAATCGACGGCGTGCTACAGACAGCAAAAATCCACTCAAAATGTACGCCTAGGCGGCAAAAGCGCGATGCTCTCCACTCCACTGTTCCATGGCTACTAAAACATCCGCACCGCTTGCGATTCTAACGACGCCCCGCGCGCTTCTCTTATGTGTTGCGTTCAGAAACTATGTTTGTTCAAACTTTGAAAACTGCCACTGGACAACCTGTACATGCAAATTAAAAACCAGTCATATTTAATTTTGTTAAAAAACCATAAAATGTGGTAACGCCACGACAAGATTACATATACGGTCGTATACAGCCGGCTATATGACTTAAATTCAAATTTAAAAACCAATTCTACGCCGTAACTGCCATCGTATTGAGCAAATAAGCTTTGTTATTATCAGACTAAATCTCGAAGTGTAAGTGGGCCAATAGTTTCTGATGAAGACAGCCTTTTTCGTTATCCTCGGAGGTTCCCACCCAAAAGCTCCTGCCAAGTGGACTTGACATATGTATCTAGAGTTGGCTTGAAATCTCAAGGAATTTGTGGATTTATTTCATACATGAATATCCTGGTTTCGAAAAAATTAAGTGCAAACAAATTTGAAGAATCCATTCTCCTGGAATCAATGGAATCATTTCCCTTGTGTTGACGTAAGCGACAAAATAACGAAATAAGTAAGTAGATACACGCACGCACGAGCGCACATGCGTACACGCACACACGCACACGCACACACGCACACACGCACACGCACACACGCACACGTACGCACGCACACGCACACACACACATACATGCACGAAGGCACCCACTCCCGCACGCACGCACGCAAGCTCGCACGGACGCACGCACGCACGCACTCACGCACGCATGCACACATACACACACACACATGTGTTAAATACATAAAAAGGCTATATACCAAGTTATAAGTTGTTAGTAAGTAGCCAAATAAACATATACAGATATATGTAAAAGTATTTAAAGGTTGAATTATTGATTACAGTAAAGCTAAAAAAAGAAGAGTGCTTTACACGTCCATATTTACGTATGTATATATGTGTGCATATATGCATTTATAAGTGTAACTATATATAAACTTATTTAAGTTCATTAAATGCTGCAAACGTCATTTCCATTTTCATAGTTGAGATAACATTGATACTGAATTCGTGACTAGTTCGCAAAATTTTGAGTAACGTAAGATATCACAGGTACTAAAATTTAAATAATCATTAAATAAAAAGCGAACTGAAAATAATGAGATAACGAAAACACAAGTGCCCAGGTGGAACTTTTTTAGTACTATATTATTTTCGAACATAAATAAATTTGCAAAATTCTGCTACGCTATAGATTTTTGTAGACGGTATAAAGGAAAACGTAACACTCATTTGCACATGTAGGTGTGTACCATGAACAGAAAAAATAAGAGCGTCGTTCCCTCCTCTTATATCTACCTTATGCGTCAGGGAGAATGGATGAGGTGTATGTAAGGGGAGGGAAGCGTCTACCAAAGAGAAGGGAAGCGTCTACTTGGCACCGACTCCGAAAATTGTGTAAAGTTGCAGTATTTTGCAAATTTATTTATGTTCAGAAACGATATTATACCGAAAAAGAACCAATTAAGTAGACAAAATTTTATAACTATATACTTTGCAAAGCGCTTCTTATATAATGGCTATTTGGAATCTGTTCAATTTATTTTAAAAATGATTTATTTACGGTTTACAATTTGCAAATGGTATCAACTTCTTATTTTTCCTTCTTTTTTTGTTAATATAAAGGTAGCAAACAATTTTTTCATCCACAAATAATTATAATATTCATTACCATTAAAAATGCCATTTTATAAATCATTACTAAAATAAAAGTTTTATCAAAAACTCATATTTTCCTCAATATGATTTCTTTTCTTGTACTTTCTTTTGAAAAAAAATCAACGAATCTAAGGTTTTTCTCTTTCTTTATAATGTAATTAAATTTGTACATTCGTTATAAATAGCTAAGATTTACGCTAAAGATGATCGACATATAGTCAATTTCTCGGAAGAGCCAAGTAATTACATTTGTTATTTCATGACACTAATTGCCATTAAATTAAATCGTTTATCAATTAAACAAGTAAACTACAATTACTATTAAAAATCTAGTTACTATTGACAGGTACCTTTCCATCGCTATACCAAACTTTGTTATCATATTATCCAGTTTTTCAATAAATTTGGACAATTTTAGTTTTATTGCATGATAAATGTTGAATAAATCATAATAAAACAACATTATGTCAATTAAGACTGTACAAAAGCGATAAACCATATTCTAACTCTTATAGTCATTAAATTGATGACAATAATACCAAATTATAATAAGCAATGATTTGTTATTCGATTTAAGATTATGAAGTTGGAAATATCTCTTTTTCATTAGGTTATTACTCAAGTAGGAATAACTCCATTAAAAACACGTTTCATAAGTAAATACAATTTACATATTTATTTTTTCACCTATTATTTTCTCTAAAATTTTATTAAGCTAGTGATTTTTATATTTTCATAGCGTGCTATATATATTTCATTATACATTAAAGTATTTGTTTTTCTTTTTTTTTTAAATAATATGAGATTTTGTGTCCATCAAAAGTATCATTTTGTATATAGGGATGACACTATTTTATCAGCAAGTCATATCCATACGTCATTTCGCGATAGCAAAAATATTTGTAGATTGCAATAAAAATTGTTGATAGATGAAATGAAATAAAAAAAAAATATATATTAATATAACTTCCAATGTAAGCGCTAGAGCTTAGTGAGGTATGTAACCCAAAAACGTAGGTTCAAATCACGCTTCGCTCCAAATTGTTTTTTCAAACTTAAAATATTTTAATAAGTGCAGGTGATTTAGCACTTGTAAGAAAGGCTGGCTTCGTCTGATTGTGGCACGAAAGTAAAATTTGCATTTACATCTTGAACAATAGTCTGATTTAATGATGAGAAATATTCCGTCATTATTTTTTCCAATTTCCAGCGAATCCTAAGATAAAAGTAGACAAGAATGCTTATTATGTTCACCTGAATTCCCTATAAAAATGATTTCTGCAGTAAACGTTTCGGTGAAAATTACTTTGTGCAAGGAAGACATAAATATTTTTTAAAAAGACTTGTTGCTTACAGTGTATACATCGGTGTGTCACTACAATTTATCATTTATAGTTGAATTCCTTAAAACTTTTGGTTAAAATTAAATATTGAATCATGTTCAATTTCATATTTCAAATATGAAGTGAAAAATACTATATTTTACTCCATCCCTCTCAACCATTTCAACTATTAATTCTTAGAAATAATATATTTAGTGACAAAAAAGTTTCAATTGACGACACAGACGGAAAAATTTAATTCATATTTATTTTTTAATTACGCAATGTATGTATATATATCATGTATATATATTTATGTATATATATATATATATATATATATATATATATATATATATATATATATATATATATATATATATATATTTCAAGGATTTGGGTCGCTACAAGACGTGAAACAAATTAAACCATGCCATTTACAAGAGAGCATCTTGATTAACTCCCAGCCAGGCAGTTTTGTTGTGTGAGTGATTCGTTGCCTAACAAATAAGTTCTCTATTGAAACTTTGTTTAAATTACGAAAAATAAATTTCATATTAATAAGTTATATTGAAATTATCAAAATATATCAATATAAAATACGTACAAAGGTAACATCTACTGACTTTCAATAATGCTGCTTTGTAATATTAGACCAATTTAAACTGTTTCACAGTCAAAACGGCTTCTGAACGTTTTGTGAATAAACCAAAACGATTATAAAAAAGTTTAACCTTTCCTTCTTTCAATAAACCTTCGAACTATCTCTTACACATTTAATATTATTAAAAAAAAACTTTCAGAGTTCGTATTAAATTAACAATGAAAGTGACTGGCAGAACCAAAATAAGAGGAACGAAAATAAAGTTGAAACTATATTTACTTTTGACCTTTGTGGGGGGTGATGTTGATCGCCTGCTCGTGGTGCCCCCTGCGTAATCAAAACGATCAACCATAGATCGCCTTAAAGCGCGCTGACCAGAATGTCTACGAACCTTTCCCAAAATAGCCCTTTTCAGGCCTCGGACACTAGCCTCCACATCATCTATTGGAATGCAGGAGGCCTCAACAACGTAAAATTTTTACAATTCAAACGAAGCATTTCCCATGCAAACGCGGATATCTATTTTACTTTCACTGAAACTCCTGATTTTTACCAGACAAGCGGATATGCGGTCTCTGTCCTCAAGAGATCACGGCAAATAGCGTCCGGAATTTTTATAGGGGTTAGAGATGGTCTCACAGCAAATTTCAAGATAATACATGAGATGGATGATAATGATAAACTTGAAGCTGTTCAGATTGAAGTTTGGAAGAACAAACAGCATTTTAACATCATCAGCATCTATAACCCCCAAGGAAACTTACCATCCTAAAGAGAAATTGAGAGAACTATCCAAGCCAACAGTTTAATTGTGGGAGATTTTAACAGTCAGGTACCGAGATGGGGCTACACACAACTGTCGCCTGTTGGAAGGCTTACTCAAGATTGGATAGATAACAGTCAACTCCAAATCATTGATACCCCACCACATTCCTATTATATGCCGGACAACTGTCAAGACCGGATCTAGTACTAGCCCATTCGAATATCGCTGACAGAACCAATGCAAAACTTCTCGAAGATGCTGGGGGTTGCGGACATAGAGCTATCCTCATAACTGTACGGACAAACAAAACCAAATTTATAAATACCAGAGCCCCCCGGTGGAATTTTAAAAAGGCAGATTGGAACAAATATCGATGGCTTACAGATGAGGCCTTGGGTAGTAAAGTGCTCCCAGAAATACCCGAGAAAGCCACCGACCTTCTAAATCAAATTATCTTAGATTGCGCTTACAAATGCGTTCCTAGAGGACAAGTAAAGATGTTTAAACCCTACTGAAGTGCAACACTTACCTTGCTGAAGAAGAAACGCAATCGATCACGTAAAATAGCAGAAAGATCAGGGACCCAGGAAGACCTGATATGCCTCAGAAAACACCAGGCCGAATTACATAGAGAAGTAAAAACCTCCAAACATTTAGCCTTTAAGTATTTCATCACTGACCTGGACTATCGGAGAGATGGCTTAAAAGCACATCGTTTTATCTCCCGGCTAAATAAACATGCCTCTAAAAAAATGCAAAACCCTATTCTGTACTCAAACGGACCAGTCACGATGCTGCTGCATTTGCTGTGCAAACATTATGCCAAGATCAGCAGAACGACAGGGAATAGGGATATTGAAAAGACCCTATGTAAAGGCCCAGTGCCATCTTGCATTAATAAAAAGACACACGAACTCGTTACTTCGCCTTTTACAGGAAAGGAATTGGAATTGGCCTTGGCCCAGACTAAACTAAAGAAAGCTGCAGGTTGTGACGAAATTTTTCCGGAATTCACTGTCAACTTGGGAGATGAAGCCAAGAAAACCTTTTTGTCATTGGTGAACCTAACATGGAGTTATCACGTGCCCCAGCAATGGAGGAAAGCTGAAATCATACCAATTCTGAAAAAGGATAAACCACCGGAACAGCCCGAAAATTACAGGCCAATCACCCTAACTAATGCCAGCTGCAAGGTAGCAGAGAAGATGGTCGCCCTTCGACTAAACCAGTATATAGAACAAAATGATGTACTCGATGACGCCCAAGCCGGATTTCGAAGACACCGCAGTACCATGGATAATGTGGTAAACTTCACGCAACACGTCAAAGACGGTTACCAAAGAAAGATGTCCACTCTGGCGGTTTTGGTGGATCTCAAGGCCACCTATGACACCGTATGGAGGCCAATGCTCGTACACAAATTATCAACAAACGGCATATCTGGAAACCTTTTCAAGTGGATCAAGTCATCGTTGTCGCAAAGACTTTGTCGAGTTAAATACAATAACCGGAAGTCGACCTTTCGCATTCAAAAGCAAGGCCTTGCACAGGGAGCTGTGCTCAGTTGCACATTATTTAATATTATGATCAACGATGTACTTGACGCCGTCAGAGAAGCGCCCGGTATTAAAGCTCTACTATATGCGGACGACTTGCTCATGTGGGCGACGAGCAGTAGCATTATAGCTCTCGAAACAGCGTTAAATGACGCACTCAAAAGGTTGGAATTGTGGACCAGTCAAAATTCGATGACAGTAAGCTCCACGAAAACCACCTTCCAATTGTTCACGCTCTCCACCAAAATACCCAGCATCTCATTGTCCTACAAAAACACAGCGTTGGAGGAAAGCAACCTCTCTAAGTACCTTGGTGATATACTTGATAAACATTTAACATGGCGCCCTCAGATCGAACAATGTGCGGAAAGAGCAGCCAAAAGAATCGGGATATTAAAAATATTAACAGCCACAACCTGGGGTGCAAGCCAGGATGTGTTGATTACCACCTACAAGACATATATCAGACCCGTCCTTGATTACGGGAGCGAAGTGACCACCACAAGTAATCGTACCACCCTCAGTAAATTGGATACCGTGCAGAACACAGCGCTTAGGATAATAACGGGAGCGCCTAAATCCACATCCATTGCTGCTATGGAGGCACAAACCAAATGTAGTTCAATGGAAAGCCATAGAGAGAAATTAGCCCTCCGTTTTTGGCAGAGACACAGAAGTGTTTACACGCAATGGACGAACTACAGACAGGCCACTGCCCGACTGAAATCCCAAATATCCCCATTGGCCTCCTATAAGAAACTAGCTACAAAGTATGGAATTGCCCTGGAGGAGCCAGCACCACTAACAAATTACTGCGAGTTTTTCTACAATCTACCGAAGGCTAATTACAGCTTAAAAAACCACAATCAGACGAAATCAGCATCCTTGGACATCGAGCTGAAACAGGCTGCCCTGCAAACAATCAGCGAAGAATACCCACAACCTGATTGGTTACATGTATACACAGACGGGTCATCGATCCCTGAAACAGGGGCAACCGGAGCTGCCTACTACAGTTCTAATTTTGAAGGATTCTTAGCAGTGGGAGCCCCTCAGAGCAACTACGATGGAGAAATAGCAGCTGTACAAGCAGCAGCAGCTGAACTAAACAAAATAGCCCCAACACCTAATGCAGTCTTCTTCGTCGACTCACAAGCGGCTTTCCAAAACCTGTCCCGCAATACGGAAACAGACTGCAAGAGAACGATGGAGACCAGAAAAGCCCTAGAACTTCTGGCAAATAGGGGATGGTACCTCATATTGCAATGTATCCCTAGCCATGTCGACATCTTTGGAAACGAGAGGGCAGACATCTTGGCCAAAAGGGGCGCGTCCATGGCTCAACCTGCCTGTATGCCTTCGCTACAGAGCATGAGGGCCATCATCAACAGGGCTATTGACCGGACAGGCAGGCAACACCTCACACAGCTTTCCGTAGGGAAAAAATGGGAAAGTCTGGTCATCATCGGACCCATTGACCACAAACTACAACGAGCTGTGAGCGTAGCCAGGTTCAGAATGCAGACTGGCCATCACTACCTCGCAGCACACCTACACCGCATTGGTGTTCTCCCAACCTCTGAATGTCTTCTGTGCGGACACGATTTAATGAATGTGGATCACCTGCCGGATTGCAGTGGAATCAACCGCCAGGGGGACGATGATGACCCATTCAAAGATGTTCCTCTATACTGGTCGGCGCGCCACCAAATGGCTCAACAGCCAAGGGTGGGCGTTGGCTAGTAGTAGTAGTACTTTTGACCTTTGTCTGTGGATAGTAACTGTGGACTAGAGTATAAAAATTTATCACAGCTTATCTTCTTGACAATCGATATTAATTATTTTAAGTTCTTGTAATCCACTTGAATATATTTTGAATCCGCATCACAAGGTACGAATAAAGATGGCGTTTACGGAATCAGATTCCGATCCCGAAATAAAATATAATTTTTTTCTAATTAAACACACACATGGATTAAAAATATGAATAAAAGATACAGGTATTCCATTTTATAGTGTACGATATTAAAATATTTAAATTTTCATAGACTATATAATTCAAATCATTGTGAAACAAGTATACCTTTGTAATGTGTATTATATTTTCAAAAGAAGCCTTGTATGACATTCCTCCTTAAAAAAAACGATATCCTCATACCAATGCAATATTAAAAGGAAAAAAGATGCCAGAGTTATGACAGGGCAAATTACGAGCGCCAATTTTAAAGCTCAACATACTTGTGCATTCTCCATCTTGTCCTCCTGTGTTACATCTTTTGGGTGAAAAATGTTTGCCGCGTTCACTCGCCTTTTGGTTTGTTCACAGAAGAAATTTGCGGTATTATAGCAGCTGTATATGTATCGAATTTTCGTAAAATATTTATTTATCCCGTGTATATTTATGTATATATAATCAACATTTTTATTTTTCAGACATTTTAATAATAATATTTATTGAAATTTATCATCTGACAGTGTATAACACAAATTGTTTATTCGAAGGTAAGTGTATGCTTAGAACTAATATGTAATGTTAATTTTAACTTATGTCTTGTATAAACAAGTAAGAGATGGAATAGATGGAAACTTCTAGTAGGAAAGACTTAATTTCAATTCAACTTCTTAGTATTATATTTCTTGAACCCTAGACTGGTAATAAAATTATGTTAATACCTTTCTAGAATTTCACGTTGCGATCTGAAAAAAGAAGCGTTTGGAATACCGAATGTTTCCTTCTAGGCAATAAGCAACATAAATGAAAACAAACCCAAGTGCTGCCAGGTCGCGAGATTGCAACATTTTTTTCATAATAAGCAAAAAAATTATGGCTAGGTTGGATTATATATTGGATTGATTTTTATTTTCAAATAAAGTTGTGAAAAATTTCAAGTCTAGAAGAATTATTTATCGCAATAATTTTCCTTCCTATTTTGTAGGAGATAAATTATTTTAAAAAAATATCCAATTTGGATATTTTTTTCAAACTTTGTGCTCTTGTATTTTTTGGTTTTTTGTATCTAACTTTTTGGTCCTTATAGTTTAGATTTCGTGTCCATATTATTTAGTGCTCTTTATTCAAAATTCAAGGTATTTCTTTAAATGAGGCTTGTTTTTTAGAATAAGTTTTTTTACTTTTAAAAGCGAAATTGTACAAAGAAATCTCGCAGTAATTTTGTAGTTTTAAATATATTTTTCCGACGACAGTTCATCGTAACATTTATTTTATCAAGGTGTATATTTTATTTACCATATATTTTAGAGCATATATTTTATTTACCTCAATATATCCAATTCGAAATCGTTGGGAAGAAATGTGTGACTGACTTTCGTCAAAATGATGAAATGTCGCTAAAAAGTCATGAATGATAAATACAAAAATATAAAGTCTTTTTTATGCTATTATGCTGGCCATGCCATTAAGGGAATTTGCTCATATATATTTTTATTGGCGTTAATCTTCTAATATATTATCCCACCTCTTGTGTCCCTTGTCCGGTCTCATATTCCAAGCAAATATAGAACGTCGCTGTACTGTATCCAACAGCAAACACCTAGATTGTAAAAATTACACTGGCTCTTCTAATATATAACACAAGTTGGCAATTGTGAAAGAATATGAATCTTTTACAAGTCAAATGTTATTGTTCCTACTCGTACCTTTGTTTATTTTATATCACTTAAATATACCAAATGAGCTTGTATACTAAATCCATATCTTCCAAAATCTCTCCACTAACTTTGTATCTCATTTATTTAAAAAAATACATCTTGACAAGTGTCTGAATTTCATCAAATTTAAGTCAAAAAGTTTTGTAAATAATTTGACGTAATTTGTAAGTTTACTTTTAAAAAGTTTATAAGGGTTAAGTTAGATGCTAAATATTTGTTTTCCTGGCCGATTACTAAAATAATGGGATATTTAGAGGTAACAAATCATTTTTAACAAAATTTTATCTGCTCCAAGATAGTTTGTCGCTTCTTCAGCTGTTTGATTTTGAAAAATAATAAAACTGATTTTAAAAAAAATAGGAGCATAATTGTAAAAATAAAAAAAGTTCTGTCCCAGAAAAGGAAGTGAAGAAACAAACGACATTTTCACCCCTTCACAATAGTCGTATGATTATTTAGCAAATATTATATTCTGTGTATTAATAGATAAGAGCTATCAAAAATACATTATTTGGCTATAAACAAAAACCAATGTCTTATAAGTTATCTTTTAAATTTACCGATTTTCCATTCGTAATATCTGTTTACGACAGAATAACATTGTACGTTCCAAATTTATCACTTTTCTTGAATACAAAATATCTAATGACGTTGATAGTATCCATATTTTATTACGGTATGATATTTTCAAAAGGATATAATTTAAAAACAGAACACATATGTTTGCTTTATTTGCCAGACGAAACGTTATATCGCTCTAGTCCCACACTGACCGATTATGTAAAAAAATAACAAAGTGGTGAATTACAGTATGATTAGATGCGGCAAGTTAGCGAAAAATCACAATGGAACATTTCTTTTTATATATATAAATTGCATGTTATAATGAGAATAGATTATTTGGCATTATATTTATTTTGATCCTTGAATGATTAAAGAGAAATTGAAGCATTTATTAATCTATATAGGTTAATGTACTATGCAAGATTGCTAAATGAAAACTCTTGATTAGAGTTTGAATTTGTATTGTAACAAATATAGCTTATTGATATGAAATTAATGTATTTCTAATATAATTTACGGCTATATGGTCATTTTATCTGTCAGTTTACCTGCCTGTTACCTGTAATAACCTCTTAACTTCTTGATACACGTTGTTATAAATATCTATTAACTTAATAAAAATATGAATGCAGACAGATTTAAAAAACTTGCATTTTGGTCGGAAGTCTTTAAGTCTTCTATCTGTATAAATGCTTTACACTGGCTGTTTGTGGCTTAATATATAAAAAAATACCACAGTCTCACGAAACAGCACTGCCTAGACAACATAGAGTCAAAATATAAAACTTTCCCTTGAATGTTTATTTATCGACATCTAGTTTATTAGCGCCGTAAATTGATAGTATCTATATATATATATAAATTAGATTCGTACTATGGCCCATGCGTAGGATGTAATTAAGTGCATGCGTTAAACTAGTATTTTATTAAGTCTCTATGTGAACTTTTAATACTATCGTTATTCTCCGTATCGCTAATTGAATTAAAAAAAATGTTTTAAAAAATTTTGAATTATATTTTTATTAAAAAAAAATAAAGTTCATGAATATTAAATTATTTGCTTCTATCCAATTAGAAGAATTTTATTTTGTTTTTGCTTTAATAAAATTTGAAATAATTGTTTTGGTTTAATAACAATAATCTATAATCGTTATGCAACACATAAATAATTCAAACAATTGTTTTCCTTTCAAGCGGTTAGCTCGAATAACTAGCATTGTCAACTCGTTTCATTCTTGGGTTTTTATGCGGCGAATCATTTTTTATTCACCATAATTTGTAGACAATTCTCATGTCTTTTGTCTGTGCCTTGCGTCATTACCTTTTATTCCTACGCCGTTCTTCTGCAGACGATTAAACAAAAGGTTGTTAAAATGTTTTCACAAAGGTAAAATTTTCTTACCTTTTTCTTACCTCCTAAAATTTTTTCTTACCTTAATACTTTTTTCTCACAAAGTTATCTTTATGAAGTATATGTACTTAAAAATATGTTAAATTTGCATACGTACTTAATGCATATTAAATTTTATATAACGTGGAAATACGAAAGTTTGTAAATATTGTCATATTTAATTATGAAAATTTGTCGTATTTAATTAGTGTCATATTTAATTTTGAAAATTTGTCATATTTAATTATGAAAATTTGTCATATTTAATTATGATATTTATTTCAATTATGAAAATTTCATTTGAAACATTTTATATAAGTAAATAATTATATGACTACATTATGAGGTAAATATGTTAAACTAAAACTTGAAGACGGCCAAAATACAAAAGCATAAATTCAATTTTCAATAACTAATTAACAAGACGGGAAGGCAGGTTCTCCTCTATTACAATCTGTCATGCGTGGAGATAAGCATTTTGTAAAAAAAATATATTGCATACTGTGTTTGCTACTATGTTTTATAAAAATATAACGATTAATAATAAAGCAAATTTAACGAAGAAGACAACAGAAAGTAACAAACAACATACAAATTTATAAAAAAAAGTTAAACCCAAAAAATTTATGGCTAACCGCGATCGAACCTAATTAAGGATACTTATGAAAAGATGTAGGTAAATATACAGAAATGCCAAAAAGCGTTAAGTTACGTCTTCCATATGCCAATCCTCTTTTGGAAGCATTTGGAAGTCCCTCTGTACTTTAATAGTAGTTTTCACATTGATTCCTATTGCTAGCTTAAATTTAATATTTCAAAGTCTCCTTTGACCAAATCTCTGTGTCCTTTGATTCAGATATTAAACGGGAACATTTTACACTTTCTTCCTCTGGTTTCTAACCACGAATTTATATTTTAGAATACCTATGATTTGGAGATTAAAGCCAGCCTTCTGACGATAAAAAAACATTCTTTGGGTACTATGGTCTAAATATAATAAAAGGCCTGGAAATTATTTTATGCTATGTGAACCATGAATGACATATTTAACTCATCTGCTCATTGGAAATTACTCCTTTTCACAATACCATAAAATGTACGTAATATCCATTACCATAACCATACAACCACTTCTTTTTTTTTCAAAAAGATTAGTAGACGTGTATGTAGTCTATGCCTTATTTATTCGATACTTTAACGCATTTACATCTCTAAATCCACTTCTATCTGGTCTGAAAACAGATCGTAGCACCTCAACAGAGTTTGAAATAATCACTGATGATATACGTTTAACAATAAATAACAAACAACTCAATAATTTTATTTATTGATTGCTTGGAGTCTTTGAATATATCAAAACATTCATTAAAACGGTGTGGCTCATATCTATAAGAAGTAAAATTTTTTGATAAATATTCTCAGTGAACATGCTCATCAGTTTGTGTCCTCTGGGGGGGCGGGGGATATTTCTCAACTTCGTATACTATATTCATCGATGTGGTCGTTGGGAATATATACAATAATTATGATGTTTCCGTTGATAAATTACAAATATATGCTATACTGATGTAAACTTTATAACAACTGTCATTAATACCTTCAATGAACACTTCTTCCATATGTCAGTGGGCTTATAAACTGAGTTTGTCAGTTAAACTAATTAAGTTCCAAGCTACAAAAGTCAAAGACTGTTTTCTGAAATAAAATCTAACGTTAAATGATACAGCAATTCTATTTGTGTCCAATGTGATCGATCAGTAGATTTCGGTCTTTCGATAGATCAAAATGTCTGCTGATGATCTTAAAAAAACGTTATAAGTCATCATACCTCCAACTGAGTGCACTGCTTCAATCATCTTCAATGGTTTGAGAAAATTGTGCAAAAAATATGAACATATTTCTGAACTCCCAGCGCAAATTTAATAGTCCAAAGTCCATATTCTGTGCAATCAATCTATTTATACACTCCTTTACAAAATACTGTATTTTTTCTAAACGTACAAATTACTTTTATGAAAAGTTCCTCGCTGTCTAAGCTGTAACTTTGAAATGAAGCTGTAAACTCGCCCTCTGTGAATATTTTCAACAATCGTCCTGAAAAGTGCTTCCAATTATAACTCCTCAGTCCTATTCTTCCTTAATTACATTTTATTCCTACCTTTTATAATGCCATGTCAAAACTTGCAATTAATAATTTACGTTGGTTTTACATATGTTTTACATTTATACTGGCGTTTGTGAGAAATATTAATAAACAACGACTAGTACCTATCGGGATTGTATTTTAATTTACTGTTAACCTCTTGATTACAAATGAAACTGAATGAAATAATTCTAGTGAATTTTGTAGCTTTCTAAGCATACACTTGAAAATTTATTTGCGACCAATATTGATTATTACTGTATAGCAAGCTAAGCGATTGTTTGGAATAGACTGTATATATATATATATATATATATATATATATATATGTATATATATATATATATATATGTATATATATATATATATATATATATATATATATATATATATATATATATATATATATATACATAACAATAAGTTTAAATATTGTGGAATTTCTAACACGAAAAAATTTATATGGTTGTGCTCAAAAATTAAGATTATTGAAAAAAGCCTGATAAATTGAAAATGTAGGAATTCAAATGAAAGGTGGAAGAAAATTAAATTGTCCAACATTGTGACATAAAACTGTAGGCCGCAAAAAACTATTTAAAAGATCAGTCACTGTTTAAAAGATCAATTTTATTTATTGCTAAAATATCGTAGTTACTTACTTCTTTTCTAATTGGAGTCTGCGCAATCATCCGAATTTAAATTAGCAATTATTTGTGCGAAACATGACCACTTGAGTATAAAGGGTTATGAGTTAACGAATAATATTCATGTAATTAATAAAAAAATTGCTTCGTTTCCAAGTTGATCGATATTAAATTGACTGATATTGAAAGTGCCGTGCTTTCATGGACTGTCACAGCCATTTTTTTATTATATTCATGGGCTTTGTAATTCGCGGAGGAATTTGATTTAGCTCAAAAAATATAAATAACTTTATTGATCTATTGAAATTAGGGATGAAGAGTCTTGTGGATAAAATACTAATGCTGGCATTTGGTAAATTGATTTTAATTTTATTTACATTTTTTCGAAATATTCATAATATTATTATAAATGATTTTAACGAACTTTCCAAAATAATTTATAAATAACACCAAATGACGTATCGAAAAAATGCTATTTTATTTCAATAATAGTCGTGCCATCGGTTTTAGTTTGTTATACAAATTATTATTTTTTAGGTCTTTTAAAGGTTTTTTAATTTAAAAACTTAATTTTAAAACAGGTTTTTTAATTTAAAAATTTACCGAAGAGTCCATATTACATAGCATTTAAAGACCACGGTTTAAAAAAAAACACAGAACGACATAACCATTACGACGAATGTCTAATTTAATGAATATTTTTGTTTCAGGCGATTCCGTTTTTGAATATTATGTGGGCCGTGAGTTTTTGTTTTGGAAGGAGCATTATAACAAATTGTAGAACTAAAAATTTAATACTTTAGGATTTAATTTAAAACAGATAATAGTTTAAATTATAATATATATTAATTTTTACTTTTTTTTAATAAAAATTACCTTCAGTTTCTTTCATGATTTTTTATTTAAATAATTGTCAAAATTCCTTATTTCTTAGCAATCAAATATTATGTCTCTCTTATGCATATGTCCTAAATAGTTCTATGTGAGACACCTAAGTCTTATATTCGGTACTATTTTGTATTAATGAGAAATTTAGTAAATTAATTTTAATATCTTCTAACCATGTTTCACTTCTATTTCGCTCTAGACAAATTACATAATTTCGGTAAAGACGAATGTGACCCTTTATGATATTTCCCTTCCCTTTTACCATTTGAAATATGCGATATTTTATGTAATGCATAAAATATATCTATTTGAAAAAATTCAAAGTCCCTTCCAATGAGTTTTCTCTCGGAATATTCCCACACGTGCACGGTATGTAAGCTGATGAAAATGGTTTATGAGAGTACAAAAATCAATAAAAGCATTTTTAAAGCAACTTAACAAATGTATTTATTGTTTGATTTTAAAAAGATTTAGTAAATATATTATTAAGGGAAAAATTGTTTCATAGATTTTTTTCATTAATTACGATTTTAGTACGCGAGTAATTAATGTCCAGGCACGTCAGCCAAAGAAGTAGAAGTACTGGTCCCGGATTTCCCCTATTACCACACTCGTTAGTGTAAATGTAGTAGCCAAATGCAATTTTTACCAAACGTTAAATAAATTAATAATTACATACTTCAAATGTTCTACGAAAATAATATTCAAATTACCAAGATTAAAAATCCCTTTCGATGACGAGAAATTCATGAGAGAAAGACATGCAACTAAGTTGATAATTTTATTTATAGTTTTGAGGCTATTTATACTGTTTTACCTATGAAAACGGTAACAACAATAACTATATTAGATAGACAGATACTTAATAATTAAAACTATCGCATAATAAAATCAGAAATTTGCTTGAGGTGAATTGTATAAATCCTCAATTTTAATAAAAAATTTATGAATTTATATTAAATATTTGAAAGAGTTTCATTAAATTTCTCAATGAAAAAGATTGAAAAATTTATGAAAATTTTTTTGAGTGAATTGTTTTTTTCACAATAGCCCAAAAACAGAAATGATGTATGTAAACTTTCAAAGTTGATAGAGCTTCTATAATCAGGACTTTTAACTATGCTGGTGGACCTGATAACCAAAAAATAAGATAAAACAGACAAAAATATATGTTTTAATTATAATAAACTATGTTTTAATAACAAGATTATTAAAAATTTTACGTTTATGTCACTTAATCAAATATTTAATTGTATTGGCTTTACCGACGCTGTGAAAAAAATTAATATCAATATATTTATCTCTGTTCACAAAATGTGCATAACACGGAAAGCGCTGTTCAAAAGACAAAATAAGTCAAAAAAATCGAATCATTATCTCTGAAGTAGCTTTTTTCGCGAGGGTCATAAATAAAAGCGTAAAATTTTTATCTTAAAATATGATAAATATTTTGTGGAAATATAATTACCTCGGAGCTACTTAATGTCGTTTCGATGACCCAGGAGCAAACAAAGAGGGGAAAAAATACGATAAAAGGCGATGGATATTATTGCAGAATTTTACAAGGAGCGTCGAGCTTTCAAATTAATATTTTGTATAAAGAAATCCATATCCACCATTACTCATTTTATTAAGTGGAATTTAAAAAAAAATGTACCTAAACGTTTACTTCCATTTTTAATAAAAATTATTTGTTTAATGTAATTATTAAGATTTCTAGCATTAAAGATAACAAATAATAGAGATCTAGTGAAAATGAAATATGCTATGCTCACTAAAAAGAACTGGAGACTTTGCAACGGAGACTGTAATTAGACCCCACTAGCACGTAAGTTTTATTCATGCTACTGTCAATACATGTATTGCATAGTAAGTGATTACATAGTTTCTTTTTATAAATATAAGTAACACAAATTATAGTAACACATGATAATGTTAAACGTTATAAAGTAAAGAAGATACAATTATTACTGATCTATAATAGTTAACCAGTACCTGACCAGGTTCAAGTACTCTATAGATTTTGAAGTATTCAAAACTGATTCAGTGGTAAATATTAGAAGTATTAATTGTCTTTACATTTTATTACAATACAAAATAATTTTTTGAAGTAAAGAAACTGGTCAGATTTTTGGTAAGTCTAATATAATAAATAAATGAGTAATGACAATGAATTTCCATAACATAAAGTTTCAAACGAAACTTTCAAATTCAAATCTCGATGTTATCTGTTGGGTTCTTCGTAATACAAAACATCTCGTCGCATTCTTTTGCCTCTTCGTTCACCCGTCGGTTATTACAACGGTATCAAGCATCTCTGCGGGAATTACTTTCCCTCAAAATATTTAACGCATCTGAAAGTAAAGTTTCACGTGTTTATTCATGTTCTTTGGCGATAAAAGCCTTTGAAGGTAATTATTCCAGTCTTTCATTTCTATTAGTCGTTTCAATTCATACACATTAGTTTTGCATTTTGTTTCGATAAGTTTAAATAAACATGTTGATAATGATCTATTTTTCATCATTAAAGCAATGTCGGTTGAAATGTATTAAATTAATTCCTTTATACGAGTTAAGATTAAATACATTAAATAATAAATAAATGTACATAAGTTAAAACAGCAATCCTGACATATGTGCTTCGACCGTTAAATATGCACATATATACTTATGAAGACACTCTACAGGTCGAATTTCTTAACCGATTTTGGTGATTATTTTTTCTATCTATTGGCTGACTATCAGATTAATGGAGCGTATTTTTTCACACTTTTTCGTGAAATAGATTATTTTTATGAGCAATTTTCTACACAAATATTTGTGCTCAATGACTCTACTCGGCCCTTGAATCTTTTCACCTCTTCGCTCTTCTCCGTTACGTTATTATTTTCTTATATCCCCATTTCTAACTTCAAATGTCAAGTAATTTATTTTGCTGGAATATTATTAGTTTTTATGAGCTGTTATTGGAAATCAGCTTGGATATAAAACTGCTAAAATAGGTGTACCAGACTATATGATATTTTAAAAACAATTGGATAACAAAATATTGAACCCAAAAATACCCGCTTTTTGCTAATTAAAATTTAATTAAAATGTATTCTTGTTTATAATACATTATAAAATAAATTATATCTTCACTAAAAAGACGTATCAAAAAAATAAATAAAATATATGGACATCAGTGCAATTTAGATGCATAGTATCTGAATAAAACTAATAAAAATTTTCAAACATTTATCCTGATATGATTATCGATCTATATTTTTCCTTCCCTTTCAATTTCCAAGGTATGTATCTGAATGTACCTGTCTGTACTTATTAGAAACACTATTTATTTTATAAAGCCTATTTCAGTGTTAAACAGGTTATTTATTCTTTTAATTTTATAAGTCATCCAATAAATTGCTGCAGTAACCAGAAATGAAAACAAAAACCATTTAGCTATAATTATCGTATAAATAATTTGGGATTAAATTTTTTTTAGTCTCGCTAGAAACAATATTGACAACTAATTTAACTGATTCATTTACACAAAAAAAAACAAATGTCGATGCAAATACCTATATGCCAAATTGTTGGATAAGTAAAATATCTTCCAAATTGAACATTGGGTATAAATATATACATTATAACGAATAGATCCACGTACTCGTGATTACTATGTATATTAATATTATTATATTACAAAAGCAAACCTACACATGTGCCGTCATTTTCCTGAAAGGCTTTGTTATTATCGAATAAAATGCTTTGCCCTCTGAAGGTCGACCTTTTTCAACTGGCATTATGCCCTCAAGGATTTTCATCGCGCAAAACCGACTTGCAATTTGAAATATTAATGTGTAACAGTCAAAACTATGAAAGTTTCACAGTTTTTGTGAAAATTATCTTTTACGTACAAATTTTATCTCGTTCAAATGCAATTTCTTACATCGCATTGTAATCAAGAAAATATTGAGAAAAACATAAAATGATGTTAGGTCCATGTATCAAAGTTTTTTTACATATTTAATGAAGATTGGTGCAGCGTTGTCAGGTTGTATTTTGTAGAAACATATAATATCCGTATCAAGTTATTACGTAAATCCAAATTTTGTCCTTGCGTTAAATTCAAACGTATTACTGATTATTGACCGAAATTAATTAAGATAAAACGAAAAAAATTACACTTTGGTTGGAAATATAAATATTTACTAGTGCAAAATATTGAGAAAAAAACAAGTCAATTATTTATAACACGAAAGTGTGTTCAAACTGATGTACATAAACGATTATAGTGCACTTATAAACTCAGTAAATTAATATCAGAATATACAACAAGAGCAGTTCAAAAGTAGACAGTGTCTATTAAAATCATTAATGTAAAGAAACTAAAATATTTTTACCTATTAATATTTCGCAAATATCGCATAAAAATGGAAAATTATAAATGGAAGCGTAATTTAGTTGAACAATATTTATCCAGTGGAATTCATGAAAATAAAATTATCTTATTTTGAATATATCGTGTACTAACATTTTTTTATATGTACAACAATTTTATGATGTGTTTATTGAAACTACCAGTAAAATTTCATTTAAAAATGTAGGAACTGTGTGGCTGTGACAGACGAACGGACGAAACGAGATATATAGGTTCTTTGTTTTATAACGGGATCCTAGAGACATAAGGAAATGCGGAAAATAAAAAAAAATATTTCAAGTTTTATTATAAATGAATATGAGATTTATCAAAAAGGAAGATGACAACACCTGATAAGTAACCTTTAAAGTTTAAGGAGTTTTCATAAGACATACGTGTATATTATTAACGTGATGCAAGTAGATTTTGTATTTTTTCAAAATAATATGTGATTTTAAATTTTACAGATTATATAACAACTGTTTTATTTAATTTTATTTTACGTAAGGGAAAGGACCACAAATTATTTGAAATATTATATGAACTTTGAACACCAAATCTCGTGTTCTAACATTTCCACAAAGAGTGAAGAAAAATAAATGAGTGCATTTATAAAATTATGTATTAAATGCAATTATAAATGTATCGTTATTAAGTTAAATAAGCGGAACAATATTTTGTTTGAAGAAGATATAAAATCAATACGAAAAATATACGTAATTAACTTATCTATTAAATAAAGCAGCAATTATGGTTTGTAAGTTATCTATATAAGGCGATCTATATAAATAATAAAAAAAATAAAACGAACAGTAAAGTCACCGATCCATCCGCCATCCATAAATTTCACGGAGTCTCCTCTTCACATCTGATTTAAACGGGGGACGTGAACTTACAAGGATGTCTATATATTGATATATATATAAATATATATATATATATATATATATATATATATATATATATATATATATATATATATATATATATATATATATATATATATATATATATATATATATATATATTTATATATATATATATATATATATATATATATATATATAGATAGATAGATATACATATTTATGAGATTGAAAGTGAATATTTTCCGTTCAAAATACAAAATGAATTAGTTCTAATTGTGATCTGTTAAATGTATTTAGTCCGCAAAGATCGTGAATAAACTTGGGGATAATATCCGTGGAACTATCCGATAATCTATTAACTTATAAAAAGCGAATGAAACAAACGAAGCTTCTTTTCAGATATCTTATTTTTTTATTTTTCTTTCAAGTAGGACTACTATAGTCTCTTTTGTCATGTCACGATTTAACTTCTAATTATTATGAGCAAATATCCTTATTAGCTATACGTATATCTACAAATAATCAATCAGTCCCTCTTAATAAGGGTCACAATGTACATATTACCCTATAATATAACCAATCAGAATAAAAAAAATTAACCGGCAACTCTGAAATTTAAACACCACTGTTATCTGTTTATCTCAATCTGTAGAGCTTAAAAAGTTGATAGCTAGATTTGTTCGCTTTTATAAAAAAACAAGAAGAATACAAATATGACTACATCTGATAATATTACTTCTGCCGCGTTAAAGCTTTGAATTACAACAATTGAAAAGAAATGCATGCAATGTTTATACAATCATTAAAAATAACAAAAAAATAGATCGACTGAAAATTAAATATGTAATATTTGTGGAAAAAACTTCGCAAAAGACTCGAATATAAATATATATTTAAAAAAAATTGTCGATAAAAATGCATAAATACGCGTTTCTTTAAAGTATTTGAAGTTCGATAATTAGAGTGAAGGAAAATGTCTTATGAAATATTCACGATTTAGGAAATATTTCTTTTCACAAGATCATTCCTTGTATTACGGGCTCTAAGCAACAATAACTAATAATGAGTTAAAACGACGTATCCATTTCTACTGGTTTTTTTATTTTCTCCTAAATTAATTTGTCTTAATTTTTATTAATTTAATTTAATTCGTTTCACATCTTGACTGGATGACCGTAAATAATATAGCGTGCAGGGTTGCCAGATGTAAAATTATGTATTCCCGTTCACTTGTTTTCTAAAATTGTAAAATAAATTAATTTATACCTAATTTAAACAAGACAATAACTTTAAGAATTTATACAAGATGTTAACATTATTTGTTTTACAAGACCCTAAAAAATGTTTTATTAAAAAAATTAGATTCCCGACGGTATTAATATATCTTTTCTTTCAAAATAAAATATTGTTTCCAAGATTTTATTTATTTAATAAAATTGTTCTGGCTCAATTCATTTTACCATTTATATTGATTTATGCTGAGTATATTGACTGGCTCTCACTAATTTATCAAGTATAGTGACTTGATTTAGTTTACTGACTCCACTGGCCCTAAAGAACTAACCGACTATACTGACGTTATTGAGTCTACTGGCTCCAATAGTTCGAATGAACTTACCGTCTATGCTGATTTGTACGAGACTACCGACACCACTAGCTCGAATGAGCTTACCAACCATACAAATTAGTCTTAGTATTCTGACTCAACCTATACCGTCTTATCTGAATTCTCCGACTCGACTGGATCCTTTGAGTTTATAAACTAGACTAACTTATCTTGACGAGAGTCAACAACTGAACTGGGTTTGCTATTTATTATGCAGATCCGCTCTAATATTTTAATTATTTTCTGTGCTGGTTGAAAAATAAAAATTAAAGTATTGGAAAATAAACTTATTAGAATAAAAATAATATATTATTCTCGCTAAGGAACAAAATCATTTACATTGATTAATGGTCGGCATTTCCTCCTCTCATAATACAGATATATTTCATTTCTTTATAAAATTTTATCCCAATTAAATGAAACTACGTGACGTAATATTATTTCTACTTTCTTAAAGTTCTATACCACGACCTAGATTTCGTTGTATTACAACATCTTCAGGCGGGCTATTAGCAAAGATTAAATCTTTGTAACTTGAAAATGTTGTAATACAACAAAACCTAGGTCGTGGTAAAGAACTTAAAGAAAGTAGAAATAATATTACATCACGTAGTTTAATTTAATTGTGAATAATGAATTTCTACAAAATTAACGCCAAATATATTCAAAATTTAATCAGTTAATTATATAACAATATTAGTTATTGAGTCTATTATGCAATTAATGTATTTCAAATTTACTTTTATATTTAATTACTGTGAAATTTTCGAATAAATCTTAACAAATTTTATGTGATAATTAATTTTTGGGCATAAGGTTTTACCTATTCGTATCAAGCAAATTCTACAAACACGCCGTAGTTAATTCTCGTGGGGAATGTATTCGATATTTAGCTTAACTATTAACATTTTTCACCCTTAGAGATAATATATTGCCATATTAGCCCTGTCATTTCAGCCATTTAGACATTTATGATTTTCGAAATTTAAATTTTTAACTAACATTTGCTAGAATTGTTGGATGGATTTGAAATTTTATTCATATAACTGTTGATGTAGGTAGGACGAAATGACAATAACGCAACAAAATTTTAAAATATTATATAACTGCAAAAATGTTATCGCTACTATTCTATAATGGCTATTGTTAAAAACTAAGTACTGTAAAATGTTTGGTTTCACCAAAATCGAATTTGCAACAAATGGAGAAGATTACTTTTAAATATATTTAATTCCAATTCGGACATTTTCTGGTATTTACTTACTTTTTTCAAATGTGTACATGTATGCATTTGGAACATGCAAACAATGAGTAATGGTAAAATAAATTTTAAAGTGCTATTTTCAAAGTTAAATGTTCCATATTCTGTGATCTATATTAAATGTCCCCCCTCCGTTCATTATCACGGCGATATCTAGTCTCTTTGCAGATATTACTTCCGTACAAAATATTTATCTTGTCTGAAAGTAAAGTTTGGACTTTTATGTCATTTGCTGATAAAAGCTTTTTCAGAGATCGTTACACGAATCTTTTCTTTCATTTTATCCTTTTGACTGCCAACCTTTATTTTCCACCGTACATTTTTAACGTGTTTTATCAGAGTTAAGATAATGTTAGTGAAAATATAACCCTGCTAAATGAATTTCACTTAAAATCCTGAAGATTTTACATAATATACATGTACTTAATATGTTACCTTTATTTAATCGATATAGATAATGAAACATTGCCAAAATTAAGATTTTTGTTGTGACTTATTTCTTAACGTATTTGTTATGGTCGCTTCCTACCTTCTGGACTATCATAATAAATTTTGTCCTTTCATATTTAATACTTTTTTATAATCTCCACGCTTTATATCTCACGAATAGTTTTATCCCATTATTTTAAAAAGAGTGGGATTCTTTCTACACTCAAAGTCTTGTGAAAATTTTCGTAAAATGTTGTGTCGATAATTATAACCGATTAGTTTTTATTATGTCTTTGAGCCCCGTTTTTAAATAAACATCGTAAAGATATTTACTTTGATGCAAAGTTGTAAGTTAAATAATAAAACGCATAAAATTGGTAATAAAAATGCAAAACTGTTAAATATTAAAAATTAGATGAAATGCACAAAAAATATTGTTATATCTTACGAATTTAGTCACTGGCGAAATAAAATATATTTTTTCTGGTGAGATAGTAGAAAGTAATATATATATATATATATACATATATATATATATATATATATATATATATATATATATATATATATATATATATATATCTATAATAAAAGGAAAGAATCAATGAATATATAATATTATATATACATATGCGTGTAATGTAATAAATTATATCGACTCTATTTCTATCTAGATGGCTGATAAGTAAATGAAACTAACGTTGAATTTTAAAGAATTATTAGCATTTATAGTAATCGATACATAGTCCCTTTTGATATAGATGTCTCCATGTAATTAAAAGAACTTAAAAAATATATAAACCATAAACAAAATTTATTACGAAATAGATTTTTTTTTAATTTAGGGAATATAATTCTATCGCAAAAAGGAATCGATCCATAAATAAAAATGTAAACCAAATTAGCACTGATTTTTTTCAATAATAAGTGTCAAAATATATTGAATTTTAACATTATTTTTATTTTATTTGAAATAACATAAATTTCAATTAATTTAATTTTCCAATTAATGATGATTAATTATATCTCAGTCGATTAAAGCAACGAAAACAAAAACTATCAAACTATTAATTTAAACCTACTAACCAAAATTTTGTATAAAAGATAAGTTATATGAAAAATTTCACATTAGTAAAACGTATTATGAACATGAACAATCGGTACTTAAATATGCGTTGAAATATAATTGTTTCCGTACTCGTAAGTACGTGTGTATATTAAGTTTATTATATTACTAGAGCAAACCGACATGTATTCCATAATTTTGATAAGAAATTTTATTATTATCGAATATGGTAATTTGACCTTATAAGGACGAACTTTTTCGGTATTATTGCGCTCGAGGCTTTTCATTATGCATGAAGCGACATATAATTTGAAGCATTTACGTGTAACAGTCAGAGCTATAAAATTAAAAATACACACTATTTTTGCAAAAATTATTTGCCTTTTTTTTAAGATAGTTTATTAGTCTAAAAATTCCAGGGTCAATTCGATGCGTTTCGCGTGTAAACAAATTAATTACTTTTTATCATGTCACATATGTGTTACCTAAATAAAATAAACTGTAAGTGATTGTCGGGTTTATGAATTGAAGGTTTTGTTTGTCTCACGCAAAACAAGGCGGAGTCGCGTCACGCCGTGTACTCGCATTTTTTTAATAAATTATGTATATTTTAGATTATTATAGAATCTTCACTTCCGTCAAGCTTTAGTAATTAAATTTCATTATCATAAGCTGAGTAAAAATTAATAATTAATCAATAACATAAATTATTTAAAAGGATAGGCTAACGGTTGATAACACAAAAGTCAGCTTATACAAGTAAATGTGCACAATTAAAAACCGGTTGAGTAGGTGTAGGAAAGAAATTCCATAGTTTATAAAATTGCATAGTCTATAGTTTATATAAAAATTGAATACAAATAAACCAGAATAATTTTAAAAGAGTGTATTAATCAAAGTGAATATTAGATTTCCTTCATATTTTTAAGGTGATTAAAAATTAGAGATAATCATTGTACATCACTTTGTACTTATAACTTCACAAATTGTAATTAAAAATGAAGAATTTTAAATATAATCCGAATTGACTTTTAAAAAACCCGAAAACCCGAAAAGAATTTCTCACTTTTACATAAAACTTATTTTTTTTTTAATAATTTTGCTACATGTTTAATAAGATCTCCATATGAAGCACCTACATGAAAAAGAATATTACCTTGAAGACCATCCAACGGGCCTGACGTTGCAGAAATTCAGTAAAATGTTAAAAAAAGCTGGTATTTTTAGAATTTAACAAACTAAACCATCCCGTGATTGACAATCAGGAAAGGGTAAAAAAATAAAATAAAATTTGTGGCCATGATTTAAAAAAAAACTCTTTTTTTCTAAAGGCGTATATATTTTGTTTTGAATATACCCGGAGTCCATAAAATAAAGTAAAAATAACATAAATCTAAAAATATATGCAACGACTTTACAGGTAAAAAAAACTAAAAAAAGGCCGATCTCATTTTTTAATATACCTGAATTATACTATAAAGTCTTTTTCGCTTTTTTTGAGTTTAACATTGTTTTTTTTTCGATGACGCTGTCAGGTTTGCGAAGTTCATAGGTTAGTATATTAAATTTTTGTACGGAGCATATAATGGTATCCTTTTTTAATTTTGTTTTATTTTTGTGTTAAAAGAAAACTTTAATTGTAGGAGGCAATATGTTTAAACTATTGCATATAACATTTTTCCCTGGACAGTCTATGTTTAATATTTATAATTTTATATCTGAACCTATTACTATGTTCACGTTCATCACAATTTAAAAAAAAATTAAAACTATTGCATATAACATTTTTCCCTGGACAGTCTATGTTTAATATTTCTAATGTTATATCTGAACCTAGTACTATGTTCACGTTCATCACAATTTTTAAAAAAAATCGTTAATATTTTTTTGGTATATATGATATTTTCATATACGTAAGCACTAGGCATAATCATAATCTTCACACTTTGGAACACCTCCTTACATTAGTCTCTGCATCTTAGACCTGCTAAATATCTATTTGCGCGTTTCTAAAGAATAAATATTCTATTTTAATCCATCGCAGTGCCATAAAAAAGGAACCCACAAGTTATTATGTTGTGAAAAGAAACAAAATAAACCCCCCTTTTGTGGTATCCACCCGATAAAATTCCACCAACTTCTTTACAAGAAATGTGGTGGCACTTAATTTTCGAGGTATCTGTGAGATATGAAAGTCCCAATTTAAATGTTCCTCCAGAGTTATATCTAAAAATTTTACTTTACTAATTTTATTTAATAATACATTTTTTACAAACTTTTTGTTCAAGCAGTTTCTATAGAAGGGCTAATGTTCGGGCGGACTGAGCGGACAGTGTCGCGCGTGGTTGCACGCGCCGAAAACAGGACACAGGGTTGCACCTAATATTATATTTCCGCATTTTTATTGAATTTCGGAGCAAGCTAAAATACATATTTCATTAATTGTTTTGAAGACCATAATAATGTATCTTTTCAGTTAAAATTACCAAAAAAATATTTTTTTCCATACAAACTTAGCCGCGCCTTTTCACTCCCTATGGGGATTCATCTCGGAAAATACCTAAATATTTGTATCATTATTTGCGTTGAATAGCATCAATACCAGGTTTTGAGTTATAATTACAATAAAAATATATTTACCGTAGAAATTTATTCATCCCTTTTTATCCCCATATGGGTTAAATCGTTAAAAATACTTAAATGCGTGTTTCATTATTTTTGTTGAAGATCATTAAAACTAAATTTCACGTAAAAACTGACAATAAAAATATTTTTTCCATACAAATATAGCCAGCACTTTTCCATACAAATTTAGCTAGCACTTACCCTTAGGAGTTAAAACTTGGAAAATACTTATGAACTATATGTTTCATTATTTGTGTTGGGGAGCACCTTTTCACCTCCTTCCAATTGAATCTCGAAAAATGCTTGAATACGTGTTTCGTTATTTGCAGTAAAGAGAATAGGTACCAAGTTATACGTAATAATTTAAAACGAAATATTTTTTCCATGCAAATTTAGCTTTTCACCCATTAGGGGTTGAATCCCGAAGAAGGCTTAAATACGTATTTTATTATTTGTCTTGAAGAATTGGAATACTAATATTTCATTAAAAATTACAATAAAAAAATATTATATTACCATAAAATTGAAAAATGCCTAATTACGTATTTTATTATTTATGTAGAAAAGCATACATACCAAATTTTACGTAAAAATTTACGATAGAAAATGTCTCCCATCCAAACTTACCAACCACTTTTCACTCCCTTAGGAGTTTAATCCTGAAAAATACTTAAATACCTATTTCATTATTTATGTTGAAGAATATTAATACTAAGATTTAATTAAAAATCACCACGAAAATATTGTTTTCCCTTACAAATTTAGCCACCCCTTTTCACCAACTTGGAGTTGAATTTCGGAAAATGCTGAAATACCTGTTTCATTATTTCTATTGAAGTTTTCGTTGATTCTAAGTTTGACATAAAATTTGCAGTAGAATTATTTTTCCCATAAAATGTTAGCATCCACTTTTCACCCTTTAGCTGTTGGATCTTGGAAAATGCTTACATATATGTTTTATTATTTGTATTGAAGACCATCAATTTTAAGTTTAAAGTAAACATTTACAATGGGAATAATTTTCCCATAAAACTTTAGCACCCACTTTTCCCCTTTGGAATTTAAACATTTGAAAATGCTTAAATACTTCTTTCATTATTTATGTTAAAAAGCCTGAACATCAAGTTTTAGTAATAATTATCATAAAAACATTTTCTCCCATACACATTTAGCTACATTTCACCCCATTAGGAGTTGAATTTCGAAAATCTGTAATATGTGTAATACGTATTTCATTATTTGTATTGAAGAGTATTAATTCGAGATTTATGTAAAAATTTACATTAAAAATATTTTTCTTATAAAAATTCTGCCACCACTTTTCACTCCTTTAAGGGATTAATTTCTAGTCCCTCTTAGACCATGCCTCCAAATTTCAAATTCTTATCATCAGATTTGTTATGTCAGTCAATTAGGGCACTGCCTTTTGTACATTTAAATATGATTATTTTTAACGTGACAACACGAGACCCCAAGAAGCAAAAGTGACGTGCCAAAAATTATTTCATTTTAATTGACTCTGATTATCAATTTTTTCCTCTTCTGGTCAGATCCCTCTTTCATCATCGGTTTTGTTTGCTGTCTAATTATTTACATGGTAAACAAAATGAAAGACCAAGCGATCTGTTAAAATCCTACCAGCGCTGCCTTCTGACTCCTTTCTTAAAGAATTGAACGACGTAGCAATTTACAGTTATGCCCGTCCGTCAAACCAACACACCGCACGACACCATCGCCTCGCGACCAATTTGTTATACACATTCAGAAATACTCTTACATTTTTTGGATTAATTATTCAAATAACATGGAGTTAGACAATTATTTCTGCAAATAAATATTAATGCTGTGTACTGTATTTTGTAAATTTAAATAAAGAGTAATTTTGAGAAGACGAAATTTAGCAGTAAAATTTCGAATTAATATTTTAAATATAAATATTACGTACTTTCCACAAAATATAGACAAAAAGTATTGGAAAAATGTTATAGATCTTTTTGAAGTATATAATTCGTTTTTACCTTATTTTGTTACACATCCTCCCGATGTAAGCAAAGAAACATCCAATATGGCCCTTTTTCTCCGACTTGAATTACAAATATTTCCTTAACTTTTGGAAGAAAAATATAGCTCATTTTTATTAGAAATAAAGTAGATTTTTAAAAATGAAAGATATTTTGTAATTAGTTTAACAGCTCTTAAGTTTACGTGTTACATACAAATAAACAAAAAACAAACTGATATATTTTGATACAGATTAGTATAGACCACATTCTATTTCTATATTTTAACGTTACCTGTGTCATTGTATCATGTTCACTCAAAACAAAACAGACATTGAAGCAATATAGTTGAAACCCTAATTTTAAACATCATTTGACACGTCATATTAAATTTTAATAATGATTTAATAAAAAGGCATAACAATATGAATTTACATGATCATTTTAAGAAGCTTGACGCCTGGTCTAATATTATAATAGTTTATAGGTTTTTATACTCTTATTGGAAGCTCTTTACGTTATATTATTTTACAAACTTTTAGTTATCTACAAAATAATATTGCAAAACTATAATCGCATTATAAACTTTTGGACATATGCCGTTTTTATTCCACGGAATTGTTATTCATATTTAAATACATGTCCCTATAAACAGAGCTCTAGAGAATATATCTATACTAATTATAAAATATGTACATAATCTCATGGTTAGCAACTTGACAGTTTTCATATTCATGTAATATTTACGCTTTAATATTTGGAAGGTTGGCCGAAAATAAATTCTCGTGGCAGAATTTAATATATTTTTTAATTAGTGTCACGGCCTTCAAATGTTTACTGATACATATTAAAGTGCTTAACGTCTATTAAAAATATAATATTTTTAATTACTATCGTTACCAGCGTTTTTTTCATAAGCGTGCTATAAAACAAATTAAAAAACCGGTCTATTGTTAGATATATAGGTCACGGAATATACAGAATGAGTAGATTTCTAACAGAAACTATGTTAGTTGCTTATTAGGGCGTTTTCATTTAAATATTTAAGTAATGAAGAACATATTTTGAATAGATTTATATTAGTTATTTTCAAAACCTTTTACATTTTTAATTTTATTATCATGTATTGGTAATTTTTGACGTGAATACGTCTTTAAATTTGCTACAGGATCAAAGAATTTATTAGGATAAGCGAAAACAGTGACGCATTGCGTGAGGTGGAGGGGGAAGCGCCGCCATTTTGAGGTTATTTTGCTGCGTATCGAGATTTGCAAGTAGTATATCTTTTGATTCGGAAAAGCTACGATGTTCATTTAAGTTTTAATCGTCAGCTTCCGTCAAAATATATCGATTGTATTTAAAACTTTAGTTTAAAATAGTGATAGTGAATATAACAAGGTGTTAGAATAAACAAATATTATCAAAAATGTATACTGTCCTGTATTTACGTCGAGTTAGGCATCAAGAAGCTTACGAGTTGGGATTCATATGTTGGTTTTTACTGTGCAGTCTGCATTAAAATTATTTTGAAATGTTCGAAATTGTTTGATGAACTAGAGCATTGATAAAGGAATACTACTTACGTAGAGCAGTATTAATTACTTGTACGTACGTCATGTTTATATAGAGTTCATGGTAGACAGCCGGTAGAATTATACGGAATTATATTTGCATGCAGGTAAATTAAAATATGTATAATCATATTCTGTCTTTCATTTCAATTCTTCATAATTAATACTCTTATATCTGTCCTAATTGTCTTAGTGTTTGGATTTTACAGCCTGTAACATAAACACTCAAAATACATCTTGGAAAGCTCCTTAAAAATAATTTAAATTTGAAAAACAAAATTGTTGAATATTGATTTATATATATTTCAAAAGGATTTATTAAAATATATTTTATTTCCCGGGTTTTTTAAATGACAAAACTTGTCCTAAAACTCTAAGACAAGTGAAGATAGTTACAGGTTTTATTTTCATCTTACTTATTAGTTGCCCTCTTTAATCATTTTAGATATAGGTATATGTTTTTATTGCAGTACATGTTTACTAAAATTTATGAGAAAAGTTTCAAAATTTCACATATTATGCGCCTGCATCAAGTGCTCCCACGTTTATATCACCTAATTACAATTATACTAGAGAATCTCGATACTTATTTACTCAAATATAGCCAATAAGGGCCAAAATAAATTGTATTACGCTGACTATTTTCTTTCTAAAAGTAGGTGAACCAAGTTACTTTCGTTTTTGGTTCCCACGAAATGATGTTCATTTTGAACCACGAAATGATTTTCATATTTTCGACTGCCATGTTTAATTTTTAATACATTTAAATTTACCACCAAAATACATAACTTAAATTTATAACCAAAATACATATGTCCAAAATTATATATCATTTTTAGGCAAAATAAACTCAGTAGAATAATGAATTTGACTACGTCATTTTAATGGCTTTTTATGGTAATGATATTTTTAATGAGGTTCATTATATTTTGTGAGTAATATTAAACTCACATAGCTTAGTCACTAAACATAGCGGTAACCACTCATGTCTTTTGATCGTATGACCACATCCAGGTCAAATGTCATTCTTAAATTTAAAACACTTGTTTAAATATATTATTACATGAATCATGAGTAAATTATCCAATCCCTCGCTCTTTTTTCATTCTTCTCAAATTATTTGGTCAAGAAATGTACAACGCAAAAGAAAGACTTCAAACCATTTTCTAGTATATCATTTTTTACTTTCTATGTTGTAAATCGTTTTTTAACATATCATACTGTCTTTTAAATAATTATTTTGATTTTTCGTTGTAATACAAATGATCGATTTATACATTTGTAAAAGTACTTATATGTGTGTGTGTGTGTGTGTGTGTGTATGTGTGTGTTTGTGCGGTCCACTCCTTACGGGACATCTGTACACACAGTACAGATGTCCCGTAAGGAGTGGACCGACGAAATGCCGGTCGGTGATAGACAGGGTTAACCACACATACGAAATAATTTTGCATAATTTTGTTATCCTAGGTCTAATAGTTTTAGAGATATAATTTTTTAACTTTGTTTTTAATTATTGTTACTGCGTATGACAAAAAAAAAATTATTTGGTTTTATTATTATTTCTGCTTTTTTATTATCCAACATCTTTAAGAGAACATTCGTCTTCCTAATTAAAATATTATTCATGCGTTATTACTGACGACATAAAAATTAAACGCTGAAACATGTGAATTTTTTAGTAACAAAACATAAAAAGCGAATCTTGAACAATGTTAATGTAAAAAAATATAAGGCTACCTTGAGGAACTTTATTCAAAAATATCTACAATTCAAACATATTTCAAAAAGGTAACGTTGTTACATTTAATTCTGTAAACATTCGAAAAATACCTGCTTTATTTAAATAACTCAGTATTCCCGGAAATGCTAACGATCAAAACAAGCGCTTATCAGAATTATCTCTCTATCTCGTCCCCACTCGTATGGTATTTTTATTGTTCTCGACCGTCAAGCGACCTCCTCTTCTCCTTCCCTCAACAACTTCGTTTCTTTAGTGACGTGCTTATCGCTCGGAGCTAACAACGTGTTTTTCCTTTTTTCCCACCATTGTTTCTATTTGTTGACCTAAACTTGAATTCGACCTTGCTTGTGCTTGTGATTTGAATATTGTTGGATGTGCAAGTGTAAGGGACCTATTGTAATATTGAACTTTAAAGGTCTTGTGGTTTTTTAATGAAAAAATCACATTATTCTTTAAAAATTTTTTTTTTGCAATGACTGTGCAAATGCTTTTAATTAAATTTTTTTCTTTTCTTATCAAAGGTCACTAAACTTATTTTACATATTTTTTAATAAAGAGTTATAAGAAAATGCCAAATTTATTATACAAAAAATTAAAACAATCCAAATTGTTATAATTTTTTTAATGAATTTAGTACCAAAACATACTTCTTAAAAAAATTTATTTATGTTGCAATTAAATATGTTTAAGTCATATACATAATTTAAAAAAAAATTAAAATGTTCCGTCTTTGAAATTGATTTGTTTGAAAATAGCTTGTAATAAAATGACTTCAGATATGTACTAACGTCGAGAGTTACCCTGAATTAGTAAATGAATTAGGTATCTTCCAATCGAATACGTGGTACGAAAATATCCATGTTAGTATGCATTTTTTGTACTAATTGTCAGTTACGCGTTCTAAGTTCATTATATCACGAGAGAAAATTTAATATGCGTCGTTATCGTCGAGAACCCAGCTTCTCGACGATTATTAGTTATAGTGCTTTATAATATAAACAAATTTAGTGAGATTAACATCGTTATTTGCGGAAAAAGGAAATTATATTATTTTATTTTTTTTTATGTATAATTTATGTTCACTTTATATCAAGTTATTCATGTTATAAAACGGTCATGGAAATAATAAATTATAAGGTTTGGCCGAAATTAACATATAAGTAAAAGTGGGTCATATTACCAAAGCGTCTTGATAATATGGCATTATTCATGTTGGGCACGAAAAACGGCAGGTTGACTTTATAAAAGTGTAGAATATCCATTTCAAGTGAATTAATTCATATGTATCAAACCGATACCGTGAATAATATACTTTTGATTGTTTCTGAACTAAGGTAAGACAAAGATTATTGCAGCATAACATGAATCAGTAAAAGAAACAAGTAATCTAAAGCACGTGAATCGGCAATATCAATAAGCACAAATATTTATAATGACATTAATCAGAGTAATTAATTTACCTGCCACGATGTTTGTTTTTATTTGTAGTTACTATTTGTTCTTATTAATAACTACTAATTAAATTTTACAAAAAGTAAAACTTGTTTAACTTTCCTCGCTTTTAACGCCTAATCCATGTATCTAAAGTTCTTTCTTTTGGTAATATGTGTCGACAAAAAAATTGTTATTTCTATACAAATGATAAAATAGAAATATTAGTCAGCTTTTATATCTTTTTCTCCAATTATGTAAATTATTTAATATGCATGCTATATGGAGTGTTTGCAATGGTGGACAAATTATCATACAATCTACAATCTTCGAATATAATAGCGATATAGTAATGTAAAATTTCGTTTCACAGTCTCTTAGGGAAATTTCCTCATGAAAAATTTACGCAGAAAATTCCAAGATTATATAGAAATTTATGAAAAGTTATTAAATAAAATTATGTGTTTATTTACCAAAGATCACGCCCCTGTATCGTAATTTATTTCCTTAACCAGTAGTACACACCTATGATAAAAATTAATTTAATGACACCTTGTACATTAAAATCCATTAAGCTGCCGGGAATCTAAAAGGAACAAAGAATCTGATGTACATAAATAAAGATACGCATGAAAAATGGTTTTCTCGGGGTAAACGTTACACAATGTGTTTTAATATAAATCACTAAAAAAACAAGTTTCCTCTTATATACCAAATAATGGAAAAAACAAGAAAACTAGTAAAATTAGTATATATAATAAAAAATATGTAATCCATTAAAATGTATTTTTACTGATTTCCGAAATTATCTCGAATTATTTACACTACTAGTATTTCGGCCAAATAGTTAATATGTTTCAGTTGACTTGTATTTACTTATTTTAGTTATACAGCAAATAAACATGTTTTAATAGAGATAATGAAAAATTAACTAGTGAAATTCCTAAATTGTCTAAAGATATTTGTTATTCATTTTAAAAAAATACTTATTTTTAATAACTTTTATTAATTCTACACGCAGCGATATTGAGATACTCGTAAATATGACAAGGGATTTTTCAAACAAAAAAAAATAACTGGAATAAACGGAAAAGTTTTATTTTCATTTGAATCAATTAGCTATTGTTGAATATATAATAATCAAGAAGCTATTGAAGAAGATATTTTCTAAAAAAAACTGTATGCCATCTTATATTGTATATGAAAAGTCAACTAGAAAACAGTGAGGAAAACAAGTATGGAAACATTAATTTGAAACTGATCAATAAGGCCACCCGAAACTGTTGCCCCTTATAATTACCTTAATCGTTTTAGTTACAGGAAAAAGGTTTTAGAAAACTGACCATCGATTTTGACGATATTTCGATTAGCGTCAAGCTGGAAATCAGTTCGATCAGTTACTATCATAGATATTTTTCCTTTTTATTTTTTCTTTTTTTATTGTTCTAATTTCGAGAGACATAATATCTTATCTATTTGTATGTTTCCTTACATGTATATGAACATGTTTACACACACACACACACACACAAATACACACACACATATGTTTATATATATGTGTGTGTATATATATATATATATATATATATACATACACCTAAATATATGTATAAGTTTCACATATTTCACACAATAATAATGAAATGCCAACTAAATTTTACTTTTTTACAATGCTAATTTTCACATTTAAATCGTTTTTTTATTTTTTAAAGGTCACACTAATAAAATTAGTATTAGATAATACCGTGATATGTTCAATAACTTAGCTCAGTTCGAACAGTAATAGACTTTTATCTACAAACATGTTAAATATGTGGAAGTGTAGTGAGTAAATTAAATAAAAAATTGTACACTCGCATCAGATAAGACCATTCTGCGATTTATTAAAAAAAATTAATCAAAACAGTGCCTCCATTTTTAGAAGTGAAATTTTTTTACAATTTTTACTTTAACTTCATAATTAGATACTACATATTTGACAAACATATAAATAGGAATGGCGATAAAAAGAGAAAAAGTTAAACAAGATGTTAATAAGAATTTTACAAAAAAGTTTGAACGATGACTTTAATCTAATTTAATGTTAACAAAATCATTTAATTCTACCAATCTTTAAAATTTATTGGTAACCTTTATTTCATACTTTTTTTTTAATTATAAATTTTTAATCAGGAATGAATATGTTTTAGCAAGACTGAAAATTTAACTGCTTATCAGCTCAAAAAATATAAACTTTAAAGTGAATAAAGTGAAAAAAAATTATAATATAAACAATTTATATGGCACAAATTAAATGTTTAAATATTTGGTCTTTTTAATCATTTCAAAATTTGTTACTCTTTTAATTTTTAGTATTACTATTTTTATTTAAATGTTTGGTGAGGGTGTATACTACACACTAAAATTTGAAGTGATATTAGTGAAATAATTCGGCAGTAGAGAAGATATTTTTTCTGAGTGATTTTTTTTAATTTCAATTTTTATGACAAAGGAATAACAAGTGAATCCTTTTTTTAAATACGTCATTGTTTGTATATATATTTGAATTCAAAATATCTCCAAAATTAGCGTTTTTATTGTGTATTAAATTCGCAATTAAATGAAACTACGTGATGTAGTATTATTTCTACTATCTTTAATTAGCAAAGATTCTTTGCTAATATCCCACCTGAAGATGTTGTAATACAACGAAACCTAGGTCGTGGTAAAGAAATTAAAGATAGTAGAAATAATACTACATCACGCAGTTTCATTTAATTGCGAATAATGAATTTCTACAAAATTAACGCCAAATATATTCAATAAGTGTATTAAATTGTAAAAATACTTCAAGGCATAGCAAAATTAAATTTTACAGACAAATTATGTAAAAAAACAAATGGATAGCTGCTGTAAAGTGCATTCCTTTAGATATTTCTTGTGTTTGGAAGGTGATTATTGTACTCATTTTGTACAACTTAAAAAAACTTGTTATTATTCGTTAATAAAAGCATTTATTTATATATTTTCCTCGCAGCCCTGGCCAATCGAATGGTTCGCTTACTTTGACGTCTAAAAATTACATGCTAACAAGAAAGGGACTGATGAAACCATTAAATATGTTATTCAATACAATATATCACTTATGTATTTTTTTAAATATTATTACATATTAACCAAACTATCTTCAAATATTCAAATTACTATTATTATGAAGAAATTATGCACGCATCTTTAGAATATTTTAGTTTGGTTTATTTATGTATTATCGTTGCGGTGCAAATAATCACGTTGTAATATGATAAAAAATTAACGAGGAAAATCAATTCGCCAGTGTGATTGATCATTCAAGCATGTATAATATTATATGTATTAACAATGATATGAACATTAATATTGGTGTATATATATACATATATATATATATATATATATATATATATATATATATAGGTGTGCGGCCGGAGGGGCTACCCTGGCGCTGGGCCTACTGAGTGGTACTATAGTCAATGGTCGCGCACTGTAAGTACGTATGTAATATTACTTACAGTGCTTAGTATTACAGACCTGATAAATCAAGCTTTGATACTGTTTTACTCCATTTAAGATAAATAATACGCCATTAAAGGAAGAATTTAATTAAGAATTTATAATTATATTTAAATACGTTTAGCTGCATGAATGACCAGATAAAATTGAAGAGATATTTCACTGATTTTAGTTATTTTCCACCATAAAGACACTAGAGAAATGACACATACGATACAAATAAAATACCTTACTTTCACTAAAAAGCCATGAAAATGATAACAGCTGTAGATTAGCGATATTATACACCTTTGAAAATGTTATAATTTAATTAGACAATAACTTACTTCTTTTTGGAAAAACATCCTAAAAGCAATGGATTGATAATTATTTTACCTGAACATATATTACAGACAATAACATATTTATATTGAAAAGATAGAGGTATGAATATTAGAAATGTGAAAAAATGTCAAATTTTAGTTTAAACATTATTTTTTTTAACTTTAAGTTGATTTTGGCAGAACACTCTTTTAATTTTGGCAACAAACCCTATCAAACTACAAAATATAAAAAATATATTAGAAAATAAAGACCAAAAAATTCATCTTGATCCTTCGCTTTTATTGTCTCCGATCCGTTTTTTTCGTTGGTAAAATAATATTAAATGTAATGCACGTGTGCCCGTATTCGTGGTATATACCTACAAGTATTACAAGTTCTAGAACATAACATGTACAAGTCCGAGATCTGGGTACTCGATATTTGCTGGCGACGGGGGTGGTGGGGGTGGAGACGTAAGGTGTTGATTGCTGAGATAAGAAAAGTGGGTATTCTTGGGAAATCTTCGATATTGCGGAAATTTTAGAAAATTTGTAAACTTGTGATATTCTTACTAAAGACTCCGTAACGTCATTAAACCGTCTTAGTATCAATAGAAGATCAAGGACTATTTACTAACACAACCCCGAGTGGAAGACCATAGGTATTTGTGGAGAACACCAAGCAGTTATGAACATACATATGTTTGTCTTACACACACATATAAATATGTACATATATGTATATGTATATATATATATATATATATATATATATATATGAATATATATATAAATTTATATATATATATATATATATATATATATATATATATATATATATATATATATTGCCGAGTCAACTTACAACGACTTTATTAGCTTGCACGTGAGAAACTCATCGTTCGTAGACATTTTTTTAGCACCTTGAAATCTTAAAAGAAAAGTTCTCATGAAATTGTTCTGTATGTTAGTAGTTATCTTATTCTATGAGATTTAGATTTAGAACACTTTGTGAGTTATTCAAGGCAAATTTTTTTCGTTTACATAAAATACAACTAGTCCCCGCTATGTTGTTAAGGAAATTGGTATGAATATAATGTGATCGCTTATTTAATTTTTTTTATACTTATTTTATGAAAAGGCACCTCAGTTGGAATTTTATACCTTCGTTTATCATGAATGAATGTTTTAAATTCCGGGTAGAATTATTTTTAAGAACCTTGAGAACAATAATATCTGTTCAAAAAGATCGACCTGTTCAGATCAAAACACTCTGATAATTATAAAATTTATACCTGTAATTCAAAACTTATTGATTATCTCAAAGTATACGGCTTTCTTATTTTTAAGAAGTTGTAAAGTCCATTCGATTACGATTTTGATCCTATTTTATGAATTTACATTTTTTTTTGTTTTCGTCCGTTGCTTCGTCTGTCTCAAAGAAATTGTTTGATTTAGAAATCAAATCCAATAATGTAAAATAAGTTAAGTCCATGTACATTCTGGACATTTTTGAATACGTAACAAATGCTTAAGGATACAGGGTACTTCTTTTATAATGTTTATATATATATATATATATATATATATATATATATATATATATATACATATGCACATATATATATATATATATATATATATATATATATATATATATATATATATATATTATTAATATCAGCCATGTAAATTTAATGTCTGATATATCTTTTTTAGGCATAACATATCATAAAATTATTAAAAAAACTGTGAAATTTAGAATCTTTGTTATAGTTTGTGACAGACTTTAAATAGATTTCAGTGAGGTTCTTTTTTTATAATTTTGGACTCTAGAAGTATTGGAGCAGTTAGTATATAATCTTTGGAGTGAGAATATAATCTTTAGGAGGGATAGCGCGTACTTTACTAGAGTTATGAAATTAATTCAATACTTTACATAATTTCGCTTACGTACATTTTTTTATGTTTTATAATTGACGAAGTAAAGGCAATATGAAAGTATAATACCGTACAAACTTTATAGTTCTGCTCTTTTTCATCCAGATTTTCATACCCACGTACATGCATTTTAGGAAAATATAATATTTGGTGTTTATTTTGTGGTATATACCATTTTCAAAAATTTTTTTTCACAAATCGTTTTTAAATACTTATTTTGAATGTTTAAAAATACTTGGTTCAAACATTTTGTCAGCTTTAATAACTACTTTAACATCTAGGTAATGTTAAAAAAAAGAACTTACCAAAAATATCAGTAAATAAATGTTTACAAAAAAACATTTATAAGGAGCTTTTCTTTAATTATAGGAACTTTTTTTAGTTTAACTGGAACGTAGCAACGACGTTTTTTCGTAACATTAGTGGCCGAAGAGTGTGACGAGATTGTATGCTGTGAGGGTACGGGTAACTCAGGGATAGAATGATCTAAAAATTTATTTAGTTCCTGGGCCCACTGTAAAATGAAACCTCTTCTGCGCATATACTCATTTATTACTTCTTGGTAAATCACCCATGAAATAAAAAACCTGTACTGTTTCTGAATTCTTTCTTGACATTACTAGTGTCTATCTGGATGGAATCATGTAAAGTACTCAATAACAGCACGTCTTTACTTGGCTTTGTTTAATAAATTGTCAATGTGCATTGATTGTTTTCAGTTTTCAGTGTCCTAGTTTCATAGAATTGCAACGGCAGATTCTTTACGAAATGTGGAATAACACGTTTCCCTTTAATTATAGTACCAACTAAAGCCATACGTTTAGACGGCAAGTTCTGTACTAATGATAGTGATATGAGAAAATCATCTGCAGTCACATTCTTATCTTAATTCAAGAATGGTTCCATAAGTTTCATGACAACATTTTCTCCAAGGCCTTGGTTTTCAGGACGAGTTTTATTTTTACCTGGATACGGAAAAGCATTCAAGAGATATTACGTTTTCACTTCAGCGCAGCACCAAAATTTGATTCCAAACTTATCGGGTTTATTTGATTAAATAAAACAACACCGGAATGTGTAGTAAACAGTTGTTCAATTATGTTTTTCCCAGGTTTGTAGAAAGATACACAATTTTCAATATATCGGTTCCACACTTGCGAAATCAGAGCAAATGTTTTTTTTAATTGATCTCCGGATATAGCTTTCGTAAAATATGATATTCCCTAAGTTTTGCTCCGCAAATAATTTAAGTTTTGAAGAATTCAATTTTTGAAGTCCTTCTAAAGAAATAGTAAAATTTTAATTTTAAAGCCGACGATGTGCTTCAGTTACAGTGTAATTTTGGATGTGAAGTAATATCGTATCATTAATACGAAGTTTTCAGGATGAGGTGGATTTCTTGTAAATATTTCTTCGTGTATAAAGAGCAGAACCTGACTGTTCAGTCAAAACATTATGGCTAGACCAACGACCTTTTACTTCACCACTAGTTTTAGGAATGATATTTCATAATATTCCACCTGGTGATACCATACTATCAGAATTTTCAGATGTGTTTCTTGAAGTGGAAAGAACACCACGCACACGTCTTCGAAGTCGTCTCCCACGTGATTCCAGTTGACTTGATACATTTTGGTTTTGAACGGAAGCTGATAATAATAATAATAATTGTGTTATTAGAAATTGGTGACAGGTCTTAGTAAATCCGACAAAACAATATCGGAAATAACTAAATAGCAATAACAGTAACAGTATTAGTACAATTCTGGTGACATTCTTTACAAGTATATATAATATTCATTGCTATTAATTCAAGAAATATACTCACTACTTTTGTGTACAAAATAAGAGACAACGATAAACTATTATTACTCATCATCTGCCATATTAATATCCCATGGGTACACAGTTGAATATCACTAAGGTTTAAAATTCGATTTTTCTCGATGAAAACCTGAGCAGTGCGTTGGTATTTTCATTTATACTTATACTAACTTTTATGGTACAAAAATGAACCAGTTATTTTCTGAGAGACAAATTCCATTCAACCAAACAAACGTATTCAGGTGTTTCAAACAAAACCGTATAATCTAATCATTCCAGTTATTTACAAAATAAAATATGTTTTTCAAAGAAAAAATTTTAGTTTTTACAATCAAGTTGCAGTTATAAATCTTCGGAATATGAAGTGTTATATTCATAAAGAAGTTACTTGAAGGCATTGACATTAAAGAAAAAAATAGGAAGTTTTTGCAACCAAGAATTAAAAAGAATTTGTATACCATAACAAGTAAATATTTCGTTTATTTACTTAATGTTCTGTGGGTTATTTTGGATCCAGTTGAGTAAAAAAGAAGTAGGTTGCCTTCAAGTTTTCAATTCAATTTTATAATATTTAACGACTTCAGCACTTTTCCGCATGTATCAATGCATAATATTATTTTTAAAATATATTTACAAAGTTTTTGTCATATTTTTCTGCGACCATCTGTGGTTATAATATTCATTGCTATTAAAACCATAAATATTTTCTAGCTGTCAGAATCATAAGGGTTGGCAAAAGAGAAACTAGAAGTAAGCGGCTAATACTCGGTAAGTTGCTCCAACTCACGAATTAAATACTACCAAAAATCTATAATATATTTGAAGATATCACAGTCGATAAACAAATAGTTTTGTTCAGAGGAAAGCCCAGTTTCGGCAATATGCGTCTTCAAAAATTATTAAATAATACTTAAAATGTTGGATTTATTACGATTTTATATCCATTATTTCTGATTTATTCAGTCCTACGTTAGAAAAGAAACCACTAATGTACCTAAAAGGGATTAAGTGATATGTATAATATAAAAATAATTAAGCAACATATGCTCCGAACATTTCATGACGGCCAAAATAAAAATTATGATATATAAAGCTACAACTTTTATTTGACTATACAATATAAATGTGATAGCGATACGTTGGATGATCTGTTATCTGACAAAGAAAGAAAAAATTCTAGCTACTGTATTGCAATATACTCAATGAATCAACTTATACCGGCTGTGTTTAATTTATTACTATTATTCAGTGCTTGAAAGAAACCTTGCGGAAAGCCAATATTACATGGTTAAGCTTGCAATGTAGAATAATATAAGGATTAAAATTTTACGTAGTCAAGGAATTCTCTTTGTAAATTCTTATAGATCGCCCCGCGTGCAGTTTGAATAGCGGAAAAATGTAATTTTCTTTCTTTCTCTTCTCCTCGAAAGTTGCTGCAAAATTTAATGACTTTTACTTTGTTAGGATTTATACTACCAATATTTGATTTTCGTATTCTCAATTTAGTACAAATCATGCAGTAGTATGCAAAAAAAAATAAGCTATACTGGCTTATTTTTGTTGATCATTTCGCTTCGAACAGGCAAGACACATTTATAAACGGTGTTGAGGCTTCAGGTGATTTTCATTAGTCACATGTTGTTAAAATACTGTAAGTTTAATTTCAAACAACTTAAAATATTAAAAACCAGAATTGGTATCGAAAGTGTTTTATTTATTTATATTATTATTTAAGATCTATAGATAGATAGAGAGGTAATTCAAGAGAACGTTGTTTATAGACATATTGTTTGGATAGTCCAATAAAAAATAATACAACAGAAGGAAAGTGGAAACAAATATTTTAATTTATCATTAGTAACAGATTATTTTTCGAAATTCTCTGTTTGTATCTTTACAAGCTTTTCTTTAACTTTACCTCTTAGTATGTTAGAGTCAAATCTTGCAACTGAATTGTAACCCAGTACCCTCTAACCAATTGAGTTAAAATTTTGCACACACCTTTGGTTTTGGTGATAATCCATGATTAGTTAATTGCCATTTTTTTAAATCTAATATGAAGGGCGCGAAAAGTTCGTTTATTATTTCTGTAACCGCCCCTTTAGATGGATATTCAATGAAAGGATTTAACGTGAATATTATGATAAAATAAATGACGTCAGACAGCGTACTTTTATTATTTATAATACGAAATATTTCGCAACAATTGACTGGAATCTATGAAAGTATAAGTATTTTCAGAAAAAGGGAGTTCAGTTATCGTAAAAATATTTTTGTTCAATTGGTCACAAAATCAAATAGGTTGCCATTATAATAAGCAGGCTATCAATGTATGTGCATTAATAGGAGCGGCAGCACATTTAGTAGGAGGATCAATGTTGCATTCAACAATTTAACTTCTTATTCAGAAAATGGAAAAACAGGGTAAATGTCCATTTTAACTGGAAATTGCTTCTGTGTCATGGGCAACAATGGCGGGAGACAGTGTTCTTGTTTATTAACGAGATACCAATGTCACCATAAGAAATGCTGTGCATACTAGATTTGTGCCTAGCATAATTAAAAAAGTAAAAAATAATTTTTTGGTGGAATGGATATCTGCGTCTTTGTGGACTTGCTGATATTGCCACCAATAGGACAACCAGGTATTTGAAGAGCCAGGGAAACGAAGCCAGAAACGAATTTATGGGGTTTATTATATTTAATATAACTAACTAAAAATATAAGTTTAGTTAGTTTTAATATACTTATTGTAATGGCTCAGTATCAAAAGTAAGTAAACAGAGTGACAGCAAAAACGTAAACTGAACCATTAAGATATTGGCGTTAAATCGTTGGCGACGGTACAATTCGGTAAGTCAAATTAGTTTAAAAATTGATATCTTAATATTTCCTTACATGCTCTCCATTTACTTTTTTCTTTTCTAAAGTATGAAATAAATTTATTAGTTTTAATATACAGAAAGATTAGTACATTAAAACTAATTAAACTATTATTACACTAAGTATATTAAACTAATTAAAAATAACAAAAGTCCATTAATTTAACATGATATGTATAACCCAGGACATCATACGATTTCAGACGACATCACACTTAGTAATTTAATATTTTATTTTCCTTAGTACTTAAATAAAGCAACTTATTTCATACTTTGAAAAACAAACAAGTAAATGGAAAACACGTAAAAAAATAATTGTATATAAATTTGAAATTAATTTTGACTTACCGAATTGTACCGTCGCCAACGATTTATCGCCAATAAATTAATGTTTCTGTTTATGTTTTCTCTATCACTCTGCTTACCACTATATATACTAAATTATTACACGAAGTAGTACAGATTTTAAAGACGTCCTGAATGCCTTGTGAATTGGGGAGCGTCGTTCTGGACACTTTTGCAAGAGTGAACATTTTTACACAAGGCAAGACAGTAACCAGGGTGTCATTGAATAGTTAATTCCCAAGGAAAACGATGTTTAAAGTATTGGCAAAAGATACTTTGGTTAATACCACACGGAAATTAGATAACATAGACATGAATAACATTGCTGTAAATATCAATAAAATGGTAAAACCACCTAAAGAATTAAAAATATTTAAAGGCGCCAAGATCATGTTATGGTTTAATATCGTTGTATCAAAACATTTAGTTAATGCCGCTTTTAGCTATACTACCTTGCTTCCCGTGAAAACGAATTTACGATACTGATACGCCATCAGTCGACATGGATTCCGGTAAGGTCGAAATTAATTATATTTTACCTAAATCTAAATTATTCCATTTAAATACAGTTACCGCATGGCCGAACTGAGAATATTGCCCTTAACATTATGCTGGGCATCCACTCTGCATACGATACAGAGTAGCACAGTTAATCATGTCTTGTTTTATTCATGACCTAAATTATTTGTTGCTGAACAAGGGTATGTTGTCTTAGGCAGAATATAATCTTCAGATGGCCTCATAATTGAAGAGATGGATAGATCAAAAGCACGGAAAAAAGACCTTGTAATAATGACACGTTATCAGAATTACACAGACACACATACTAATAAAAAAATATAAAATAAAATAATAATAAAAATACCTTTTTAAAACAAGCTTTTATTTAAACCGTGTACTTAAACAAATAAATCGGGTAGAAGTTTTGATTAAGATAATGCAGTTCCAAATGCTAGGTGTATTTATTAAATGGACATACTTACATGCATACATATTTCGCATTACAATAAACGTGTTACTAATAGCAATAAACGTGTATACTCTTTTTATCGATGAAACAAATTTAATATTATATGTTCAATAATTTATTTCAAAGAGCTTGTCACGTGTAAAGAAAATACATATTTCAGCAAGCACTTACCCAACAATCAATCACTGTCAAATAAAATTAAGTGGTACCTAATTTTATGAACATTTCACGCGGCAAGCTTGCTGAAAACTAATAATTGAACATAAAATATTAAACTAGTTTCAGCGGTTTAGGATCCACTAATGCAAAATGTGTCCATCGATAGGTATATCTTCTCAGGTAATTTTATGAACATTTCACGCGGCAAGCTTTCTGAAAACAAATAATTGAACATAAAATACTAAACTAGTTTCAGCGGTTTAGGATCCACTAATGCAAAATGTGTCCGTCGATAGGTATATCTTCTCAGGTAAGTTTATTATTATGGTAGTTTTACCTGGCATTTGGCATTGCATTATCATAATGAAAACCTTGACTTATTTAATCCTTTTATTACATGTCTTAAATGTTGTTTTTCTGTAATATACCACATTTAATAATCAAAGTCCATTAATTTAATATTATATCTGTCACCCATTACATCACAAGGTTTCAGTTTCCACATTTTGTAATTTAATATCTTATTCACCTTAGTCGGTAAATATTTAATTTCACTTTCATATAAGAAAAAAAGAAAATAAATGAAAATTCGAGTGTAATTTAATTTAGACTTAAATAAAGCAATTTCTTTCATAATTTAAAAAAAGTATGTAAACGGGAAGCACGCAAGAAAATATTAGTGTATAAATTTGAAATTAATTTTGACTTACCGAATTTTGTCGTCGCCAATAAATTAACATTAATGTTTGATTTTGCTATAACTCTGTTCACCACTTTTGATACTAAATTATTACATTATTATATTTATTAATCCAATGAGATTTTATTACGTTTTCGTTATAAACTAATTTAAACATGCACTATTACCGCAATCTTTTATTTTATTTATTTATATATTTATCTACTTTAATATATCTAATGGATACACAGGCGGACTTATTGTTACGAAAGCAATCTATTACAGTCAGCCATAACACCCGTCCAGCCTCGCTCGACGAACGGCCGGGAATCGAACCCGGGTCTACTCGGTGCTCCGTGTCGTCAAAGACCATATACCTTGTTATCAACCCAATACACCACGGCGACGACTTTTCATAAATTCTATTAGAAGATTAAATATTCCTGAACCACACATATAACCATAATAAGTCTTTTTTTAGGGTTTTGTAAGGGGTAATTATGTACCAAAAAATTCTTGATTTCTATAGGGAAAATACTGATTTACTATTATCTCAAAATGACATTATGGGATTATTTGTTATTGATATTATAAAAAGCTAAAAGGATATATTATTATAAAAAGCTGTTGTGATTGATTATTATAAAAAGCTGCTGTTGTGTGTTTTGAGTGAATTTAATTTTTTTTTTAATTGTGGTATCTTACGAAAGGATTCTCAAGGAATTCAGAATTTATTGATTTCAGAATTTTTTTTTACATATTTTCGAAAATATTTAAGGTAAAGAGGGTTTCATCAATTTCCAAAGAAATGCAGACAATATTTGGAAAAAAAATGAGGGATGTCAGAAATATAAACATAATTTATAGCAAATGTTTCGTAATAACTACACTTATAAATAAACGGAAACAACTAAACTAATTCCATGACCAACAAAATGTAACTATTGTAATACATAATTTATGAATTCAAAGCGACATAACGTGATTGATCGTAGGAAATACTCAGCGTGTGCATGTCAGCTTGCTCTGGTTTAGTTTTTAATTATTTAATTATGGGTATTTTGCCATACGATTTATCTATGCTTAACCTAGCCAGGAAGAACAGAGTAATACTTTTTAAGCGCCTGGAGAAATGAATTAATAAAGGGAACAAGCTTTGCAACTGGTGTAACTTCTTGGTATATGCTGAATAGTAAATGGCGTTTAAGCGTAGATGTAATCGAGCTTACTTTTGAGCTTTAGAGTAAAAATTTTTATATAATTTCGTTAGAGCTAAAAATTTAAAGGTTATCTATAATCTCGTACATGAAACATTTTTAGTAAACATCTATAATGCATTTTTTTCAAATTACAACACTATACAATTCAGTCTTAATATTCCATATGGATACAAAAAATCAGTTTTAAAAAGTTATTAACATTAAAATTGATATTCATAGAATTTATTTTTTAACATATTGCACTCTTTAAAATATATTCAAAATTTGTCACCTTTCAAATATTATTAATTAGCACAACATAAGATAGAACTTGCATGATAAAACAAATAATTAAGTAATGATTGTGGCATCAACAGAATTTCCGTTTTTGTAACACCTAAATATGATTCATATAATCAGTGAATTTTTGCAAAATTATAAATTTTGTACTATGATTTTTCCGTTAGCACCGCTTTTCAATTATGTTAAACAAAACCTACATCGTACACTAATTGAAAACAAAATAATAAATAAAAATAGGTATTTAAATAGTATTTTTAAGCATATGTAAATATGAATCGGCTATATTTACACATCATTCATCAGTACGCCGAACTTAGATTGAGTTATAATACTTAAATATACTTTTGTCTTAAAATACACAGCTAAAACTTCTAAAGCTGGCGAGGCACAAGGAATTCCTGGTGGCTATTTAAGCGTTTATAAGACATTGTACAATAACGTTAACCTTTACCTACTGAGAGCAGGTAAGATGAAAGTTTCAAAAACTAGTATAATATGACAAATTATATCACAGACACCGCGTCGATTTCATAAACCCAGGAAATTGTTCCTATGTTTAAATATTTTATTCACAGCGACTATATAATGTTCTTGTTAGAAGTAAACATGATTTTAATATTAAATTACATGATAATAGTAATAAGTTTACAATATTTTAAGCACATAACGTCATTGCAGAAAATTCTTTTCAGTTTGGAGGTTATTTCACTACACCTCCATATATCGTGGGTGGAATCAACCGTGAAAATATATATACATACATAAGTATATATATATATATATATATATATAGTATGTTATCACACCTGCATATTAAACTTACACCGGTAATTAAATTATTACCTGTATAAGTTTAATATTAGGCTATACAGATGAGTACTTTATATATCGTATTTAAATGTTAAACAAATAAGTGAAAAAAATAATCAAATCTAATTTATGTCCTATATATTGAAAAAGTTTATGTGCGAAAGGCGAGCAACGACGTGTGCCCACATCAATCTGGTAGCATTCAGATCGCTTACACACATCACATACCCCTCCCGCCATAGATATACTACTACGAATTGACGAGCTACTTGACATATCTTACATCATTAAAATTTAATTGCCCTTGTGTGCATGTGTAATACCTCTTACGATTTTGTGAGAATACCTCTTACGAGGTATTCCCGCTCATACTTTTTAAACTTAAATATTTGTTTAACATTAAACATTTTGGGTACCGAGCATATTTGCATAAAATATTCTATGTCACGACCAGAAATGCCGCAAAAGCACTTGAATTTAGGCTAAATATCGAAACAAAAGTTGTATCAGAAAAAACAAGTTCTATGTAGAAAATATATACAGTGTGAATGTTGTAAAGTAGAAAAATATGCACAATTGAAGAATATAACATATTACTTAAATAACCTTTAAGTAAAATCGTAAATAAATTATATTCGTTTTCAAAATTAAAAAATAACCAATTTATTATACAATGATACTACTGAGACTACACATTGTAATGATTTCATTGCACAATTACGTTATTCAAATACGAGAAAAAATTATAAAATTCAATTAGAAAAAATAAATTCCCATTACAGTTCCTCATTTAAAGATATCACAGCACCAAAACTTAAAAATATGATTGTACGTTTCTAAATAATCAGTTTGTTTGTAATTATAAATTGCTTTTAAATGAAATAATCTAATTCAAATACTTTCCCAAAAATATCGTTGGACAAACTTTTAAAAGTTGTTTCATATCTTAACTTTATTTTCAATTATATATTTTATTAACAGATATATATGGCTATTAAGATGGTCCTGCTCATATGAATAATTAATTAAATTATAAAAAAAATCGTTTGTCTGAAAAATTTTATAATTTCTAAAATTGTTTTATAAAAAGTCGTCTTATCAAAGTTAAAATTAGTTTTTGAATATTCCCTAAACAATGTTCATATTTTGAGCATAAAATACACTTCTGATGGATAATCAACAAACTTTTACCGTGTTTTACAAAATCTTTACGACTTATAAATGAGTCATTTATTCGTGATTGTACGAAGGAATATATACAAATTTTACAATGTATATATTTTTGTATTTTTTTAAAAACAAATCCACGTGTATATTTGACAACTGATTTAATAAATTGTGATAAGTCTTCAGAAGTGTGAAGAAATTCCTTAAACATTGTATCATATAATACTGCAGTGTTAATACGTTTTGCTATGGAACCTATACCGGAAATAATAGTAATAAATTGCCTGATCGTTAGTAATTAAAACCACCCCTAAAACGTACAGCACTAAAAAAAATATTTTTAATTGTCTTGTAATAGTTTATAAAAAAGTAAAAAATTCCAAGTGGTCTTTTTGAATGTAGTATACATATAAATATTTTAGACTTCTTACGATTATCAAGAACTCGGCTAAATGTAAACATCTCGCAGAGTTTATGATAATGACCATCTTCAAATTTTAAATTTTTAAAATATTTGTACCTTTGAGCGATGTTGTCGAATATATATATACTTAGTTTGTTAGTTGAGCACAAAGGTTTTTTAAACCCAGATGAGAGACAGTTCCTGGAATTAAAAATATCAAATATGTCATTAAAAAAATCTCAAATTGTGGTAAATTCCAGAAATCATGGCAGTACTGAATGGCTGTCGCAAAACACCTTGAAAATAATTGCGCTGCTTGCATCATTTTCATTTTTTGTTTGAAATAATTAATATGCTTAAATGTAATTTTGTTCCCCAATTTCAGACCGTCCTTCATTTGAATATTGTGTTATAGCGTAATATAGATAAGCTAAATTTTTCTATAATTTTCATCCATTAAAACTTTTTTATCACCGAACATATTTGTCATAAGTTTTAATAAATGACAGAGGTCGAGTAAAATATAATATTTTTTGGTTTTGTATGTGAAATATGGTGTATATGGTTCACTGTTTAATTCTGCGTCAAGTAAACTCAACATGTTAACATTTAAATCGATTATATCAAATATAATTTCAATTGCTCCACATGCAGACAGAGTGTGTAATAATTTCAAATATATTGCCTTAAGTAAACTAATGCTATTTTTAATAAATTTGCTTGTTCTAAAGCAGTAAAATTTCTTCCTGGAGAGAAACCAACTGGAAGTTTCCAAAAGCTATTCACAACCATAAATACTAAAACTTGATTTGCAATTGCTGATTTGTTTCCGTACAAATCATTACAACAAAACTGCTTGCTAACAAATTCAGTATATTCTCTAATGCTAAAGTGACTGCAATGTAGCTCAGATAAAATATCTCCATTCAAATAATGTCATCTTGACACTGGTCTTTTTGGCATTCACTTTACCTGAAAGCTAAAATTATATACATATATATATATATATATATATGTATGTGTGTGTGTGTGTGTGTATCTGTGTGTGTTCATGTGTGTGCGTGTGTACTTAAATATATATAAACATAGGTTACAACCAAAGTCTGCAGACCATATTTTTCATTAAATCGCTAAACATAAAAAAATTCGATAAAATTAAAAATAAACAAACACAAATAATGCTATGGATGTTTGTTCAATCATCTATTAGAAAAAAAAATGTCCTAAGCTTTTTCTCTACCTGTACACCCACGACACTTGAGAAATAATTGAAAATAAAACATTAAAATTAAATTTTTAAAATTTGAATATTTTATTAATGAGATTGCTAACAAGATTTATCTTTTATGGAACTAACCAAAAGGCAATCAATTACTGAAACAAAATATAACGAAACATTGCTCAGTAATTTGCATATTAGTGAAGATAAGTTTATTTTTTATTTAGACCCGTACAGTAATAATAAACAGTTTATTAGAATAAATATTAAAATCACAAAGGTAAAATAAAATAACAAAATATTACCCAAAAGAGAATCGTTGAACTTTCGCAACATAGTTTTATACCCACTACTCTTTGTTCTAGAGATAAAATTTATTTATTATCTATTGAGTTATATTGATACTAGGTTCATGAAAAATCTTCCATATGGCAGTAGAATAAATATTGGAATTAGCTCTTGATTACAAAAGCATTCAGCCCTTATCTAGACAATTTATAATAAGAGTACATTCTATTATGAGTACATGCCGCATTTCAGCTTCTGTAGTAGATTACTTCCTAAGGATATATATATATATATATATATATATATATATATATATATATATATATATATATATATATATATATATATTAGGGTGATACATAAACGACTGAATTTTTTTTTTTAATTTCTTCACTCTCAACCCCTTAAATTTATCTCTTTCACTAGAAAACATACCAGGATTTTTTATTGTTTTCAAAATTTATATTTAAGGGTTGCTAGCCACTTTTGAAATTTAAAAAAAAGCATTTATTTTTAAGAATTTATTAATACCACATATGAGTGTTACGCATAGGTTTTAGGGAAAATATTATACAAAGTAACAATAATTATCGTTCCTCTAAATTATTAAGCAAAAAGAAAAAAAAATTATAGTAGATTTGTCTTATTACAATTTGGGTTTTTCTGCCTATAATTCTTAACTAACAACATTAAGTATTGCTTCTGCTCTTCCTCATTAGTATGTAATTTAATGTACTCTTCCATCAATGCAACATCCCTCTTAGCTGTATCGTTAACGACTCTCATATGTTGTACAATTTCTTTAGCCGATTTGAAGTTTTCTTCCTCTTTCCATAGCTCAGGATCTTTCTGAATGAACTCGCAAGATATTCCAGTGATTTTGAAAAAATTCATAGTGTTTGTTGATATCTACGATGTTTCTGTTTACGATTGCATCATATTCCAAGGATGCCTTTTTCGGATTGTTTTACGTTCCTCCAGTTTTCAGAACCAAAATCATATTACGTTTTGTTTCGATGGAAACTCGTTTGTCAAACAAAGCTAAAGCAATTAGCTCTTCGGAAAGACACCAAAGAAAAAAAATGTTGGCTCACAATATTTTTTGATGGCAACTTTGGCTACAACTGTGTTGTATTTTTTGAAATCAACTAGTTGGAAGATTAGACTAGTTGGATTTAGGAATCTCTCCCAAAAATATAATTATCAAATGAAGGAGCTCTTTGTCATCGTCACGAGACTGAAATTGTTCCAGTTGAATCTCAGCAAAAGCGATGATATCATTCGCGAGAGTTTGAACGCAATTCCACGTAGATGGTTCGGACCTTACGGTTTTGAAGTCTTTTTGGTTTATTTTTGTCCAATAGCTTCTAAATATTTTAAAAATCATCATTTCAGGACCTCTGGAAGGCCCTACAGCTGTAACAATAACACTTTCGTGTAAAATGTCTAATTCATATACTAGAAATGCCGGCATGCAAACCAAATCGGTTCCTTTTGCATTTTTTGTTCTAGAAGAACACATGATCCGTTTATTAGATGCTGTTGTATCAAAACACATACGTTTTATTTTATTATGTAAATTCCGTGATAAAATAGTCTCGAAAATAGCAGAAGCCATTGTTTCTCCCTTTCCATCTGGAAGCTTGGGAACAGCAAAAACTGGTCGAATCCTTTTCCAGATACTAAGATTGGTAGACGATCTACTATTTTATGTCCGGTTATGTTCTCCAGCATCTTTCCATCCCAGTGCACAATAAGTGTATTTAGTGAAATTAGCTGGAAATTAGCTTTAATAGACGTAGCAATCTGTTTTCAAATATCCATTCTTTGTCGACGTACAGAAGAATAGCTAACGTTATATTGTGATACGTTACATCCCAGACGTTTGGGTGTAGAAGCCAAAACAACAGTTGCTTTTTCGGTCAGTCAACTTGGCGACATCAAGAGTAGTAGCTAAACTCGAATTTAAAATTCTCTTTCGGCCTCGTTTCTGTGGTGTAGTGAAAACATAGCTTGAAGAGGGCCCTGGCTAAGGAGATATAGGATAACTTTGACTTATATCACTATCACTTTCATTCCCTGCAGAAGAAGCTAAAGAAGATAGTAAATCACATATCTCAGTTAATTTCTTCATTGTTTCTTTTTCCTTTTCTATCATCTATTGCAAGTTAGCTTCTTTTTGTAAAAGTTTTTTAAGTTTTTTTTCGCCTAGCTTCTATCGGTATTACCAATTTTTCCTGGACGACTAATTTCTCTTTGTTTTAAAAGAAATTGCTCATCTTCTTTAATAATTATCATGTTAAGGGCATTTGAGTGGGCAATATCAAACGAAACATTTAAATTTGATTCCCATTTGTTCTTTTTTTTTATTGGTGCTGAGCTTATTTTCTTTATTTTTTTTAATTTTGCCATTGTTTGAAATATTTAAGTATTTTTGTGATAACACGTAGTTTTTCTTTTGTAGAATTAGTTTTTTTTGCCATAGTGTCATAACATTACTTCCTTTTAATGACACCGATTGTCTATTCGTGTTGTTCGTTACGTTTTTATTATGAAAAAATAAACACATCACTTCTTTCACTGATCGTAATTTTGTTTGCAGCAATTCGGAACGAAATTGTTCAATTAACCATATTTCAGTAATTTTTCGCATTTTTATAATATTTGATGTGATTTTAGAAATACAAATACGATAATAAAGCTATAGTAATCACATTTACAATCAAACACAATCACTTTGACTAGCAACCATGGCGTCACTGGATAAGTATATAAAAGAGTAATGGATTGTCTATATTAACTAAATTGTAGGTATCTACAGAGAGCACTGAGGTACCCACGAAGTGAGTAAACAAAGAACTGTTTACGTTAGAAACTAAACACCGTCATCAAAGTTGTATAAGTAAATCATAGCCAACATCGCAACAAGTGCAAAATAAGGTAATTCTTAAAAATCTTATAAGGACCGCCTTAAGGCGACCCTTAAATATTAATTAAAAAAATTTAAAACCAATTACTATTTTGGTAGATAGAATGATATTATGGGTTGTGAGTTAAAACAAATAAAACTTGAATTTTATGAATCACCCTAATATATATATATATATATATATATATATATATATATATATATGTATGTATATATATATATATAGGATTTCTATTAAACTGGACTCATGGAGACTGGATCATAACGCCACGGGACATTTTTAATTTTTATTATTTTATTAAAAGATGCATGTTGCTCTAATTCTCAATACATGCATTTAAGACCATTATCAACTGACCGCAAAACATTCTCTGAGTTACAATCGAGTATAAAACTTATTTGACTTGCAAACGATTATTTTTTTGGCAGTGACTATGTATATAAATATGCTAACAATTAATAAAGTTAGATGATGTATGCAATTTTAATTTACTAGTAATTTTCAAAAATAATTATAAAAATATATATTTTCACGTATTAGAAGATATCAGGAAGAAAAGTTTTTTTTCAAAAAAACATAAAACTAATACGAAATAAAAAAAATACGCTCTCATAAATACATGTAGCGATTTTAACAAATTTGAAAAACTGTCTACACAGAAAACAGAGATTCTTATGATGGTCAAATTTTGTCAGCAACTTAGTCATAGCTTGGCTTATCGCCCCTTTTTTGTTGTTCCATAGCTTACTAGATACTCCTATATATTTGATAGTGATGTGAATAAAACTTAGACACTTCTATATATTTGTACACACCTGAGTATGTAGGAAATTCGCGCAACACTAAATCTACTCATACTTAACATGTTTTCACAATGACGGCAGCGTTTTATAGTGTACCATAATATAACATATACATAAATATGTATATATATATATATATATATATATATATGTATATACATATATATATATATATATATATATATATATATATATATATATATATATATATAAGTCATTTTATACATAAAGTGAAAAGAATTGCTTTCATAATTATCAATTATTGACGAAAATGTTTTTCTTGGAATAAATATATGATATAGAAAATTCGAATATTTTGGATTTTAAGACTTGTAAATTGATATTCTATTAATAATTTTATACCGTTTATGACGATTTACGATTTAACGTTCACGTAAAGTGAAGACTAAAATAAAGTTAAACACAGTATATCAAAATTGAAATAAAATATTGCGTACAAAATATAATACAATTCTGTAGTTGTATTGTTTCATTAATTCTTTTATAATAATTATAATTTTTGTAAAATATAAATGAAAAAAACGTATTTTTTTTTCAATAACGCCGGCGCTCGGTGTGAAACCGACGGCATTTCCTCCAAATATTCTTAAAATAATTTTTAAATTATTATGTCTATGTCGTTCTTTTTCATTATCAGAATGTAGTTTAATTAAACGAGTTAATAAATGATAATAATTGCAACAATATTTCTTTACAAACAGTCTCAATAACTTTCATTCAAATATTACCTATACTAGATTTCAATGTACACATAAATGTAATGAAACAGATATGTGCGTATCAAAAATCAGAAGAAAATTTCATTAACACTGAGAATTGTGTTAAATTAATGATTGCTTAAAATGTCAATTAGAACAACAGTAAAATTGAAAAACCCGAGTCCTTCAAGTAATGTACTTTTTAAAGTTATTTTAAAAATTTATTTCTTCTACAATTTTGCTTAGGGCAAATAATGCAACAATTTGTGTAATATCAATTTCATATATTCAACATACACATTCAATAAATTAAAACACGCAAATTGAATGTAGAAAATTATGAAAAATACTTGTGATACTTTCAACATTAGCATCGTCTTAAATTCTATTACGAAATATGCATAATACCTCACATGAACTACTAAAATATACGCATTTAAATTATTCCTACATCATATTGTAAATGTAATTACCTGACTCACGCACTGGACTTTACACCGTTACATATGTCGTATAACGTTCGTACAGTAACGATAATATTTTTCAACACTCAAAATAATTAGAATTTATTTAATAAAAATAATAAAAACGATCTGTCACCACCCAATATTACTTAAGCTACGATAACACAAAACAGCCTTCTCTAAGACGCAACTTAGATAATTTCTTGGTACCTTTTGGCGCGAAGCAGTCAGTAATTTCTTTAGCACCGAATCGAATCTCCGAAAAAAATTTCGAATATTTCCAAATCTCCACATGTTTCCAATAAGCTATTTTTGTAAACTTATAAATGTTTCTCTGCAAAGCGTACTTTTCCAAAAATAATATTAAATATTACTTAAATATATAACATTCTTAACGAAATACAGTGTACCCATAGCAATCGCATATCAATTTTAAAATATATTACAATCATTCTTAATTATATTAAAATTATTACGTTGGTAATTAATAAGTTCGCCACTTTTTCAGCAACTCCCAAAATTTTAAAACTAAGCGAACATCTCTGGTAAGTGAGAATGTTCTGGGATATCTCTGGCAGGGTAAATGAAAAGTGTATATTTTCTTTCCACTTTGCATTTAAGTTTCAGTGAGTACAGAATGAGTAAAATTTGGAAAGGTCAGTGATATTTGAAAAAAAATACTTTTTGATTTGATGTACTGTGCTTATTCGATTCTTCCTCTCCAGACCCTCCTTCCGACTGTCGCTCTCTGACCTCTTTCGCTCACTGTCTAATTATTTACTCGATCAAAAAATTAAATGCGCAAAACCATCTTCAGGTCGAACTTGCGCAGTTGTTTCATCAGAAGCGTAAAGAATTTTGTAAAGAGTTTTGTACAGGAATAGAGGAATATAAAAATGGTTGTTATTTAATTAATGATTTGTTGTTTTTATTATTTAGATTTGAAAAATAAAATTTTACGAACTGACGATAAAGGTTTATTGGTAAGGAGGATGAAACTTTATTAGACAATTTAGCATATAGAGAAACTTCTCTAGACAATGAGATCTAAGAATATTCCGCTGAACAATTGGCATATTACATTTATATGATTTAAACACTCTAACGTGATTTCATTCGTAGAGAATTTGTATGGCGTCTTACAGTCGTGCCCACCCCTCGTCCCAACTTCCGATATGACCGTGCCTGTTTCTAATGCCACTGTCTTTAACCACGCACCAACTTATTATTGAATATTTAAAAACGTTATCTCATTTAATTATAAAATTAACATTACCGAATGTAGAAAAAATAAATTAAATCTTTTTATTCCTTATCACATGCAAATGATATTCAGTGAAAAGAACTTATTTATCATATGATCCTGAAAACTAGTAGCTGTAACTAAAATTAATATACATGTCACTAAAGCTCCGTGATATGTAATTTTTCACACATTTATATGCATTTGACATAAAAAATGAAAATTGCCTTAAATGAATGTAAATATGGGATAAAAATTTTAAGTGATTTAATTCATATATGGTATTATTAATGTCATCTATGAAAGGACTATTTTCATTTATTACGAATTAAGTTAAGACAAAAGTTATTCGCACCATTAGTAAGAATGCTATTAATCTTTGTCGTGAATATTTGTTTTAGCCCTTTGAACCATCGCCAAAAAAATATTTCACTTCTACGTCAATTATTAGACTTAGAAATAAATAAAACACTTGAGTTTAATTCACTTTAAGAAACTAGAATATAACTATTCAAACATTTATGTTTACATTTAAATTTTAACACAAATATTTGATTGCCTCTTTCTACAATTGTAAACTATCTAATTAGCACGAACAAAATGTGGTTTACTATGGTATATAGATTATTAGAATTTTCGTCAAGCAGTTCGGATATAGGACTGACATGGTATTTTAAAGTATAATACTTTATTTCAAAGACCTCCATGGGAAATTATCTCATGTATACATCCCATAGAAAAGATCAAGGCTATATAGAAATATGTAAAATGTATTTAATTAAAGTATAATTACATTTATAAAAAGGCGTTTGATGACTTCTTTTATGAAAGGCGCTTTTCATTTTCAAATGGTCTTTGAGTAAAAGTTGCAAAAGTGCCTTTGATGTTTTCGCCAAAAAACGAGTAGTAACTTAAGATTGAATAAAATCGCTTGATTTTCGTGGTAGTTTGTTCATATCAATTTTGCAAACATACCTACGCATATTTCGAAACACGGTCATCTATAGATGGTATATTAATTTATTTTAACTTTCACATAAATTATGTAAATCATATCAAATTTACAAATGTGGTGATGAAATTTATGCTTAGTTACTCATTACGTAAACTTAACATGAAAATACTTCTAATAAGAAGTAAGATTATTGAGAGTAATACGTGGGACGTTTTTGAAAATAAAACAAAAATACAAAATTTATTCAAAACAACAAAATTATATGGGTTTGTAGTTGTTGTGAAACAAGCTGTTATAATTATAAGATAGAACTTTATTTCTTTTAAATCTTTAATAATAACAAAATATGAGCCGGTATTCGAGTTGTTATGACTTCGTTAAACATTTTTTAATCACAGAATTTTAATTCGTAAGCCAAAAAATATTCAGTGCTAAACTTTTTTGGACAATATGCTGCATTCTTTTTGAATGAAAAAACTTACAGAAAAATATAACTAAAAAGTATTTCATTCATGAAAAAACTGCAAAAAGGAAAATCAGCAGAGACCGGTGAATTTAAAATTGTTAAGGTACTTGTCGTGTAAAACGCGTTATCGTTGATATTCCTTAAGTTTTTGATATATTATTCATATTATAAATGTATAAATCATTTTAAAATTAAAAATGATTTACCATTTAATTGTGGTAAAAATCACTATTAAAAAGTGCATAAGCAAAATACGAGGTGCATACAAAAATAATAATCTCATCACACTTTTCATTTTATTTAAAAAAGCGGTGTGGCCATATGTCTAAAAAACATTAAAAAAAATTACTTCCCGTTTGGTTTTGACAAAAATCGCTCTCAAAAATTGTACAATTAATGTTACTAGAAAAACAGTAATTTTAACACACTTAATTTTTTTTTTCAAAACGCGTCAAGCGATTTGCCTATACTCGTAAGTAAATGTAAAATTATGTTATATTAAAATTTTGAAAAAATATTTACGGTTTAGTCTTGGTAAAAACCGCTTTCGAAAACTATAAATAAGGAAAAGTACGTATTTCACTACACTTGAAAAGGAAAAGCACCTATTTTACTACACTTAATTTTATGTAAAAATCACATTTATGTTTTCAAACTGTAGAAATGATATTACATTAACTTTTTGTAAAGAAAACAATTTTCTATAAAGAATTTTACATTAATTTATCATACGACAACTACCCTAACTTTATCGCGAAACTTTCTCTTTGCAAAAAATCTCTCTTGTATTTGTAGAGGTTAGAAATTCACAACACTAAATGTTTCCTTATTACTTGTTATAGAATACTGTTGTAAAGTTTCGGCAGTCTTTTACGTTGTCGAGGATGTAAATAAAACTAAGCACACTCATGGCTACCTTTGTTTGCATATTTAATGACGGGTATTCAGAAATAAAAAGGTGATAAAAACAAGCCTCGCTTCAAACTTGAACTGAAAAGTTGGAAACACACCATACTATTGTAAAAGGATGCGCCGAGAATGTAGTTCAGAAGAAGATTCATATAACTGGGTACATGCAACATACAGTTGTAAAATAGCACGTCAACAATTATATTTAATAGTAAGGTACAATACATTAAGTGATAGTATGGACCTATGATAATACCAAATCTTAAAACATCTTATTTATTAAAATCCAATAAATCTTCAGGAATCTACAAGGGAATAAAAATCTAATGGGCATGTATACTAATACACTTGAAAAATATAACCTTTTCTTTATTTTTCCGCAGCCCGGAAACAAAAAGTTTTTTTGGAGTGAACTACATAAGATTTGATTCAATATAATTTACTAAGGAAAAAAAAGTGTTGTCTTTTGGGCCAAATACCTTCTAAAAAGGAAGGAACTGATAAAATCGATAAATATGTTATTTAATAACATGTCATGACTGTATTTCATACGAGTATTATTAGGTATTTACAAAATCACATCGAATGATCTACGCTGTTAGTATTTGCAAATTTTAAGTATTTTTTATACGTGTGACATAAGAAAATGTATTTATTTTCATTACGGCACAAATGACTTAGCGGTAGTACAAATAATGAAAAATAAATAAATAAAAGTCCTAACTCATGTAAAGTAATTTATCCTAATTAATCGCCCTAATTGATCTTGATTTATACTCTAGTTAATTCTATGCATAACGACGTTGAGACAAATCGTGTTAATAAATGGTTTTGAAGTTCTCATGAGTGATTTTTTTAACTACAGGTTGAAGAAAGAGAAACATATGATGCTCTACTTAATGTTGGTAATTGCATCAACAATAATTTTGAACAACACACCTACACACTTATATACATATAACCATGTGTATACATATATGTGCGTGTATTATATATATATATACATATATATATATATATGTATACTTAATTAGGCCAGTAAGCCATATAATTTTGAATAAATTTAATTTCAAAGTATGCAAGAATAGGGACATATCGCTTAACAGAAAACTGAATTATGCCGCAGATGTTTATATTCTTAGTATCAGGTACTCCATAGTTACACTGATTAAAGTGACAAATTATAAAGATTATAATTTAATAAACATTGAAAAGCAAATTATCTTAGAACTGTTTCTACTACTGTTTTTTTTCATTAGTACATTGTTCAATAAACTATAAAAAGGCATTAGCATGTAAAATAAATTTATGTATACAGGTCACAAAATGTAAACAGAAGTTTGGGCGTTATCACTTGTATACAGTAAATAAAAAATTTATCTTATCTATTTGCAATACCTGTTCTCAACAAACTAATTGTATAATAACAGAAAATTGCTATTTATTTTCCGCTGTATAGGTTACGTATCCTACAGTATTTCCTATATTGAGAAATTGGCATTTGACAATGAACTTGCTTTTTTTGAGAATATTATACATATTATTAGTCTTACAGATATATTTCTTTTCGTTAAGTTTCATATCTTTTGTACGACAAAAGAAAACACTATTTGCATTGAAATATAGTTGGGAAATGAAAATAAATTTACAAACAATTTTATTCCTATATGCAGCCTGTAACTCTCAGGATCCTATAGTTTGTAATATATGTACATTCAACAATTTATTAATTTATTTTATATAAGACATTATTTACAAAGGACATGCTAATTTATACTTAAATAGTTATCGTATTTTCAAACATGTATAAAGTTGCTTATCTACGGCTAAAATTCCGTAGCCTTTTAGTAAAGTACTTGTATTTAATTTTTACTGTACCTATGATTTTTCCAGTTCCAGTGTGCACGTCTAACGGGAACTAATTATAATCTTCATATTCAGTTAGATAATTCTGTACTTTTTTTGCCACTGACATATGGAGCTAAATTTAATTAAAAATAACTATGAATACTTAATTAAATTAAGTACAGTAAAATATTCCTATTTCAAATTCTATAGTTTGGAAAAAAACCTTAGTTCTATATAACATAAACTATATGATATCGGTTCTTTAAATATTTACACCCAGTGTTTTTTTTTCCTTAAGGTACAAGTATTAAATTAGTTTGCCGTTTTTTTAAAGTCTTGATAATAAACAATGTATCAATTTTGTGGCTTAGCTTTTGGATCTTCGAACAACATTATATTTTTATCTGTAGCGTTTTTGAGGACGTAGAAGGTGTAGTGAATTTTCTTAAATAAAAATTGTGCATTTACCTAAAATACAAACACAATATAATTAATATAAAGGTTCAGAATTATAATAGCTTAAATAATATTTTTCCCATTTTATTCTTTGAACGTTTTCTCTATTTCAAACCTCTTTCTGTTACGCATGAAATATTTAAACTGAAACCAATACTGCCTGCTAAAAAGGGCAGTTCAAAAGGCACTCTCTAGTTCTCTAGTTCTAAAGGCACTCTCTTTGATATAAACAAAGTCCACTCGGAAGAATGAGACTCACGTGTAGTTTCGCTCTCATGTTGTAATTGAGTTGAACTGAAAGTTTTGGAACTGGCCATTGGTAATAATTTAAATTAAAAATAAATTTAATCATCTATTGAGATTCTTTATTTCATAGTCATGTTGACGGAACTTCACGATCCTTATTATTTTGTAGTATCAATAATTGGAAGGAGATAGCAATTGTTGACGACTATTAATATCTTTGTCTTCAGCAGCCAGGGATATAGTGGAGATTCGTTTAACATATTTTGTTAAGCAACGTTATACATATCAAGTTCCTTTTCTTGCATTAAGGCATTCATTATCTTTTAGACGGAGAATCTTTGTCAATAATACTGATAATGCCAATAAATAATTCCCTTTGTGGAGAAATAATTCGCTAGATACATCGTATTGCTGCTTGGTTATAAAAGATTAACTATAGGTAAAAACAAAAATTATATAAAAACTAAATTATATTAATGTGCTATATGTAAACATTCGATAAAAACTAAGAATGATGAAGATACAATTGCTCACTATATTTTTCATTTCATTTAAATAATTTTATAAACATTGCAATTATAATAATTAATATATGTTTTGTGGGTAAGTAGTGAGGTGATAAAGAACAAAGCAGTTTATTTCATAAGTGTTTAATAAATAAACCTTAAGTTATGATTGTCATATTGTGCAGATTTGTCATATCCAAAACCCTGAACATTAGAAATAATATTTTCATACATATGCTAAATAAGATTTCATATAAATTCCACTTTTACTCGTTTCTATTAGCTTCACTTGTATATAGGTTTTATATTGGTTTCACTTGTATGTATGAATTTACGGAATCTTTCAATTAAATTTTCTGCCAATTCCGGAAGTCTGAAATATTTAAAAATGTTGTAGACTCATTAAAAACCGATGATATTACAATAATTTCCTGACGAAAACTTTGAAAATAACATTTAAGTTTAAAGAAACAAAAAAACACGCTTATCTAACAATATGAACGCTTTTCTAACCAATTTTCTAACAATAAAAATAATTTTTGAATGTAAAGATTTTGGTTAAGAGCGAAAGGATATCTCGTAACTCAAAATAACTTTTTTTTTCTTTAATTAACTTAAAATAAGAATAAAGTTATTGACAAAAAATAACTTTAATGCAAAAATCGCGTGGGGCACTCTCTACTTTCATTTACGACAACTAATATAAAACACCCCACATTTTTTTCCACATGAAGATAATTTTTTTTAAATTTTATTATTATTTTAAGCTTATAAAAAAAATAAGTTATACAGGCCCGTGAGACATATATGTCATATGTTTTTTGTAATACTATCGCTTTAAAAGATTCCGATTAGGGCAGCCTTTAGCTGCTTTGAATATATATAATAAGGGAATAGTATACTTTTAAACGTATTATTTCGTACACTGGTGCTATATGAGAAATATAATTTTTTGCATGTGTCTTGAGCAATTTGCGTAATGTGTCCGAATACAAAATAATTTATACTTAAAATATTTAATCGTTGTTTATTTTACCTTCATCCGATAGAAATCTATATTGATGTTGGTATTAATTATTTATGTGTTTTGTACAATATTGATTACAAATACTAAAAGGATAAAATTTTCTATCACACAAACCAAAATTTGAAAATTATTTTCGTTAAAAACTACCTACTTCTGAAACAACCTTCATTGTTTTTTATCCCTGTGCCACTCGCACATAAAACATAAATCTTTTGCTTGTTTTTTATGTGAAATATATAAAATAAACTTAATATTACTCTTATTAATTTTTATGTAAAATATGTAAAATAAAATAAACAAATAATATCGTACCTCTTACGTTTTATGTAAACAAATAAATATATACAACCACAGACAAAGTAATATTTAAACACTTTTTGCTGAATATTAAACCAATATCCAAAATATCCAACATTGCTGACGAAAAACATATCAATATTCATCAAAAATTACTATCTTTTTCTCATTTCTGAGCTGACAAACAATATGAATCCATAGTCCAGTTATTTTTACAATTTGACTGCAATTTGAAAACTGCGTGTATCCATATCACTTAGGCAAAAAGGTACGAGGGTTTAGATGATTATCTTTCACTTCAAGATGAATGCGAATAATAATATGGTTTTTAACTCAAGCAGCTCAAAATATTGAAAGGGGGTATTAGTACCAAAAGTGTTTTAATATTCTTAGCTGTATGCATGATGTAGACGGAGATGTAGAGGTAGAGATGCAAGATGTAGACGAGCGAGAGAAAATCGTCTATGAGACGGAAATGAACGTTTAATTTTATTGTAGTATAAAATAAGACAACCAGAAATTAAATGGAAACAAACATTTCGGTTTGTCTGCAATGATGGTCTTTTCCAATGTGAGTTTGATTATTCTTTTCATTATATTCTAAATTTAATGAGAGGATTTTATTACAGTTCAGTGTAATACAGTTCGCAAATCACAGAATATTTTTCATTATTCAATCGGAAAAGTTTTAATCTTATTTTTGATTCAAAATAGAAGGACACAAGTATGATAATAATTTGAAAACAAAAAATCCAGCGTGGTTTTATATAGACTTAAAAAGTCATTTTATTTCTGTCAGAATTATTCCAAACAAAAAATAGCAAGTAAATAAAAAGTTATCCATAAAAACGTTAGTAAATCAATAATAAAGTCCTTGATATAACGAATCTTATCAATAGCTCAACGTTTCTATTTATCGAAGAACAAGAAGGTTTTCTGTCACTATCCATAGTATTATAAAATAAGTGTTATATTTTTTATACTATGTTATGGCAATAATATATTTATTATTATAACGAGTTAATATAAATGATGAATAAAAACTAATTCACAAATGGACAAAAGTTCGCCGCATTCAAATCCTTTCATAAATTCTATCAGAATATTCCACATTTCCTGAATAACAGCACAAATATATAAATGTATCCCTATTAAGACTTTTGTAAAAGGTAATTCCATGCTTAGGAACATCTTAATTTCTGTAGGGAGTATTTCTGATTTTTTTACCACTAAATGTAGCATAACGGGATCAATTCCTCTTTAGCCCATCCAACCGTTCACATATCTCTTACAGTAAATTAATGGTAATTAAATTGACTCTACAGATGATGAAATCCATTTCACGTAGTATATAATTTATTCATTCCAAGCTACATAATATGGGTGATCAAAGGCAACCCTTATCGCGCTTTCAATTTATTTATAATTCTTGTTTAATTTTCAATTGTTAAGTTTTAGATAACTAGTCACGTGCTATACAAATTTTTAAAAATTCTGAATAATAGTTCCTTCAAGTATCTGACAAAATTAACAAAAATTTATATCGCATCTGGTCTATTTTCCGGTATATATATTTAGCCATAGTTATATATAACCATAGTACATCCATAGTTATGTTTTTGCAGGTAAGTACATTTTATTTTCTTTAACTGCAAAAGCATTTATATTCTATAATATATCCACCGAATAATAAATAATCAAAAGGAAAAATGGTATTAACATTGAAATTAACAGTGGAAAATATTTTTAAAATTGATAATGATCTAAGCTTACTGACCGCTTAAAATTATACTTCAGTCAAAAAATTGTCACTTAAAATATTGTTATTTGAGGTTGAATTATTATAATAAAACAAGATAAATAATGGTAATTGTATGGCAAGTTAAATAATTAAATAACTGTTAATGGCTTCCGTTTATCTAACTTATAAACTTGATTTAGTGACTAGAATACAAATTTTGCAGTATATTTTTAATATTGAATATATTTGGCGTTAATTTTGTAGAAATTCATTATTCACAATTAAATGAAACTTCGTGATGTAGTATTATTTCTACTATCTTTAATTTCTTTACCACGACCTAGGTTTCGTTGTATTAGGGCTATTAGCAAAGATAAATCTTTGCTAATATCCCACCTGAAGATGTTGTAATACAACGAAACCTAGGTCGTGGTAAAGAAATTAAAGATAGAAGAAATAATACTACATCACGTAGTTTCATTTAATTGTGTATATTTTTAATACTAGCATCGTCTTTAAGACTATTTCGTTAAACAGAATTAATATGAATTACTAGTAAATAATTCGATTAGTAGTAAATTGTATTTGTATCAACGTGTAAATATGATTCTCCTAAATTGACACACTTCTTATCTGTACGCCAAATTCTAATTCAATGATAACAATTAAACTTGTGTTGTGTCAAATTACTTCTTTTAGAGTAGATTTATATATCTCTAGGACATTACCTTTAACAATAATCTAAAGTTCTGCCAACAGGCAGCAGGATAGGATAGAAGTTTTAAAAGACTAGTACGTTAGGATAAATTTCTTGTTTCTTTATTACATGCAGAAAACTTATAATATGTCTTTTTTATCAAATATTATATCGACGCTGACAATACAATGTTTTATTAGAAGTAAATATTACATAGATTTTCTTATTAATTACTTCATGGGTTTTACTAAAAAAGAACCTTCGCAAATCTGTGTATTTAAATATTTATGTATTTAATTTATTTTAATAGGTAGAAACAATGACCCAAGCACTTAGTACTGATTAACTTAATGATAGGCAGACCTCTAACTCCTTTGGATCAAATATATTCTAACAATAAGTTTATTAGGTGAATTTTGCAGAAATACTTTAATTTCAACCTTATATCACTACATTTTGTGACATGAGCTCCAAGGTGAACATACCTACACACACACCCACACACTTACACACTCACATACACACATGTGCGCGCGCGCGTTTGTGTATGTGTTTGTGCGTGCGTGTAAGCGTGCACGTGTTTTTCATTCTTTATGACCTGTGGTTAATATTTTAATTACAATTTTTCTCACTTGGCGTTATTAGTAATTATATCATTACTTCGTATAAAGTAGTACAAACATTCATCGACGTTTTACTAGTAAATACTAGTGAAGATTTTAGTATTTAGTTAGAAACACTCTAAAAGTAGGGTTTGGTATTTGCACGAAAAGTATTAAATTTTATGGCTATTGAGAATGACTTAATAGTTTCATTTAAAATTGGTTGTTTTTTTGCAAATATGTAGGTTGTAAGTAAATATGTTCAAATATTATTTAAATAAAAACCGATACGCGTTGCATTAGTTTATTTTTGTGATTTGAATATTTCGTCAGCTATTATTATATTACTATATTGTAATTAATAATAGAATGGCGTAATTTTTCTTACATTTATTCTAATTGAGTTCAGTTGGTTACATTAAGTTTTTAAGAAATATTATACTCTGCATTTAAACTTTTAAATTTTTTGATGTGCTGGCCTTATTGATTTTGGTTCCTAGGCACTTAATCCAAGTTCACCCTTAAATTATATATATATATATATATATATATATATATATATATATATATATATATATAAATATATTAGAGGCAGGTATAAGTTTGGTGAAATATCAAAAAAGGTGTAGCTACCTCAAAGTGAGATTAGATCGTGCCACGTTCGTATAACTTTTTGAAAGAGTCGAGTACAGTTTGTTTTAAAAAGTTGTATAGAACTCTAATTCATCATTATCAAATATGTATCGCACGATTATTATAAAACTATATTTCAAAATTAACACTGTCTAAACTATTTTAAAAGCTATCCACGAAGAGATGCGTGTATATTTGACGAGTTTTTTCTTTACATATTTGATTCATAATTTTATATATTTACATATATGAAATAAAGCGCCTTTGTTGTATCATCAATATGTTGCGAATAGAAACATAAAATCATTAAGAGATTATAATAGAAACATATATGTATATCTATACGAACAAGAAAATCGGAATGAAGTCGTGTTTGCATTTATAATATTATTTGAAATAAAGTATTATCGCCTAACAAGGCCCACTTTTCGTCAAATGTTTGTGAAAGTAGAGAATTTTGTGATACATTAAAACTATTATCAGTATGAAAGACATTATTAAATTATGGGTTTAATATTGGAGAAAAATATTTTAATGGGTTTGTTATTAAAAACGCAAGTTTTAAAAATCTCTATATTAGGAACCTTTTACCTTAGAGGTCTATCACAACTATGTATATTAAGTAAAATATAATTTTTTCATTGTTATCCGCCAAATAATCATTAAGAAGTTTTAGTTTAGATTAAAGTTAAAATTCTTAGTACAATAATTTAGGTAAAATTAGGTTATGGGGCTTCTCAGATTTATTAAAATGGATAATTGCACAAATAACAAAATCTCATAAAAAAAAAAATTAAATAAATCTCTTTTATCAAAGGTGCGTATGTTTATTAAGTTCTTTCTTTACATATATGAATAATTGTTTTATTTATTTACAATAATGTATCTAATAAAACGGCACTGATTGATGTTAATAAACCCACATATGTATATTTGTACATATAAGAAAATCGTGTAGACGTGTTTGCATATCGAATATTTTTTAAAATAAAGCATAGTTCCCTAACAATGTCCGCTTTTTGTGTAATTAATGAAAACTACCATCAAGACATTGTTCAATTTTAGTTTTATTTTGGAAAAATTACCACATTTTATTGCGTTTTCGTGTTAAAAATGCACCTTTTAAAAACCGCAAATGCGGACCTTGTTAGGAACCTTGCTTCCAAAAAAGATCGATAACGAAAATAATAATTTATAAATTTTAGTTTGAATTTAAATTCAAACTTATAGGAAAAAAATAAAAATTATTTTTTAAAAAAAAAATCAATAGTTAGTACGTAAAACTTCAAGTTTTTCATGTACATAGCATTTAATGATCCTTACACATCATACATAGCATTTGAGGACCCTTTAGAAAATTTATTGGAATTTTTTGTGCTTTTTGATTTTTGTAAGGTCATGAAAATGGTCTTGAATATATATTATCCGAATGGAAGAGAAGTTGTACTAAAAGTGACGTATTTTGTTATTTCATCAGCGCTGACTAGGATTAAATGTAACCCCTAACTCTTCTGATTATCCAAAAGAAAAATATCCGAATACAATTAACAAAAATGTCGAAAAGTAAAAAATTTATAATCTATACTTATTAATATTTAATTGTTACTATAAACTACTATAGTTAGTTTCTTTGATTATTGAAAATTCAACGTTAAAATTCAACAAAAAAAGAATATTGAATATATTTGGTATTAATTTTGTAGAAATTCATTATTCGCAATTAAATGCAACTACGTGATGTAGTATTATTTCTACTTTCTTTAATTTCTTTACCGCGACCTAGGTTTCGTTGTATTACAACATGTTCAGGTGGTATCTTTGCTAATATCCCACCTGAAGATGTTGTAATACAACGAAACCTAGGTCGTGGTAAAGAAATTAAAGAAAGTAGAAATAATACTACATCACGTATTTTCATTTAATTGTGATAAAAATAGTACAAAAATAATATAACCATATTTGCTCAATCACATATTGAAAAATGAAACATGTCCCAATCTGTTTTTTTATCAAATATACACTCCTGATACTTAAAGTATCTCAACGAGTGCAGATATTTTCAGAAATAAAATATTGTTTAAAACAGCCAATATCGAAACTTTACCCGTATATGATAAAAATTATTGAAAACACTTTGCTCTTTATCTTCCATTTTAAAAAACAAATGTTTCCCTTTTCTTCAATTTTTTTTTGTTTTTTGATTGTCCTTTAACCTATATATGCTCAAAGGCTCAATAAGGGTCCAAAAGACTACGTTATACACATGATAATTTCCATGAACAAGAAGTATCAAAATCAATATAAATTATAGCGCCATCTACCATTAGATTAAAGAATTACCCTGAAAAATAGTACAATACATAAATACTTTACAATAAGTTTATGATACTTTTAAGCGTCTATGTCTTCATTTAAACAAAAAACTAAGTAAAATATAAGTCTTTTGTGGCTGTTATATATAAGCCACACAAATTTTACATTTACTTTACTGATGAATATGGTTTCAAGTTCCTTGAATCACACATTTAATTACAACACATGTTTAAAGGAAAAATATATAAATTTTTTTTCTGAATTATATTTTGCCTATTAAAATCGAAAGAAATATTTTGGTAGGTCGGTAATGGTACCGTCGACCTATATGCTTTATGTAATCACTTCTTTCGATTTTTTCCTCTTTTCGATTTTTCTTTTTTCCCCAGTTTTTGTTCTATATCCCGACACCTGCTCTGTAAAAATAGACATTTTAAAGCCATCGAGACGTTAGACGAGGAGGAACAGATTTAGCTTGTCGACGTGTACATATACTTGCCGCGCGGTGGTAACATATCTGATTGTGAATCGTATAAATTTTGACTAACATAGTTTGAAATAGAATTTTGAATCAACATTACATTGTACAATTTGTTTACGTCTAAGCACTTCTTGTAAATTAAATATTATTTAGTTGAATCGACATAAATTAGTAATTTCTAAATTAATAGCTGAAGCCAAAATATTCCTGCTTTTTTTTATTTAAATGTTAACCAGTATAAAGTAGTGAACACACATGAAAAATTTATTAAATATATGCGACACAGAAATAAGGACAATGTTATTGTACGGAGTTGGACCTATTTTTATATTGTCAAAAGGACTTAAGAAAATATCGGAAAACTAATATTGAATAAAAAAGGAAACAATGACAAGCGTGGGAAAAACCTTTACAAGTTGCTAGACTGAAAGACTTCTAAGAAAAGTTAGTGCATACAAAGAACAAGAAAGAAAGATAATAAAAGCAATAAAATGCTTGTTAGATTACGTAATCATTATTTAAAATTACATGCATTTATTTTCTTAATAAAAGCACGGAAGTTAACTTCATCGTTCAAGTTAACTTCGTCTACAAAAAAGTGAACAAAATATTAAAATGTTGCTTAGAAAAATTCCACTAGAAATAGTTTATCAATGATTAAGACTTTATACTTTAATGCATAGTGCAGTATTTTTTTTTAAATATTTGGAATCTAAAAAATGCACATCTAGATTGCCTGCTTCGATAACTCTCCACCTGCTTAACTTAATATTTATTTAATATTTTGAAATATATTACTTGTTCGTGCAATGTTGTAAATAAGAAATGTATTATTTATTCTTTGTGAAATATAAATGATACATAACGCATATAAAATCAACTTTAAATTATATTTCATAATGTATAAAAACTTCTGATATAAACCCCACACTTAATAAATTTTTTGTAGTGGAGAAATCATGGTTGTCATTTTATTCTTAAAAGAAGACCAGTGAGTGTGTATAAACAAAAGTCTACGTTTGCTTTCTCTGTCGAAAATTGGAAACGGTAAATCCAGTCTTTAAAAGACAGTGCATGAATTTATCAGCAAAATTCAACCAGAGATTGCAAGATTTAATTAAATCTTAAGAATATTTAAGGAATTACATGTCTCTATATTAACATATTAACAAACTGTGTTTCTACATCTGATACTGTCTTTCAACCTAGATCAAACTACTTTCAAACGACCGCTGGAGGACCGCTTTGACCGACCTTTAGAAGTTTTAATGTAAAGGTCATGAGTAAATCCTAACGTGAGTATGAATAAAACTTAGACCGAATGGTGTTCATTTAAACATATGGTACATGTCTGAAGATTTAATTCAATATTAACAATAAGGTCATAAAAATAATGTAATTTTATGAAAAATATGTCGTGTATTGTTAGGTTGAACTATATTTGAATAATGTAAAAGGAAATAATTTTGGCCGCTAATATATATATATATGTGTGTGTGTATATATATATATATATATTTATATATATATACACACATATATATACATATATATGTATGTATATATATATATATATATATATATATATATAGAGGCAGGTATAGGTTTGGTGAAATATCAAAGAAAGCGTAGTTACCTGAAAGTGAGATTAGATCGACGTTCGTATAACTTTTTGAAACAGTCGAATATAGTTTGTTTTAAAATCTTACTAATAATATATGAAAAAAAATAAAATTTGAAGTATACTCATGTAAGGAATAATATTATGTTTCGGAAAAATATTACACAATTTAATTTTATTTACTATCAACATATGGAAGACAATTTATTGAAAAGTTACTAGGTTATATATCCAAGAAAGTTTTCAAGTAACGATTTGAAGTCTGTTACCTTCTAATATATACAATCGCCTAATATTGTCTGTATCAGTTAATTCTTGTTATATAAATTCCGAAGGACAGTATAAGCAGTGATTACAAAAGCGCACCTACAGCCTCTCTTTTCCCAATATATTTGAGACAAAATTACTAAAAAACTAGTGTTGTTAGAACTTTACCCAAAACTTGCCGAATAATTACATTAATAATGACAACTTTCATTTTTGAGAAATTAACGATATTTTTTACCAGTGAAGAATATACCGTGATATGTACATGAATATGGTGAAAAATAAAAACTAGTAAATAGTTCAATAAACATTTAAGGATACACAGCTATGTACCCTTACGTGTTTATAGCAGCCTTATTATACACGCCACCCTCATGGTCCAAGTTATACTTGTACTTTACATTTGTTTTATTCAATTTTTCCTCTCGTTTACCTCAACTCTATGTTTTATATTCAGTTTGAATATCAGCCAGCATTTCTAAAGTGACAAAAAATTTAAGGAAAGGAAAGTAAGGTTACATTTTAAGTGCAGATAATATTACTCCTTCACCTTTCTTACAGGCAAAATACTTTATACATTTCATGAGGATATACAGGGAAATTTATATCATAATATATTCTCCAACAACTGAAATAATTACTTGATCTCTTTTAAATTAACACGTTTTGATCAATTATACTTTCTTGCAGGTAGCTCGATTTGTTTGGTATAATGCTTTTGGGTATTTTTATCTACGTTTTTACTCAAGTTTGCGAGAAAGGTAAATATCTTATATTTTACTGGAGCCAACACACGTCCACTATATACGGTAATAACATTTATAATTTGAAGTTTTTTTTCCCACTTATTATTGATGTAAATTATTTTTATATAATTATTACTTAAATTGGATACAATCCACAGCCTCGGTAGAAATGTGTAATGACTTATTATTATTGAAATTAACCTTGCCTCAATACTCCCAGTCTGCGCTGTATTATTATTATTGTAACGGATTTATCATTATTATCATTTCCTTGCTTTGTTCGCATTTTGTTTTATGAAGGCTGCCTTAATTTGGTTTATTTATATATATATATATATATATATATATATACATATATATATATATATATATATATATATCTTTTATACACGAATGGTTTTAATTCTACGCTGTCTAATTTCTGAAGAAAATTTTCAAAAGCAATAAAGCCCGCTGAAAAAGGTCAACTTAATCAGGTTAAAGAATTACGTATGGTAATAACAAGCCCTCTCAGCAGATATCTAGGTTTGCTCGTGTGATCTAATGAATTTAATTAAATCACGTAATAACAATGGAGGGTAGTAAGTTAGTTTTTAGACCTGGACACATATAATAATTCTAATAAGAAAATAAAATAAAATTTTATTATCATTCAGGTACTGTTATTGATTTTGTCATTTGTTTCCAAATTTGTGTCAATTCGAAAATTGTGTGCATAATTTGAAAATGAACTTAACATGAGAAAATTTTCGTTCCTCTTTCCATTTTGTGACTTTCGTTTGTCATCGATAAATTACAAAGTTACTGTTGACTTCAAATTCCATTTAACGATAAAACCCATTACGGAATTTAGAACCGATATAACTAATTCAAGCGTAGTCGTACTAATCTCGGTCAAGACCTGCGTATCAGACATGAGGGACATCTTTCAATAACAACTAATGATGATTTCAATGCTGTGCATCATGCAAAATGTACGACAATGGGCATTAAAATGCTGTATTGAACATCATCGTGGATGACGAAAGTTGGATATACTATGACGAAACCGATCCTTAAAAGCAGTATACGCACCGGGTGTTCCCTTATGAAAATTTGTCTACTGTGTTGAAGGAAAGACGAGGTGCCGGAAAAAAGACGATCGGTTCGTTCCTTGAACGGACGGATTATTATGTAACAATTTTGTTTAATGTAGAACAAAGATTGTCATAATCCGCTTTCCCAGTATTTGTTTTCCTGTTGCTTTTGAAAAAAATGAGAGCAACGCCATCATACTAGAATGCTCTTTCATTGTCATTCGCACACTCAGCCAAATCAACAACCGAATATCTAACTACTTCGGGTGTAGAAATAATGGATCATTCGCCATGAGACTCTGACCTCGCACCATATTATTTCCGTTTATTAACAAGAATAAAAGATAAACTGCAAGAAATAGGGTTCCCACACATCGATGAAGCGATACCTACCTTCGAAATGGGATACTCAAGGTAGAGTAGCAAGCCGCCCCTCTCAGTGGTACCATTGCACAAAACGATAAATTTAGTACCACGGAAATTATTTAGAAAAACAATTAATAAATTAAATAATTGCTAGTTGGTTTTATTTAGGATATTCTAAAACTTTCATTATTCCCTCTAGTACAAAAATATATACCTATAAAGCAAACGATTTTTTTCATAAAGGAAGTTTCTAGAATATTCTTAGATCATTCAAAAGTTTGGAGTCAAGCACTTAGATATATGAAGTTCTTTTGTGTAGCCGTTTATCTACGGTTTGGATCACGTATTATCAGTTTATAATTTTCTAGTTTTTACTGGTTTCTTCGGGAGTTATACTTATTCAATATTATACAGGGTTTCTCCTAAAATTTATGATAAATTTGTAAGATTTTTCTATTCTCGCTTTAAAAATTAAACACTATACCTTCAAGCAGCTATCAATAAAACGAAAACAGTGAGGTACTTTCTTTCGTATATCTAGAAATATTTTTTATTCTGATGTAGAATACCCATGAAAAAAAAATGATTAAAGCAAGAAAAAGTGTCTGGTTGTATCTGGTTATGCGACTTGGTGGTGCATTACCGTGCACCTAGACGCGTTTCGTGTATTGCTGTGCTAGTTTGCAGGACTATTGGAAACCCTTATTGATAAATTTTCAGATGTTTATGATACGAAGAAAATTAATGTCAATAAATTTAAACACGAGATTTTTGGAAATAACATAAATTTAAAAATTTAATTTAATGGTAGAAAATAATTTTCGTTTGAGGGGTAGGACCGCATAGGAACATGTTGGACAATTTTAAGCACAAAAATTCATCTTCTTTTTTAAATGTTGTGAACAATAGATTTAAATATGTCCATAGCAGGAAATTTATGCTAATATAAGTGTATAATTCTTTTATAAGAAAGGCAATAGAAAAATGAATACTTTGAATATATGATCATTGTAAAAAATGTGAAAAAGAGGAATGAAAGATGGTGGACACAAGATATGATGGTGTTATTATATTCCTTGGAGAGGTCGTAATTATGTAAATTTTAGACAATTACTCAAGAACTAAAACGCAACTTCCGCAAATAAATTTGTATTGATGTAAAATGAAGACAGACGATGATATTCAGAAGCTGAATACGTTGGTTACTTTTGATTTTAACTCATAGTTTAAAATATTAAAAACCTACATTAACATCAAAAGTATTTCTTTTATTCATAAGATAACGATGGGAAGATGGAGAGGTAGACGAGCAACAGAGCATCGTTTATAAAATGGAAATAAACTTTGTTTCCAACGTTTAGTAAAAAAAGTTACGAAATGAGAAGTTAAATTAACATTTCAATTTATCGGCAAAAGTGATTAGTTCTCTACAAATCTGTGTTTGATAATTTATTCATCAAGTATTATTATTTGTCCAGAAAGTTTTAACGTAATTTAACATGATGTATATGCGCCATTATATTATTTGATACTATTTTTAACAAGTCACATTTTTAAAATTTAGTGAATTTTTTGACCTTTTGGCTTTTCAATTAATCTACAATTAGCTTCAATTGCTATTTATTTTAAAAAAATTAACATAAAAAGGAGAAGACCACAAAAGTAATCGTAAATATAAAAAAAAATTTCATTGGAATTAAAAAAAAAAAGAAGTAAAATAAAAAGCACATATGAAAGTGTTGGTAATTAAATTTTAAAGTATCGTATCAATATCCTAAACTTTTCCATTAATTGGTCTGTTCATCATATCTGATTCTAAATTATGACATTAATATATTTATTATCCTAACGACTTACGCATGATTACGCTCCACCTCCACGTAGTTTCATCAATTCGTTCGGCAAATCCGACATTCTTTGTTCACTGACATGCACACCTTTCTTTTTAAGGTTTTATAAACGTGAATTGTATATAAAAAAATATGCTAATTTTTAGGAGAAATACTAATGTTCTTTTAATCACCCAAAATACCACCAAAATATACAATCTCACATTAATTCACTCGCCCATTCGTTTGTTCGTATATCACTTAGGATAGGTTTTCTCGAAGGTATCAACTTGAAAATTTAATTATATATTTAATCACCCTACGCTATTTGCCCTTATTGCTTCTTATCATAATTATTTTTTAGTATATAGGGAATAGGTAATAAACAAATTTTACCAAATTTATCTTTTTAACTGGCGCCTGCCGTCGTTTACATCTCTATCGAAATTGTAAAGTTAAACGAGGCATTCAGTAATTAAACGTAAGAGGAAACATAAACCATTTTATGAACTTATTTAAAACTAAAACAAAATAACTTTTAATCATTTATTTTTGGGTGCCGAAATTTAGGAATAAGCTACTAAAATGACGGAAAAAATCAGGTCTACAATAGTGTACCCCTTTCAGATTTAATGACTGATTTTGAAAAAAAATTATCACGTAAGCATTTTTTGGCATCGTTTTTTTTGCCAAAGTACCTAAACTTACGAGTCGTAGTCGAGAACTGATATTTTACTTTAATTGTTTCTTATTGAATAAAAAACACACTGAATAATTTCAATGAATAACAATTAAAAAGTTCCCATAAATAGTCAGTTGAATATAACGTAATTAACGAAGTGACACCCTTGTTATTGGAAAATAGGTGGATTTTTAGTTCAATTACTTAAGACCTCATTTAACCATAATTAAGGTAAACCGTTAAAAGATGGTTAATGAGGGTAGGTTGATAGATTTTTGTATAAATAGCTACATCATTGTTTTTACAAAATCATTACTCCCGTGCAATTCGTAACGCCCACTTAAAAGATGTCAACGCTAAAGAGTTTAATCTCATTGAGCAAGTTGTGTTATATTTGTGGGCAGTTTATGCGGATAAAACAGGATTTTCTTGGTATCGCAACAGAAACAAAGACTTTATTCCACATTTTAATTGTGATCCAGTGTATTGCTAAAACATCCTGGCTCAGTGAAAATATTTAACATCGAATATGACGCGAACGAATGGAGATTGTTTATCTACTCATCAAAGGGAAGTTTGAAAGCAGTTTTTTGCATAATGGTAAAAAGTTTGCTATACTGCCAGTCGCCCATTCTGTACATTTGAATAACAGTTTGAAAAATGAGTTGGATAAAATAAAGTAAGTACATCATAGTTTGATGGTCTGTGGAAATCTGAAAGTTATAAGTATGCTGCTCGGTCAACAAATTGGCTACCCAAAATATTTTTACTTTCTCTACGACTGGGATAGTCGAGATAGAGTCCTATAGAGACACCGAGAAATGAACTAGTACCTGGAACCAAAAATATTGTAATGGAAAATTTTGTCCCCGGGGAAAAGTTTTGCTACCCCCTTTACACGTAAAACTGGGAATAATGAAGCAATTTGCCAAAAGAACTGAATAAAGAAGTATCTACATCAAATTTTTCCATCTCTATTTGACGCTAAAGTGAAAGAAGATGTTTTTTTGGCCCGGATATAAGAAAATAGATGAGACACACTTTCCACCAAAAATTAAGTGAAATTTAATTAGAAGCCTGGAAATCTTGTGAAGAAGTAGTGAAAAATTTCCTAGAACAACATAAAAGTTCAAATTATGAGGAAATTGTGAAGAATTTGATTGAAAATTTTGGAAAAATGTTCAATGAACAATAAACTTCACTTCCTTAATTCGCACTTGAACTATTTTCCTGATAACTTGGGAGCTGTAAGTATTGAATTCGTACTTTTAAGCGGAAATCTCAAAATCGGAGCCTCAGCAAAAAAAAGAAGATGCGACAAAAGTATTTAATATTTCAAATTTATTAATTGACCTTATTTAAATGTATTTATAATATTTTAAAGTCATGTAATTGTTTTTTTATTGTAATATACATTTTTCACTTAGTAAAATTGTTTGACTTTTTTGCGATTTTGTGCATAGGTTTTTCCAAAAAACACTGAAAGTAATGGGGAAAATATAAGTACATATTTATAATCAGCGCATCAAAATACCCAAAGACCAGCTATCAAATACAAGAAGGGAAAATAAAAGTTAAAATTTACAGACCTGTGAATCCATACCATATTTGCATGCGAAAGATTAATGCACAAAAAACTTCATTCGAGATAACGACCTCGGTCTAAACATTTAAAAAAAGAAAAGTATTTTACAAGAAAATATACGAAAATAAATATCAAAGTTATACATTTCCTTGTACACGTGATTACTTAGACCTATTAAGTACATTATAACACAAGAGTAAACCTACACGTGCACCGTCATTCCGCTGAAAGCCTTTGTTACTCTCGGTGTGACCTGACAAATCGACCTTCTTTAGAGGGCATAATGGTTGCTTAAGGTTATAATGGCGCAACCCAACTTACGATTTATAATGTTACACAAGTTTTAGATTCGAACAACGAAATCTTTGCGTAAAATTAACTTTTTATTGCTTAAAAATGTACATGTACACACATAATGTACAAAGGCACATAATGTACATTAATACTCTATTAAATTTCCTCGTTCATGTAACTATATCATGCCATGTAACTGAGTATGACTTAGTTTTATTTCATTTTTAATATTATTTTATTAACTTATTTATGGTAGAATAATAGCAAGTACAGTTAAACAGGTTAATTAAATATATTACAAAAATACGCTAATTGCAGTAGCTTATTTTTGCCACTTGAATATTACGTTTTCTCTTTTTAATGCTTATTTTAATAATATTTAATATTTTAAAGAACTTCGTGATTTCCTTTTGATCCGTATCACTTGAAATCAGTCAATAAATGTTTAATTTTGTGAGAAATATTATACTACGCTTTTCAAAGATTCGCTAGCTCGAATGATCTTCACCGACTTATTTATATTATGCCCTCTTATTAGCGAGGTTTAATAGTAAAACACCTGTTGCAAATGTAATTTCATTATATTTTTATATATACATATATGAAATTACATCGAAACATTATATATATATATATATATATATATATATATGTGTGTGTGCGTGTGTATATATACACATAAGTAACAACATTTGTTATTTAATCTTTACGAAAATTTAGGTTAATTTCCTAGATGATAATTTTCAAAATAGTGGCGGTTAAAAACGTAAATTAATTGGAAAAATCTTATAACTAGTACACGAGGAAAAATTTTTAACCGCCAAGTTTGTAAAGAATCATATGGAACTTTACTTTTGGACACGATGAATATTTTACATCCGTTCGTCAAATTGTTCGTTAATTAGCGTATTGAAGTGTACTAGTCCTGATACTTATTAATTAAAAATAATTACAGTTTTGTTTACATACTTATTTACCAATCAAGTTAAACACTCAGAATTTGGAAGTTTAGAGCGGATTGTAATATATGAGCAAACTAAACAATAAATATCTAATTTCCACATAAAATGATCGCTCTAGAGGTTCCATATCTCTGTCTGTAATATATGAATACTACAAAATGTAAGTCGGTCCATATAAGTTAATAACCTTAAGGGGAATAACGCCCGCTTGAAAATGTCGACTTGTTCAGGGTACGGCTCTCTTTGATAATAGCAAAGCCTCTCAGTAGAATGACGGTGCACGTGTAGGTTTGCTCTCGGAATATAATGAACTTAATACACTCACACAATCATGCGTATTCTTGTATATTTTATTACCTTAAAGTATACAATAATATTCCATCTATATGGATTACTGGCTGTACTAATTTTTATATACGACATAGGTTGTATTTATTTACATCATCAAATGAAATCATCGATACCCCCAGCATCGCTCATTAAAAAACTGGCATGAGTATGGATATAGTGCTACATTTTCTGTAATTATAAAGGAAATATAATGGTTTATATTTTACAGTAAAAATGGTTATATTTTACAGTATAAAAATTTAGAATAAATTCAGAGCTGTTAATATTTTAGATTTTTATTACTTATATTTTCATTGCTTTATATTAATTTAATAGAACCTTTAATGCCTTATATATGGCAGTATTAACTGAACATGTATTTATATATATATGTATATATATATATATATATATATATATTTATATGTATATATATGTATATATATATATATATATATATATATATAAAATGTCATGGTAAATTATATTTATTAGATCCGGTGTAATAAGATTGAAATCGACAATTTACGACTACAATCTGATCTCGTTTATTTTACTTTTTAAAAAATGACCGAAATAGGACGCAACAGCAAGTTAACACTACTACGTTATTTAAATTGAAGCGCCAAATTTATTCTTATTTTATAGGCAAGAAAATATTTCGCACTATTTCTTACACCAAATCATCAAAACATTGTCAAAGGAAAATTCATTCGGAGCGTTTATTTTCTAATTTTTGAGTTTGCTGCGAAATTTTGCTTTGCTTGATTAGTTTCTTGTTAAGTTCTTAAGTGCTTCTGTTTTAATTATGTGCTTGTAAGTTCTTAAGAGCCTCTGTTAAGAGCCTCCGTTGGTTCTGTGCCTTGTAGTTATATCATAAATTTAATTTCAGCTGTTGAAATTGTTGTACTATATTGTGGGATGTAGCTGTAATGCGTCATATTAAACCGAAGTTTGCAGTGATATTCAGAACGCATTTAAACAAAAAATAAAACATGTAATTATTCTAAATGTATAGGTATTTTTAAGAAGGAAGGCCAAGTGTCCTGAAAAAAAAACTATATTTCCTGTAATTTTGTGTGCAGGGTAACTTCTGAAACAGTTTTTATGGTATATAATAAAGTAATAAACAAACAATCTTTCAGTGGTTTCATACCCATTGACCCTCCCACCCCCTATCAGCCTGCCGTACTTGCTCTCTCTCCAACAATCCTCTCTATCCACTAGTAATATGTACGTGGGCTCCACCTTCCTCCATTATCTTTGGTCACGATGGCGACTGCCGAGAGTGTTGGCGGCTTGAAGGGCGTTGCCCTCTCACCAACACTCCGCACGAATTTGGTGCTTCTCAATGATTTCGACAATTCGCTTTCAAGCTGTTACTGTTTCTGCTGATGATTTATTCTCACAATAAATAAATTCCAAGACTATGTTTAAAATTGGTTTGAGTCGATTTAAAATCAGAGTGTCCTTTATATGTACGCCGGGTTTTCAAGTTGAAAATTCAAGAAAATTAATAGACTAAATTCCACTATGTATGTATATCTTTAGTATATCATAATGAATGTCGATAATCGTTTTATAGTTTTTTAGTTAAAATCTAGACGAATAGATAGAATGCTAAAGCTAAAATATTTTAACTAGATTTTTTAAATATTGTAACTATATTCGTTTTAGAAATATATACTTTTAACTTAGAAAGATTCATAGAAAATTCGGCACCTGGAATTAACTAGCAAAGTAATTAAAGTTACTGGAATTATTTTTCCTTCTCTTCTTAGTCTGACCAGCAGCAAATAAATAAATGATTTATAAAAATAGAGAAAATCATTTAAATTAATTAAAAATATAGGTTAACTTTTGACACTTTATTACTGATGGGTTTAATATGAAAAGATAAAAATTAAATATCCATGGGCTCTGTACGGTATCCATCCAGAAGATAGGTGAGATAAATCCAATTGATATATTAGATAGGCAAGAGCTAATTTAGTATATTTACTTTAATATATATTAGTTCATTATTCCACGGGGTAAGTAAACGAGCTATCAGCTTTGCATTTATCTAAAAAGATTTTAATAACTTTAATCAGTGTTAGTTTCCAATTCAAATTGTGCTATTATTGCTATGAAACTTTTTTTTATAATTCAAAATAACATAGTTCAATTTTTATATTGTTTTATTTTCTTCATATTCAGAATGTGCTGTGAACATTTTGAATTAGTTAATATTAATAGATAGATTAGATATCGTCGTATACAAAGACTGATATTTTCAACACGGGGATTACAAACCTCATCAGGTTCGCAGATTTTTACTCAGCATCCAGCAATACGAGGATATTAAAAGGTTAGCATTTTAAAGGCAAGGAGTATATATGCATGACGACATAGTCACGTTATCAAAAATATAGAGTAGTAATTTTTAATTATATGTGATTCACGTATATACATACTTTAAGTATAAGACTTAAAAATGTTGCGCAGATATTTTATTTCACAAAGTTATTTCTACCAAAGTTGCGAGTATGCAGTTGTGGTTTCTGATAAATTTTGAGAGAACAAAAAGAATACCATAGATATAGTCGAACACATATGCAGGAGCATTTTTTGGTTATTTTTCACACGAAATAAAAAAACTTGTATAATACAACTCAAAGGCCTACTCAATTAAAAATATAGGTTTACACTCAAATACGAAACCAACTGATCACCTAGTATTTTTCACGTAGTACATGTTTTATATACGTATTCCGCTTTCCTAATATTAAGATTTTGCATTTTAGAAAATAACACGAAGAATATATGTGAGCCGTGAGTGACGACTTAAAAAATAATTTTGATGTTAATTATACCATAAATATTCACCGAAAACTTTCCTTAGGTTTTGAAAGATAAGTGACACAGTGCAGAAACTCTCAGTTATTAGTCGATAATTTTTGATTTTATGAAATTTTCACGCCAATAATTTTTCAGAAAAAAAATTTAAATACTCTCAAGTCAATACGGTTAACGTTAGTTAAACAGATGACAAAAATATAAAAATTTACTCAGCTTGTAAGGAGTGGAAATACAACATTTGTAGATTTTGCCTCACTCGTATATATGTTTATATAGTGTAATGTTCTTAACATTCAAGTTGAATATTCAAAGCCTAGAGTCGTCTTTAATTTTAGTATATAAATATCAAAATAAACTATTCGGCCAAATATGCATTGGTTCCTTAACGTGTAATCGCCCCTCTGAAACCTCTTTAATATCGTTAGAGAAGGCGTCCCTGTCTTTTCATATCGTTAGAGAAGGCTTCCGGAGATACTCTCTTATAAATACTGCGTATCGCTTCTGTTGCATATGATAAAATTAAAATTTGTAGAGCAAGCAGAAAAGCACGTAGATTTTAACGTCATTCATATTTTCTGAACGTTTATTCAACCGAAGAATGTTCTCGCATTATAGATATTTTTTTTCAAAAACTATCTGTAACTCACTTAACATGCAACATAATATATTTAAATATACAGTTATAATGGGCTACTGTAACTAATTAATAATTAAAAATTGATATTTTTTGTATTCATAAAATACAAACTGACCGTGAAATATTATTCATTTGTTCGTGCAGTTATTACCATGAACAAATTTAACAAAACGATAAATATAAAATATAATTTATGTAAAGTTATTTACGTATTCACTAATCAAGGCAATCTTTTAGATATCACGATGTTAAATAAATTAGTTATCTTAAATAGAAAGTCCAAAATAAGAAAGCCAGGGCAGTTATTATTACATCATTGGAAGTGAGTGAAAAGAATCAATACAGTACACTAACTCGCTGAGTTAATGACTCGATTATTGAAAAATTATCGATTTAATTGATTCCTGGTACAGGAAATTTTTCAACTTGACCAATAATAGACGGATGGCTTGCGACTTGTGTAATTCAGTGACATTATAACTCATCGAGTCGCTCGGTATTCGCACATGTGAAATAATCCTTTGCTCTTTGGTGCGAATTAATTTTTTTGTATTGGGTGCATTCCTTCATTATTAGTAATGAATTACTAGTTAGTGAGTTATGTATGTCATATTGGCAAACTCATTCTAATCTTCTTTGGTGATGAACTAATGTTAACATTAAAATAAATAGATATTTCAAGAATTTACTTTGTACATCTATATTATTATATCGTAATATATGTTACGTGATATTATTATATAGGTATGATTTTATCAGCGTTCGAATCAAAATGTTCCTGTAATTGTAATTTTTCAAATAATTTGTGATCTTGCAGAAATATCCGATGTTCATATTTATGAACTGATATTAATTAGTCATATATTTCTCTTGACACTAATTAGTTGAAAGTGCAACGTCATCAGGCAAATACATATGGATATTTGGTTAACAGCTCTGGGTATACAAATTATACAAGAAAATCAAATAGTTACAATAAATGTGGAAATTCAATATATGTAGAATATAAGGCAAGATTGATCTGATTTAGAATCAAATAAATTGCAATGTATCTGTCTCAACACAATTCTATTAATTCATTAGAGACACTGAGTCAGTAGGGAGAAATAATTTACTGATTCAGATTCTGTGAGTTAGATCACTTAGGTGAATCAAGATAACCCACGACTATTCATAATTCCGACTAATACATATGCATGCTCCAATTTCTGGGTCTGTTTATGTACATGAAAACTCTGCAGATTAATAATAACTATTGCGAAAAGGTCGGCTTGATAAGGTTAAAGCATTTTATTTGATTATAGTAAAGTTCCTCAGCTGAATTACGGTACACGTATGGGTTTAATTTTCTAACATAACCAACTTAAGACACTTTTGTAATCCCGAGTACAAGAGAATATTCATTTCAGCGTATTAATCCTTACCATGGTTTTGAAAATATTCTTTATAAATTTATAACTAGTTTCAACAATATTATTTTTATGACTACTAGACTTTCAATTTCAATTTCCGTAGTATGTTATACGTTTGTATTTCTACACTTTTCGTTCATCCCATACATTACAATAGTGTAAGTGAATAACTATAACGTTGTTCACTTACATATTAGTCTATTTTCTAAGTTATGTCCCTTTACGCAAAATTCTATTATAATTAAACAATTGCCTTGGCAAGTTGAACCTTTTCATTGAGTGCTTATTGCCTTCAAGGGGTTTCCTTCCAAATGCACAGGCCTGTAGTTTGAAGAATTCATAACATGGTATTTTGTATAATGTAATCCTACACCAAAAGATATCTTCTAATTGAGATAAATTAGGCATTTTAGAAGTTTTTTCCGACATTTCTTTTAGAAATGGGTATAGCTTTCATAATTTTTTAATACAACAAAAACTATCACGTTTTCATCACGTCAGTCCGTCGTCCATTCTTTCGTTCGTGAGTACCAGCCTACCTCAATAATGTATAGCAAAATATTTAAAAAGAAATTTATAATATACCATCCATACATGTAAAGTGAGGGTAAATTTTTTTTACATCCATTTGAGTGGGGTATCATTAGAAATTGTTTTTTTTTAAATTAGATAGAAGTTCCATCTATAGAAAATGGTGACCGTTTTCTATTATTAAATAATGTTTGCGAAAGCTTCAAGCTGACGTTTAATACAAGCTTCCTTTTGAGTTTGTAGCAATGGATTTGAAAAATCTAAAAAATCGACGCATAACATTTAATTATTGAAATTTTCAATGGAATAATTTCAATTAGTTTGCATGAACAATTTCACAAGATCTACAAATTTTCTTAGCAATCATGGCTTAGGCCCTTCAATTTTAAATATTTCAGGAAAGTTTCTTATTTAGTATTTTTAAAAGTCTCAAAGTGCGAAATGAACAATAATAATGTGCTAAATAATTGAAACTTTTTTTCAGAAATTCTTACAAATAAATTAAAGATTTATTGATGTTATTTTATGGAAATATAAGATGTAGACCCAAGTAAATATGTATGTATAATTATATATATATATATATATATATATATATATATATATATATCTTTCCATATGTATATATTAGTTAGTTTAATGTTTATTTATTAAGTAGTAACATAAAAACCTTATGCGCTTTAAATTCTGCACAACATTTTTTATTAATTTAAAAAAAGAGTTGCAAAAGAAGTGTAATAAATTTACCTCTTCATTTGATTTAAATATTAGGAAATATTTAGTAGCCAATATACAGCACAAAATTATTAAAAATATGAACTTAGAAATGAAGACGCATATGATGGCACGGAGTTTAAACTGTCATTTAGACTGACAATCTAAAAGATAGTTAACATTTTGTAACTAATATTCTAAATATTTTCCCATGAAATATTAAAAGGGTTTTCAAAACTCGCTTGAAAAATTCACAAATTTTTCTACCTTACTTGGACTATGAAAAATGTACCATTATTGAAATTTATTTCTGGGCGTAATACATAATAGACAGAAACAAAACAAAACGACGAAATACAGTAATAAATTTGACTTCTTACTACCCTTAACGTTAGAGAACAAATAAATAAAAGCGCGAAAGTAAATTTAGGCACGTTAAAAATTGCCGGAATGTAATACTCGTGGAATTGCTTGATGTATAAAAAAAGCCAATGAATATGACAAACACTTTTTCCAAATACTAAATCGTTATTTAAGATATCACTCTAGGTAAGTAAATATTTATCTGCGCCCATAATTTTATACTGTAATGTGTAGTGCGGTAGTTATTTCTATAATTTGGAATGTAAAAAATTTATGTAATATGGAATACATGACTTCAACGACGGCTTAACACAATTATTTAAAATTATATATAAATATATATATATATATATACATATATATATATATATATATATATCAGCAAATTTCAATGAGATTTACAATCTCATGAAAATTTTAAAAATTGCTTTGTCTCCTTATTAACGAAACGTAACGTTTCGATATTTATAATTTTATACGATCGCTAGATCAATGCTTTACAACCTTTAGAGGTTTCGAGGTAAAGATCATGAATGAAGTGACGTGAATACGAATGTAATTTAGTTCGGATAATGTTTGTTTAAATACAATAAAACATTTTATATGCCTGAAACTTTAATTCAGTATTAACTTTAATCTTATGAAAATATTGTAGAACAAAATTAATATAAAATAAATAGCTATGAAATTATTAGAAATATGTTGTTTATTATTAAATAGGAGCGTGCTTTTAGGAAAATTTCTTAAAAATTGTTAATAAATTATTATTAGAGTAAAGCAAAGACAAAGGCGAGTACTTGTCTTAAAGTCATATGCAGAATATTACGTATCGTAATAGAAATCCAGACAACGAATATTGAATGAAATTCAAATAGTGACATGCTGTTTTGCACATTCCTTAAATAAATACCGTATTATATGAAACTTAACAGAGCACATCCCGATAGCGACGGACGATCACTGAGCGGGACAAAATACATCACGGAACACAGTGTACGGGACGGAACGAAAAGTTATCACCGCTGAAACTTGAAGAGCTCTCCATGCGCCGTACTGAGGGATGGTTCGACCGCTCCAACCGAAGCGTTGCGAAGGGCGGGATTGCATTCATCCTTTTTTATTTGAAATTATCTTTGGCATTTTATATTTGGCTGTCGCTGTTTGGTAGGTGAGGCAAATGCAGCTGCAAGAGATGTAAAACAACACATAAAAATGAAAGCCGATATGTGATTTATTATTTTTAATAAAAAGATAATAGTCAGATAATATGAGAAGTCAAGTTTTTGTCAAGAATAAAAATAGATAAGGATGTGCGGCAGGATATAAATGCTGGTTAACCAAATTAATGATTCATAAATACAGTAAAGTAATTCCGAGAGTGAATAATGGAAACTTGCTTAGATGTTTGGAAATGAACTACCAATCCTTGAATCGGAATACAAATTTTTTTTGGCTTTTTAAAGACAATCAGGATGTAAAAACCTATTTAACATCTTCAAACTATCAAAACAAATTTAGTGGTATTGTGGGAGTTATATATCAATTATGTAATGTCAAATGGTTAAATATCAGGAAACTTTTTATATAATGATACATAAATAATAGTCAAGTCATATTTCAAAATCAATAAAATATATTTTTTAAAATGAATCATAATTCTCTTTGAAATTTTCGTTTCCTGCTCTTAGAAACTTAAAATTTGTGTTCAGTTTGACATATCACATTTTACTTACTATTTACGATTTTTACACGAATTACTGTGAAAAATGTTTTCAAAATATAAAAAATACAAAACCACAAAAAATAAAAAACTGCTAAAGACAGATAATTATCTAAACAAAGGAAGTAAAGTGAAATCATTGTAATAAAAAAGTATATTTAAAATTTTAAAATTGAATATGGTTGGTAATTTATTGAGGTGTTTGATTGAATTTGTCTTTTGTTTTTACATTTTGAAAAGTTTAAGTAAGTCGTAATAAATTCATCTTAACGTGATCAAGATGAATTTACCACGACGAAATTTTTGCTCGATGGTTATAGTCGTATTCAATAACATAAGTATGACCGATTTAGATTGGCATTTTATGATGAAGCCACATCCTGCATATTTTACAAAAAAAACATAAGGTGTTCAAACATGGTCATACCAATCTCAAGTATGATATGTATGTGGGACCTCTCCCAACAGCGACCACCAAAAATAGCATTTATGCTGTGTGGTTCATGATAAGAGCTGACGAGAGAGTAACTTACTAGGAGATTTATCTAAGTTTAATATTACAGAAAGACTACATTAACATATAGGTGCCCGAAAGCTTCACGCTATGTGGATACAAAATTTGACCGAAGATTAAAAACGGCATTGCATAAATTAGTGTCGTGATATGTAAGAAAAAATTGGGATCGAAAAAGAAAATTCAATTTATCTATTTATCACATTTTGAATATTTTTTCAAGTAACTTGCAAATTTTTTTATATATTCTAGTATATTACTAAATATAGTGATTTATAATTTGTAGTTATTTTATTTCATAATCTTTATCAATAAATATTTTTGGATAAATATTTTCTAAACCTTTTTAGTAATTGCATCAAAACCGCATTTAATCTTTATTTGTTCAATTTTCGTACGATATCTTCCATTTTCTTCTTTTCCTGTTTTAAACTACAAATTATGTAATCATTATTTTTAACTTAAAAGAGAAAACCTGCCATTTAAAGTATATAAATAAACGCTTCTAAATATTTTATGCAAGTGCTAACCCGATGTGACTAAATGTCCATAACCCGATGTGACGTAAAGAATGGAATATTTTATATTTCATCGAATGTCATTCTTGTCTATGTCTAAGCCAATAAAAATAGCTAATTCCATTTCAAGAGAAATGTTGAAAATAAGTTGCAAGACATAAATATAAATGTCGTTTGTACATCGTCCTCTTAACATTCTTTTTCTCATATTTTTCTTTGGAATATAGATAGTAAAAGCATTTGGGTTCGAAGTTAGAAACAAATATTTTTCTTATTTTATTTTCAGCAATTTTTTTTGAACTTTAATGTGAGCAGATGAGTTTTTTCGAAAAGATTGACTATTATTTTCAATTAATAAATGTAAAAATATAAGTGAGAAGTAATGATACATCTCCTAAACATTCATACGAATTCTGAGTGTAACTTTAATGAGATTTATGACAAATAAAATGAAACCTTTAATGAAAATATCCAAAATAACTCATTCGTGTGTTTATAGTTATGAAGCTTCTTTATATTAAAAAGTATATAATAAACAGCAGTTTGTTAAAATAAATAATAAAATTACAACGGATGGACAGAGCAACAAAATATTACCATAAATCTTTTCGTTGTACCTTCGCATAATAGAGTTCTACACTCTCAATTTTATTTCACAAATAACATTTATTTGTTGTCTATTATGTGAAATTGGTATCACATTTGTAAAAGAGACAGAAACTTTTGAATGAAAGAAGATTAATAGAACGACGAAATATTTAATAATGGATTTGACGTATAATTTTAAAATTTGATGAAGCATATTGTTTTGTATAAATTTACATTTCACAAAGTTTCAATATAAATCCTAATCATTATTTTAATGAAAATCTCATTCAATCTAATCCGGTAATTTTTGATTGCTGTTCTAACAAAGCAAAAATAGGCATTAAAGCATTCCAAAAGCGCTTTCATGCAGGAGAAAAACTTTTTCCACTGTCTTATCATCCATATAAATAGTGTACATATTTAAAGTTTATACATTTTTGGAACGCACAGAATTACATTTATCTATCACTATAATAAATATTCATAATAATTTTCACTATGCAAATACATATACTGCTGTAATGGGAAGAACAAAAACGGTTGGGTTTGCCGTTGACACTTCTTTAATTTATATTTATAGGGAACTTTTATAAGGAATTTTATAGGGAACAAAATTATTATTACGTATTTAAAAATAAGGATGTGAAAAGGAGAAATGTGATAGTCAGTGCTAAACAATATGAAGACCCATATTTGTGAAAGATCATAAGAAATATTACTACAAATTTTTAGTACATTGAAAAGGGGGCCTTCAATAATATTTTGCTGAATAGAAGGCACGAGAAAAAAATTATGTCCTACTTCGATATATGGAAAGGTTTAAAACATTTATATATATATATATATATATATATATATATATATATATATATATATATATATATATATATATATATATATATATATATGTATATATATATATATATATATGTATATATATATATATATATATTGACTTTTTCGGTATTTTATTTTTCTTAAGAAATCCTGATTTCGTATTAAATAGATTGATGAAACCATAATACCGTAAGCACAAAAGGATCTTACTATATTTTTAAACTTTAGAAATTTTAATTAGGTGCAACATATTTTAAATTTTTCAAATGAACTCGTAAAATTTCAACAACGAAGTCATTATTGTTGTATCCGAGTAGAAGTCAAAACATAATTATGTCCGAAGTATGTTGATTTTAAAATAAAAGTTTACTGAAGCAACGCTGTTTCAAAAAACAAAATTATTTTATTTGGTATTTTGCCTTTTTTTGCAAGTTGGATAAAGGGAATCAAATTAAAGACGGGATTTGAGACCTCGTTTCGGCCTTTCTTTGTTTATTACACACAATTTAAGCCAAATTTTCTTCACATGAATATATATGACTATGTAGTACGATTAGACAAGCGCACGGAGGTTCACATCACTAGAAAGACTGTGCGCCCCCAAATGAAAAAGATCTAGTGACCCGTTTTGTTATTATTATTTAATTGGATTAATAAAAATAACAAAAATATTCACTCTCATTTTGTGATTTCGTTATATATTTTTATATCGCTATTAAGCAAGAACATAGCACTACACAACCAGCTTACACACTTATCGATCCTATTTTGAGTTCGTTATTTTCCTATTATGGGATATTATCCAACAAATAATTCGTTTTGGCCGACAGGTTTTTCTCGTGGCGCTTTATTATTGGAAGATTTTATTTTGTAACTCGCAACAAGTGACTTTTGAAAGACTTTTGTTTATGGTGGGTATATTATATTGTTGAAAACAATTTTAATATTGAGTTATGCAAATTTATATTAATTTATGTTAAACTACTTTAAGTTTTACTTTTTTATTGTATAAAATAAGTAATTGTTTATACTTTGCAACCTATTTTAAAATAAAATGGAATCTCCCTGTGTAATTTTATTTTAAAACGATGAAATGTTAAAATTATTTTTCTATAAAAAAGTCCAAACCGTTTTTCTTATTGATCAATATGTACAAGGTCAATTATTGCTTTATTATGAACACTTGAAAACATCCAATCTAGATATATTCCGTTTATATGAAAGAAGATTGGATATTTAACTTTTTTAATTTAAAATGTGTTAAATATATTTTCTTAAAAATAGTATTTGTAACTTTTGTTGTTTTACAATCACAATGAAAAAAGGTCATTTTTAATTTATGATTTAATTAAATCAAAACAATCCATTATAACATAAATTACAGATTGTAGTAAGTAAAAATTCTAGGTTATACATGCATTGCAATCATTTTTATTTTCTCGAAATTATTAAAATTTACTTGCATCCATAAAGTATATCCTTATGTATATTTCAGTGTTATTTTGTTTTTGGAATAAAAAACCTTGATTATATCAACATATAAGATAATGTTTTTTCCCTCGTGCTATTTTTAAGTTAAAACTCATGAAAACTTATGTATTTAACACGTGATTATTATACGAAACTGGAAATGGTTTAGGAGTTGATTTACTTATTACCACAATATTGAAAATGTGAAATTATATGACAAAAAAGTTCCGGAAACGTATGAGTCGTTATTTTCATGAAAACATCACTGATTCTGAGTTACGGTTATATCGTCGTGATTTGAACTTTCATGTCGCTTTTATCCTCATACTTGAAAACGTTCATAAAAAAATTATCGTTCGCAGAAACCATCGCGTTCGAAGGGAAATTTCTTCGTTCTGAATATAGTATCAAATTATTTATTTAAATTAATACTCGATATTCAAGGATTGGACAAATACCATATTGTTATTATTATTTATATATGTATATTTATTTCCTATTTTAGGTCACTTTTATGTCAAACGAGAAGTCTGGAGTAGAGCCAGCCGGAATTATCTTTAAAATGCCATTAAAGGAGTTACATCTAAATTGAAATTATACTCGATCATTCATAAAAGTAATGGAAGTGATCAAATTTTTAGCTAAACCCAAAACAACGGTTAATTTACGAGAACGCCCACGTGTTTGTCTTTCTATCACTGCCGTTTTTTTCAGAAATTACTTGTCGTTGAAACTTGCAATTTGGAATAATAACCAAAATGATAACTCACAAAAGTTTCAATAGCTGACACTAAAATATACTTATATGATAATTTTAGGGATGTGAATTGAGTTCTTGAAACATTTATTTTTATTTCCGTGTCAAATTTTTTTTATAACTTTACGTATTTAGTCTTCGGATAAATACTAAACATGTGCAAAAAAACATATCTGTAACAAACAATTTTTAAAATACAGAGTTTTGAGAAAAAAAACTGAAAAAGAAACTTTAGAAAAAACTGTAATGATTATGTTAGATTTTATAATTTATTAAAATAAACATCGCGTTTTAAGCCTGCGAAAGATATAGCTAGCAATATATTTACTGTTTGAAAAAGTACTAATTACAAATAGTTTAATAGAAATTCCGCATTGAAATGTTTATAAATTCCTGAATATGTATGAGAATTCCGAAAGGTAGTCGCGACGGTTAGCGTAAATTAACATCATCCTACATTAAAAGTATTTAAAAATAGTTATTCTGAATTTTGAAAAGACAAAAATATTAAAAAGTATTAAGTGTTCTGTTTTGTTAACAAAACCATCGAAATTGATTAAAATCAACTGTGTTTAACATAGAAGTTTGAACTGAATCGGGAATTGGGTTAATAGTTACGGTATTTCAACAAGAACTTTTTAAATGGGTAGTTAAAAAGAAGAAGCGTCTTTGGTGTAAAACTGATAAGTAATCATTCAATAGAAGTACTAAATAAAACAAGCTACTTATTGAACCTAATAGAATAATGAGTAAAAGATGCTTAAAACCTTGATAAAAATTAAGAATCGCAGTATCTTCGAATAAACTCGATAATTTGATAGACAGACTAAATAAAAACTAGCTATTAAATAACTAAATAAGTATTTAACCTAGCAATATAAGGTGTAATAAGTACTTTAGAATTTAAAAATTTATACGGGAAAGGTGCAGTGTTAACAAAATTTAGAAAATAATGAAGGTTAAAAAATGAAATATTTGGAGTGACAAGTCTAAAAAGTATTTCAGTGACCAAAATAATAAATTTAAAAATAGAAATAAGAATTATGATATTGAAAATATTATCAAAACCAAACTAAACATAATCAATCAGTTTATAAATAATACTAATATAAAACGACATCAAACGATTTATAGAAATAAAATTAATGTAAGAAGAAAATTGTACCATAAATAATGAATAAAGGGCATCATAATTTCTTACTCTAGTCGTCCCGGAAGAGCAGCACAGGTATTTATAATTAATTATATTATTAGCCGGTAAATCATCACCTAATTTATACCGCCAAGAGTGAATACCGAGCTATCAAAAGAAATGTAAGTTTTCTTAGAAAATATGAAAGAAGAATTCCAAAAGCAATGACAATAACCGAAAATGAAACTACAATTCAAAATAAAGTAGATAAAAATATTAAACCGTTGATAGATAATAACAAAAAATTAATACTTTTAGTAAAACAATCAAAGGAGAGAATTGAAAAACTGGAAGTTAATAATAGACAATAGAAGAAACAATATCGTGATGGGGAGTCGCCTGGCAAAAGGGAGGAGGAATTCTTGTCATTGGTAACGAACACAATCATCGAGCTTGACGTAGTGTTGGACCAAGGTGAAATTAACAGAATTCAACGCTTTGGAAAGAAGGGAAAACAAAGGCAGGTCCACACCTATTTTCGTTGCAATGAAAACTTTACAAGAAAACATCAAGATATTTTGAAAAAAAATAAAAAGAAACCGTTTACTGACATCAAACCTGACTATTTAAAAAAAACACTGGAAAAGCAGAAATCTAAACCAAGTAATTAAATGGAAAGCAAAAAAAAGAGAAACTTTGGAAACGCCCAGTTAGGAATAAATCCTGTAAGGAACATAAGGAGTAAAAAACAAAAAATCGGGTGCATTTCGTCTCATGCGAGGAAGTATGAGTTCTTTGCCTGAAAAACTCACATGCAAAGCTTAATAATAACATTCTATAATGGAAAAGCAGACCAATACCAAAACAACTGCAATTACATACGAAACAATTTCTCCCACCAAGGCCGAAAACTGGACCAACACCTTCTAGCAAAAATTGATGATTACTTGAATATTGCAACAGTGAATACGAGAACATTAAGAAATCCCGAATACGTATTAGAGCTGGAGGCAGTAGTAGAGAACATTTAATGGAATACCTTAAATACAAGTGAAATGCGAAGAACCGAGAAATGCAAGAAGAAACGGTATCCTAGGGATAGTTAGAAGAATTGGAGGAAATAAAAAATAAGATGGGAAGACAAGCTAAAACTCACAGCGAGATCTAATTAGAGGAGAGTGTCTCACAATAGAATTCAATCGAAACCGTTAGAGGAGGCCTTTGCCAAGACGCGTACTGAAACAAGAGACATACTCTAACAATAAATAGGGAACCCTCTTAGTACTAATTCTACGGCTTGACTGGTTTTATTTTTACAGCATCTGAATCACTATTTATGAATGTTATAAAATGATTCAAAATCTTACCTAATCGCTGCCTTTTAATATTTACAAGTTTGTAGTTTATTGGTGTTTATTAGATAAAAATGACTCCTACAATAAGAACTTTTGTTCTTGAGTGGCAGATTCTATTATTATAGACCGAACTACCATAACAGGCATTAACTTAATCCGCAACCAGTTTCCGGCACTTACACGCACTGGCTATAGGACACGGTGAATTTTGGTAATTTACGAATCGAGATGAGCAGACCTCTATCAAGAATCTTCAAACTACATGTAGCTAACGAATATTCAAATAACGGAGTTTCGAATTCAAGGTACATTATGAAAAATATTTTACGTTACTTTTTCTACAGTAGTTTCTCCTCAAAGTTATTCGTTTTTTATTCCTGATGTCAGCTTAAGAAAACTGAATTTGAGTAATTTTGTTTTAACGGATAATGTAGATCCACTAGGCACTAAGATGAAATAACTTTGTAATAAATTCCATACCATAATTGTCACCTATAGTTTAATGTGAACATATGTAGACATAACGACCCTTGTGTACTATTTTCATTATTATCTTGCCTTAAAGTACTCCATTTTATTTAGTATGAATGTTTATATAAACCAGTATTAATAAGTCAATTTACTTAATAGCACTCTTTCTAAGCACGGCGCTGTAGGTTTATTTCTCACTAAATAAAGTCTTACGTCATAGTTTATTTTCAACGTTGATTGAAGAGTTCAATCCAATCAGTCTCAAAATGCGCGTCGCACCAAATTGTTTAACTTTGAAGGCGTCACATCTCATTTGCATTAAGTTAACATTTTCCCTTAAAAATGGAAAAAGTTAAATTTTACAGCCTTTCACACGGGCTCCTTCCAACGAACCTATTATGCCGAGCATTCTTATATTAAGCTCTTGAAACAGATGAGACTAATAATTGTTATTGCTTTTTTATGAGAATCAGTATAGTGTTTGTGTGTAATGTAATATACATGTACTCTACATGTGCCTCAATAATATTTTTGGGGCATTCGAGAAAAAATATTTTATCCAAGTCAAAAAAATCTGTAAAATATACTTTAAAATATGCTCATGGAAATATTTGTGCATTTCGATGACCCAGGACAAGTATCCTCATTGAGGAATCTTTATTACAAAAACGTTTTGTTTCCTTATAAGTACGGTTCGAGATAATTAAATTTATTTTAATGTAAAATTTCGACTGGATTTTAACTAGAAGCGTAAAAAAAATTAAAAGTGTGAAGTTTTTTCTTGATCATGGTCAGAGGGAACGAAATTATTCTTTTCTTGTGAAATTGATATTCATTTCAAACTCATATCAAAGAAAAAGTTCTTTTTTCTTTGTTCCGTAAGATTTCAACTCAAAAGCTGAAATCTTACGGATTTTTAGCGTTTTTGAAACTGCGTTTTATTTCACTTCCGCACGCAAATATTGTGTGTAAACTTTGAAAAATTTTGCAGAATTCTCTAATGTCATCACGTTGTGTGTGAAACGCTTGCATGTTTTTCTATAGTAAAGGTGGTGTTTAGATCCTTTATTTAATGATAGAAATAATTTTGTTGATGGCTTTGGCGTATTTCTCAGTATGACAAACTGATCTTGATATTGAAACTTCCCTCTGCGTTATGTACATCGTAATTTTTTAGTATTAACAATTTTGAGAAGGAATTAAAATGCCATATTCGAAAGGAAAAAGATTATATTATAAAATAGTAACAAAAAAATTAATTTACTAAATCGAGTTTTGAAGAATAACGGCACGGTAATATAATTCTAATTTTGAAGCAAAATTTAAAAAAACAGAAGTGTTAACATAATCCTATTAAATTCCAAGGTCCGTGAAATATAATACTAAAAAGTTGAATTGAAGTTAAATCAATTCTACCAGGGGGTTCTACATATAGTTGTTCCACCTGTTTTATTTCATTTACATCTATTTTCTACTAGTTCATTTTCATTACTGACATCTACTTGTTTAGGTATCATAACACGTAAGTTAAAATTAATATTACATATTAGTTCTAAGCGTAGATTTAACTTCAAATACACAATTAATTTTATACAACATGAGATCGTAAATTTAAATTATTAAAATTTATGAAAAACAAAAAAGATTATTAGTACATTAATAAAAAAGGAAAAAATAACTACTTTATGGATATTCGATACCTACACAGCTGCTGTAATACCGAAATCTTCTCCTGTGCACAAACCAAAAGGCGAGTGAACGCGACGAAAAGTTTCTCACTCATAAAAATGTTACACAGGAGGACAAGATGGAGAATTACACAGGTGTGTTGAACTTTCAAATTTGCGCTCATAATTTACCCTGTCATATCTCCGGCAACTTCTTTCCTTTCAATTCGGCATTAGCATGAGGGGTATGGCTTTTTTTTGTTAAGAAGGAATATCACACAAGACTTCTTTGCAAAGTGTAATATATATGTGTATATATATATATATATATATATATATATATATATATATATATATATATATATATATACATATATAACAAAGCCATACTCATTTCACAACGATTTGAGGGGTATTGTCTATAAAAAATTAAATATTTTAATATTTTGTACTCTGAAATAAAATGATAACATTTATATATTAAAATAGAAAAACTTTATACTTTATCAAAAGCATCGTTTCTATTCGTACCATGTTATGCAAATTCACGACATAGTTAAATGAATCTAATATCACTAATATCGATTCATAAGTTAAGCTCTGATAAGTTTTTATACTCTCGTCAGAAGTAACGTAAGTATTCGTTCAGCATTATTTTTGTTCCTATCATTTTGCTTCAGCCAACCCCTTTCCTACATTAACTTAATGCGGACTTTCCAAGTTTTCACTTACAATATTAAATAGAAGAAATGTTACTCCAAGGTTTAATGGAAGACGAAAAGGATAAACTATTTTTAGAATCGTTTTGGCCTATTTACAAAATTTTCAAATATCACTTTGACTGTGAAACAATTTAAAATGGTATGATATTATAAAGCAAATTTTTTGGAAAGCAGTAAAAGTTACTTCCTGATGTTACCTATTAAATATAATATGAATTGACATATTTTTATAAATTCAATATGACTTATTATAATGGAATATATTGTACGTGATTTAGAAGAGTTTAAATAGATAACCTATTATACTCTATGCTATGCAACGAAAACAACTCTAACACAAAAAGAACTGCCTTGCTGGAAGTTAGTCAAGAGCAGTGTTTTAAATTTATCGAGCCGAAGAAAATTTTGTAGAGTTTTTTTGATCAACACATTGTTGTCTCAATATTAACTACAGTATAAAAATATAAATACTTTTATTTTTAAACTTAACTAACGTTGAGGATTGAAGAGGTATATCAATATATCGGAAACGACGTGGATTATACCTGGAGAAGGCATTCTCCAACAAAAAGAACACACTCTCCAGCAAAAATAAAACTTACACCATAAAAATTCTTTATGCAATTCATTGCTCTCAAAGTTTGCTGGAAGGTCGTATTTAAAATGAGCAATATTTTTTCACGGAGGTTTAAAGCTTGAAAAGTTGAATTAGTTTCATTTGTTTTAAAGTACCAAATCGGCGGAATTTTCCCATTCTATATGTCGTAAATGACTTCATAAAATACCGTGTGACGATATATGTATATATATATATATATATACATATATATATATATATATATATATATATATATGTATATATATATATATATATATATATATATGTATATATATATTCTGTGAATAATTATGAATTTCTCTACCTCTGTTGTTAAATAAAACTTTCTTGTCTCTTAAAATATTATTTAGTGGTTAGCGGTTATCTAAATATGCATATAACAAACGCACGTTTATAAGTAGTGTTGCTTCTTCCCGGTCAGACATGAATACTGTTCACGCGCAAACGCACATTTAAACCTATGTTAAATCCGTGATTTAAAGCATTACGAATCGTAATATTTGATAGCAATGGATGAGCTTCTGTGAAATATTAAGCCGTATACCGGAAACCAAGTATACATGATAAAACATTAATTAAGATGTCGATAAAGATCGGTACAAGCTCTATAAGTACCAAGCCCGTATTAAAAATTTTATATCTTGTTCGGTCCAAGTATTTTCAACATAAATTTTTATTTTTACAAGGAATTCAGTTTACGAAATCCAGGCAAGGTAAGTATTTTTGTCCAATTTTATCTTAGAACAAGATTCATTGGAAATTTGATAAAATATTTAAATAATATTTCGTATGATAATATCAAACTATTGTTAAAGATTTAAGTACAAATTTCACTTTCTTCCTAATAGGCGGCTTATCTCTGATTTACTTATGTACTAACGTCACGTTTTTTGGTTACATATGTCACTAAGTTATAGCGCTTACATTGGAGGTAATATTAACATATATATATATATATATATATATATATATGTGTATATATATATGTATATATATATATATATATATATATACATATATATATATATATATATATATATATATATGTGTATATATATATGTATATATATATATATATATATATATACATATATATATATATATATATATATATATATATATATATATATATATATATGTACTGTGTTGTTCAATTTTAGAGAATTCTATGGTATATCTTAACAATCCATTCTCAGGTTTTAATCACCATATACCAACCGAAAAAATAAGAAATCATCGATTTTCCTGCGAAATGCGTATGAAAACATTTGTAAAAAGCCATCGTATTGAGAATCTTCTCCTTCTTTGAAGTAATAATAGCTTTTAAGAACTACCTTTTTTGATGTCTGTTACTAATAGCTCATAAGAACTGTCAATGAATACGAAAATATTTTATTTTGTTTTATCTTATTTGATTAATTTTCATGTATTTCTTCGACACCTATTTATAAAATTTTAAAAAATATAGAATGGATACATATCTTATGAAAACTCGCTTTAAAATAGGTGAACTATTTTTCCAGTTCATGTTAAGTTTCTATCTGATGTAGCAAAATCACAAATATAAGAAATTGTATCAAAAGCACAGTAACTAGAGCAGTATGTATGCTATGATCGCTATACTTAATACATCTACATACGTCAATTGCTTTTAAACTCTTTTTTAAGCAAAACAGTTTGTTTTCCTTATATACGATGCAAAATGTTCAATAAACTTCTACAGGAATTGCTTTGTCTATTATAAAACAAATCTTCAATAATATAAGATTTATATTTTAATTGACCAAAATATATCTTTTGGCATAAAAGTATTTTTCTGGCGATTAAAATATAAAATACCTACCTGTGGTAAAATCCTCTTTTTACTAAAACAAATTACGTAATCCCCTTCGTTACTATTACCCCTTTGTCTGTTTTTGGACTTAAGTTATGGCATTTTGGCACGATTTATTAACTTATTATTCCAATTCTCAGGCTATTAAGCTGAATGATTTATAATTCTCTAACATATTTTTGCATAGTATAAATAATTCTAACTACGTAGTAATTTAAGGTATTGAGGTGAAAAATGTCATCAAGGATATTTTTGCATATACCAAAGGTGAGTAATAAAAAAGATTTAAAAAACTTTTGTGACTATCAAGTGGAATTAAAATTTCTAATATTGAATATATTTGGCGTTAATTTTGTAGAAATTCATTATTCACAATTAAATGAAACTACGTGATGTAGTATTATTTCTACTTTCTTTAATTTCTTTACCACGACCTAGGTTTCGTTGTATTACAACATCTTCAGGTGAGATATTAGCAAAGATTCATCTTTAGGTGGGATATTACCTTTGCTAATATCCCACCTGAAGATGTTGTAATACAATGAAACCTAGGTCGTGGTAAAGAAATTAAAGAAAGTAGCAATAATACTACATCACGTAGTTTCATTTAATTGTGATTAAAATTTCTATTAATACTTTATTAAATACCTCGCCAGCTGTTCCATTCGAAATTTCTTAATATACTATAATTTAGCGATATATGTATTTTACGTTATGTCTTTATATATGTTATTATATAAATTTATCATTAGTATAGGTACAGTAAGTAAATATAAACGTATTGGTGTCATATTCAGTGATTTATAAAAACATTTAATAGTATCTTTTGTTATTCTGTATAAAAATGTTAATGTTTCTTTCCTGTTTCACCATTACTTCATTTACGCGTATTACTTTTGTAATTTATTTGCCTTCAGATAAGAGAATTCCCTTACGATAAATAAGTTCCTATCAATAATTCTAATTATATTATAGTAAGGGTGTAAAAGAAAGTTTTACACCCTTACTATAATGAGAAAAAAGAAAATTTAAAAATAAAGCATTTATAAATACTGGCGCAAATAAATTAATTTAAAAAACATTGAAATAAAAAAGAGAAGCATGCTTTAAAGAATGAAATACGCTATCAACGTCAAAATATATTTCACGTTTAATGTCACATATTTCAAACTCTAACAATGACCACATATTTTCAAAAAGTAACACTAAGTAAGTAAGTAGGTAAATTTTAGTAACACCAAGTTTTAGGAATGAAGTCCGGAGCCATGTGTAATAAAGGTTTAAAATCTTTACCAAAATAAGCTGAGTTCCAGGGATATTTTTATGTATTAAAAATTTGCTACAAGTACCGGCTTTGGTTATAAAAACCATCGCTGTATTTTGCGATTTACATTAATATAGATGTTTCTCTACTTCTTTATGCGAGTTCAAATAGAAATTTTCACGTATTTATCATTAAATTTAATTTTGAATAATCCCATCTGCGCAAGTACCTGGAAGCCAAGAAAATCATTAGTGCTAAATTTCACGTTTTATATTTTTTTAGATTTCGTGATGAGTGAATTAGTGAGTAAATTACACCAATTATGCAAATACTAATAATTAATTTGTATATTGAATTTGAGAGTAATTATGAACTATGTTTCTTTCGGAAGCCGATAATTTTATATGTATTTGTGAGAAATATTTTTGGGAGTTCTAAGAAAATCTTGATAAAACCTCCCTGTTATGGCTAAAGTAATACTTTTACATAATTGATTTGTGGTGTATACTTTAGCTGACAAAATAATATTTCCTGTAATAGTCGGAAAACAATATGTCTATTACATTTGAGTTTGAAATGAAAACATTTAAATGCTTATTCCAATTATTTAACCTGATTCTAATTACTCTTTAATTACTTAGTATTTGGAGATCAGCCAAAGCAATCTTCGGAATGAAAGTGTTCTCAAACATTGTTAATTACGGAACCTTTCATGCGTCAAAAAATTCTTAATGTGGATGAGCAATATGCTTATTACCAATTATTGAGCATTTTGTAGGAATCTGTTCATTCAAATTTCTTTTCTAATAAAGAGTTCGTTTGAAGTCAAAGCAATATTTATTATTGGAACAAAAAAGCGAGTCATTTCAAAATATTAAAATTGAGTTTAAATAAAAATTGAAAATAAACAAAAGAATTATCACTCGCAACAAACATTCGATTACAAACGATTGATTGATCGGATGTACCGAATTCAATTATGAAGCAAAAATAAAGTACAGGTAGTAAATATGTAAGCTGCGTAACAGAATGCCTATCCAAAATAAACTGACCGATAAATGTGGATACCGCTCGTATCTGTAACAAATAGGACTGTTGATGAAATATAGAAATATAGGTATTAATTGGAGATTTTTATTCCCGAGCTGCCAAAGATCTCTTTGAAATATTCTATTTCCTTTACTACATTTGTAGCATGGAAGTTGTAGGTATCAACAATTAATCATGCGTTGCATAGTAATTGCAATTGTCAAAGAGCAGTGCATGTAGAAGAAAACATATTTTTAGAAATTCGATATTCAGAAGACAGGTACATTTAATTTTTACGGTTTTTTTTTTAAGTAAGTATCAATATTTATTTTATTACATGAATTAATGTATTAATTACATTTGTTTTAGATATATTACTATATATATTTATTTAAAATATCAATATTTCAAAGCTACTCTTAGATATATTTAAAAAGATTAGACAATTCAAAATATTGAAAAGCCATGTTAACATATTCGAATATATCAATATATTAAAATTTTTTATAAATACTCAAAAGTCCCTACAATAAACATGCCTATATAATATGTCCCGTGATAGAGTATTTCTCACACTTAAACACATTTCAATTAATAATCCGTAGAACAGCGAATTTTCTTCGTTAGCCCTCAAATTTGTAGACTTTTCCTCTCGAATCTCCGAGAAATTCTCAATCGTTTTAAGTATACAGAAACTCGTACTATATGGAAACGAAACTATTTCTTCAGCATGATATAGAACTTCGACGATTACACACACTTTTGTCACATTTTTCGACAATAAATGTCATGTCTATTATGTATAAGAGGTGTGAGGAGCAAAACCTCCGAAAATTTTCATCAATTAACCGAGCTATCAAATCGCAAGTTTAGCAAAAATTAGTCAAAAACAAAAAAAATATATAATTGCAATGCATTCCACTCTGAGAAACTCAAACTTTAAAATCTTATTATGCTAAATAATTGATAAATCCTAATATTTATTAATTGTAATTTTAGTTCTGTGGGATTAAAAAAAAGGAAATAAAAATCATTAAATTGATTCTTCAGTTATGCAATACCTACATAAACATATTAAAAGTCATTTTTTTAAGTTCTTGAAGGGTATTCACCTGACATGGAAAATTGATAAATTAAATTAAGAAGGGTTCTTCGGGTAATGAAGGGCGCGTTTTGAATTTTTAAATTCACTCTTAATTTTCATAAGCAATGTATAATATTCGTTATTAAATAATAGGTAAGATAAAATATAAATATGTTATAATACATACTATTTTTGACGTGATCGACCATCTCAAAAGTTATAAAATATTTTGATGTGTTTAAATACGAATTATATCCCTATGTAAATCCTTTTTCCCAGGCAACTTATTATTTAAATTTATGTATAGGTACAATATGTATTCAGATATATGTACATATTTCCATACAAATTTTCTTAAAATTTACTTTACGCTTAATTTTATCAATAAGCAGTAAGTCCATATATAAAATAACTCTACAATATCCTTGACAATTTCACGCCGACACTTGAGACGTACGTCAAGTCCACTTGGCACGAGCTTTTGAGCGGAAACCTCCTAAAATAACGAGAAAGGCAGTCTTCAGCAAAAAATATCGTCTCAGTTACATGACACGATTCTGGTTGGTAATAATAAAGCTTATTTGTTAAATTCAATAGCAGTTACCGCGTAAATTTGGTTTTGTCATTTAAAAAGTTAATTATTCCCATACGTGATAAAAATATCACATTTTATGGTACTTCGTTACCACTATTCATTCCAACTTTTTTATGCAATAAAAACTTCATCGATTTAATTACATTTTATTTCTTGTTTCTTTTATGTTAAAACTGTTTTCGTCATATAGCTTGCACTATTTTATAAATAATCAACGAATGAATGTAAATGCCATTTAAGGTATATAAACGTAACTATGTCCTTCCATTTTTAAGGATAACATTTTTTTGTAACGATCAGAGATGACATTAAATAGTTTTTTTAACTACAAAATGTGTGAAGCTTTTATTTCAGACTAAATCTTGAATTAAATTAAGTTTAATAAAGTAAAGCCCAAATATTTTTTATTAAGTAATGCCAAAATAAAGTTCAGAAAATCGATCATTTTTATTTTTTCGAGATAGACATTCAAAATGAAATACAAAAACATTACTTAGTTTTTAAGATAAGATATTTATAAAGATATATTTCTAAAACCTTTTGTCGTAGAAATATACACTAATAGAATACATTACACCATTACATTTTAATTATTACCACGTACATTTCAAATATTTAAACTCGGAAATATTTGCACACAAATTTATTTCGATAGGCAAATAAAAAACTGAAAACCATTTAATTCGCTTATCACAAATTTCATAATTTTTAATTGCCTAAATAATGGAAAATTAATTGAAAACGCAAGTTATAAGGATTCCAAAATATCATTTTAAGAATTTTATTGAAGATAATTCTGCAAATAATACTCCCACTTTCACTCACAATCCCACAAATAAGGATACCCCTCACTTCAAAGCTACTAAGCAGAAAATTTTTAAAAAGCGCTGCTAGAAGTTTACCCACAATTTTCTGGAAAACTACGATGACAATTAGTTTTGGGAAATTCGTGATTAAAAATTAAAGCTCTATAGGATATACCGGTGAATGTGTATTGACATGATAAAAGTTAATATATAAAGATATTCGTAAATTGTGTGATAAAACTACTACATATCCTTAAATGTTTACATGTAACTAAATGTGTTAAGTAGCCCCCATAGTGCTAGTGTTACTTAAATTTCATAGACGTTTAGCTTAATTTATGTTATTATTTATTACTTATACCCAATTCTGAAAGAAGAGTATAAGAAAATATAGAAGCAAGGTAGCGAAATCTTGCCTATTCGATGAATAATTTTGCGCGAAGAGGTAGCAAATCCTCCTTTGTCCGAAGGCTATTTAAAGAGGGGTAATAATATGTTCGGACAGAGATATCCATATTATTTTTCTATAAAAGTACCTGGAGAGGTTTATTGCTTATTATTCTCTTTTAAATATAACCAACATATTCAATATACAACAATTCCAGTCACATGTTAATAAAACCTCTTAGTAAAGAAAATGCTCATTCAATTTTCCGTCTTAAGGCAATAAATTTAATGTTGAGAGAATCAGTAAAACGATACATACACCTTGGCTCATATTTATAAATATTATGTTAGTATAACTATTAAAACAACTTCACAAAGGCATTATGAAGACGTATTGGTTCTAAAAGCGATTTTGAGCATTCGTTATCAACTTTCGTTATATTACTTTCTACAAATTTAAATACCCTATATTAAAGGTAATTTTCTGATTGACTATAATATTAACGGCCAACTCAAACGGGTAATGACAGAAATATAACATTTGGAGAGGGTGTTGATTTTGTAATGGACGAATCGCTTAAGATGAAAAAGTATTTTTATTGTATATTTAAATGTAAAACTTGGTATTAATAAATATATTTGCGCCGTTCAATGAACACGAATGCATTCATATATATCTACAAACTTATGTGTATGATTACACGTCAAAATACAAAACTTATGGTTACCCTTTTTTGACCTCGCCGTCCTTGTCGTTTGATAAGAGAAAAAATATATTACTAGTCACACTGAGTATTTTAACTGTCTCTATGACCATTTTTCGAATGTATCATAAGATCTTTGACTGAAAGATTTGTAAGACAAGTCAAATGGGTCCAAAGTGGATAATATACTCTTCACCATTAAGGAGTTACTATTATTCCTAGCAAGAAACTTTGCCACCATTCTACTAAAAGACACAGACCACCACTTGTGATCAAGTGATTCATCAGGGTAAAACAAACGAGCCTGAACTCGAAATTTCTCCTCACCATTGCGAAGTATTTTTGACGCCCAATACTTGTAATTAACAGACTCTTAAAAACAAATTATACTTGACCGAACATAATTAATGTACTACTCACCATTAAAAAGTTGCTTTTGCCACAATCGGGCCCTATCATTAGACATTGACCTCCATTTGTGATCTAAGACATTATTAAGATTAGTTGACCAGTCAAACTTGATGAAACAAGCCAAACTTGATGAAAAGAAGTACTCTCATCACCTTTTCACTAAAGTACATGTAAAATGAAACATACTCTGATTTTTTCCAATTCACCTTGTACTCTCATCGGTTTAAGTGTTCCTTAGATTATCTCCGGTGTATATTACTAGGTCCAGACCGTATTTACATAGGGTCTCCCTGAAATAAATTTATTTTAAGCAAAAATTAATAATAAAAATTGGTCAATGACGATCTGAGTTACGGCTGTATATGTATGAAAAATAAAAAATACACATGCATCGAATTGTGATCCTCCTTCTCTGAAGTCGGTTAAAAATAGTTCATTATCGATACATATGTTTCTTCCCAAAGAAAGTTGAAGTTAAAAGGGTAAAGAGGAAAATAAATTCGAACGTAGTTATCGAAAAACTTTATTTTCACACGTTATAAACATTTTGCGAGAATTGAACGTTCGAGGAGCTAGTCAATATTGCTGCAGGGAAGAAGAAACAAAAAAATGCGACGAAAGATATTTTCAGGCGTCAAGACGTTAAGTAGAATATTAAAGATTATTCCTCAGGGAGCGGTGACATTTTAAACTTGAATTTTTCGCTTAGGACTTTGCATTATAATAATTTACCGTATTACTACTTCTTTGGTAAAGTTGGATTCAAGTAATCCTTTTTGACCCGGTAGCCTTCTTTTTCATGGAAAACAATTACCTTATTAATATTTGTTTTAATTATAAGCACATTTTTCTTTTTAATAATAAGCACATTTTATAATGTGACATTTGACTTAGAAATTAGCAATGATCGCACTGATAGTCGTAAAAATTTGGCGACCTAATTTTATTTGAAATTTAGTTGCCGATCTCTGGAAATTCATTAGTTACACTAACCTGAAAGCCTGCTATAATATGAAGAAGGATGTTGATAGTTATAGGACAGAAAGTTTATATACAATTGAAAATGTATAAGTGAATATCTGTTTATAAACTGAACAGATTGGACAAATTGTCTTTGTCTAAAGTATAAGTAAAAATATACACAAATTGAATATTCCTGAGGTATATAAACTTCAAAATATTATTGACAGAAGGACTATTTCATTTAAACTTAATTTATTTTCTACAAATATTTAGATATCAAAATAAGTAATTCAAGTGGTTGTCGCTATTGGTTCTAAGTTAATTTCTACTTGCGGAGTTCAAAATATTACGTAGTAAACTTTATTCAATAAATATGTGTAACAATTAAAAAGAAACTCAAAATCCAACCATAAATACAGCATTTTTCCGACCTAAAAACGTTATAAAGATCAAAATTCAAAAAAAGATAAAATTATTAATTTTTTCGAAATTTTCCGTTTGTAGTTTTTTTATTAAGCGCGTTTTTCGTGCAAATTCTAGCGCTCGAAACAATTGCTTTTATTTTTCCTGCTATAAATTCTGGAATATTAAATAAAACTGTGGCTGATTTTAATTTTGTTTGCAAAGAGCAAAATCACTATAAATAAAGATTATACCTTTATTCACAGTCATTTTGTGTACGTAACATTTCACATATTTATACATTTCGTTTCTTGTTTAAGTACTCTAAGTCCTTAATAACATTTTTTTAAGAAATCAGTGTAAATTACTTGAAATGACCATAGCATAAAAATCGCATTGAAAAGTTTGCAATAATTAAAATACAAATATGTGTCTGGAACGTTGGGAGTAAAATATTATTAGCTATCATAATTAAATGTGCAAAACACTCTTCGTACTAAAAATATTTGGAATCAAAACTCGTTAAACTAATGGCACGTTCAGTTTTAGTATGATTCTGGTCAAATTCACTCAAATGCCATGAATGAGCAACAAAAACGCGTTACACTTTTTTGATCACGACCTATACCCTTTCTATTTCTTTTAAATTTTTAACCAGGCATGTCTAAAATTAAAAAAGAAATGAACGAGTGCATTTAGTCCCATTTTCAGGGCATTTAGACTATTTAAAAGATAAATATTAAATGTTTATATTTAAACGAGTAAGCAAGTTATTTGTCTTAGACTCGCAAGAGCTATACATGTATATATTCGATATTTACATAGTAAACAATTAAATCAATATTTATAAAAATCTGATAGAGATATTGTGCACCCTTAAATGTTGAAATAATTATTTGTGAATATCCTGTACGCACTCAGGGGTACGAACTGTTCATAGTGCGAGGTCTACTCGTACTTAACATCCTGTTTTTCAACAGAATTTACTATTGGAAAACATTTCCTAAGAAAAGAGAAAGACTCACGAGACGAAAACATAATTGACAGATTCTATTTGAGAAATATTGGATATTTACGAAGTTACTCCTTTCTGAAATAATTCGTACTATTTATATTTGCGAAAATTCATATTTAGAAGCATAAATAGCAGATAAAAATTAGTTTATTTATTTTTCGTTCAGTAAAAGTAATTAGACTGTGATTACTTTTATTACAGGAAAATATAAACCTTTAAATTTCATTATTTATAAATACAGAATAAGTAGCACTAGTATACATAAGGTGTACTTACGCCATTGACAGTGTCTTAACGTTGTTGACGGTTTAGATGATTTTATATGATAGGGTAAATAAATAATTTACAACTTATATCACATTCAAACCAGTACAGAAAGAAAAATATATAAATACAACCTTCCTTTAAAATTATATGTAAGGAAATATACAAGAATACCCATGATTACGTGAGTGTATTAAGTTTATTATATTCTGAGAGCAAACCTACACGTGCCCCGTCATTCCGCTGAGAGGCTTTGTTTTTGTCAAAGAGATCCTTGCCTGCTACGGTCGACATTTTCAAGCAGGCGTTATTCCCTCTAGGGTTATTATCTCACATAAACTGACATACAATTTAAAGCATTCATTACAAATACAGTTATAAACTGAAATAGCGGTAGTTTTACGTAGAAATTATCTATTTATTCTTTTGTTTGTTTTTTTATTACAATTGAAAGTTCCGAAATCTCAAAGATTAATTTGATTAGTGGATTAAGTAAGCAAACAAAACTATAGTTATTTTTAAACAAGTTTGTATTACGACAAGTGCATTTCAATACGCTAACTAAATTGGGACGGACGGACGGAAGACGATCGGACGGATTGTCTGTCGTCCGGGCAGACGATGTTGCCCTTACAACGGGGTTCCGTTTGAACCCTGCGGCTATGGAACCTTAATAATGTTGGTCCTTCTAATGACGACGCAACATGTAAGTGAACCCGCGTATTATAATGAACTGACAACATTCTGGTTACGTACGTACTGCGTTACTGGTTACGTACGTAACGTTACTGGTTGCTTACGTAATCACTAGTACAAGAAAATGTTCCATGTTTAAGGAAAATGTGTTCTTTTGAAAGTAACTTTTCTATTTAGGAATTCATGGTTGATATCAACATTATTATACATCTCAGGTTATTGCGTTGTTAATAATTTATACTTTATTTTTGTAAACCCATGGTTTTATCAAATTGATCTTCAGAATATTACATTCTATAGTATTTATCGTAAACAGTTAATTTTTTTGTTTACCACCACCTTACCTTTTGACTAAATATCTGCTAATTACCTTTCCAATTTACGCATTTCGAAATTCATCGAAGAGAATAAGGTTTAAAAAGAGCTGATATGAAGGAATTGATCACTTTACTAAACATTTTAAAATTTTTATAAAAATATGTCGATAAGAAAAAAGGTTAAACAGTTATTTAAAAGTACAACCTTGGAAATATAATATCAGTTTTCGTAAAAATTATAGACTTTTGGGCTTAGTTTTAAATTATGTTATTACTTTAATGACATTAATAAATTATTATTCAGAAATGAAGACTGATATTTCAAATAAATCGTTCTGATCGCTAGTGTATTTACAAGTTCAATTAATTACATAAAGTAAAATAACAAAAAAGCTACAACATCTTCAAGAGACATATGTAGCTAAAAAATTATGGTTTAAGGTTATTGTCGTGTAAAACACCTTGTCGATGAAATTCACTGATTTTTTAATATATTATTCAAACTATAAATATCTAACTTATTTAAAATTAAAAAACTATTTACCTTTCAATTTTGGTAAAAATCGCTCTCGAAAATTGTAAAATCAATATTATAGGTTCATAAAAAAGTAACAATTTCACCACACTTTTCAATTTGATTAAAATTCATTTTTTCTAAAAACTAAGTCGATGTAAAATTATGTTGTACTGACATTTTAAAAAAAAAATATTTGTCGTTTCGTTTTGGTCAAAATTGCATTCAAAAATTGCACAATTAACATTGCAGAAAAGTAGTAATTTCACCACACTTAGTTTTTTTTTTAAAGACACTGCGATTTGTATAAAATATAGTGACATGGGAAAATGATGACATAATTAAAATTTGTAATAAAAAGAAAAAAAAAATTGCCGTTTAGTTTTGATAAAAATCGCTTTCAAAATTTATACAATTTACATTACAGAAAAAGTAGGTATTTCAACTCACTTAATGTAATTTAAAACAACGCAATTAAAACTGCAAAATTATTTTCATTACTTGTTACAAACTTTAAAATATGTTTATATTGAGAGTTTGGAAATCTAAAAAAAATTAATAAACAATTTTATGATTTTGAATTTTCCTGCTACACAACTACTTTAATTCCTAGCCAGCTTTCAGTCATTCTTATGTTTTTATTTATCGCTTGCATTATTTCCTATAATTTATACTTTTTTTATTTCCTACCATAAATTATTATTTCCTACCATAATTTAAATATACTAATACATTGCATGAATGTACCAAGCATCATATGATTGATTGATGTATTCACGCATTCGATATTTCTTTTTTTTTCTTCGAGATATTCCCTGTAATAAAAATATAAAACGAAGTATATACATTTATTGTACTACTTTAGTATTTTATATAATTATTTAACATAAACATATTGAGGGTGAGTACTTATTACCAATAGTTTATTGAAATGTAAAAAGTATTATATAAATTGAAATAATGTAAAGTGTGCTGAGAGAATTTGCTATTGCTCATTTTAATGAGAAATATGACATGAAGGTGGCGGAAAAATAAAGCAGGAAAAGAAATAAAAATTCAAATTATATGTAGAATTTTTTTAAATTTATTTTTTAAGCGTCATCACATCAAGAATTTACAGCAACCAGTACAATTAAACTAATTAACTTAATAGTTTTGATAACTTTTACTCTAACCAGAATAGCAAGAGGAAATGTAAAAGTTAACAATCCAAAACAAGATGAAAATCAACCAAGGTCGTAAATAATTGTATAGAAATTTACTTTTTGGCATGATGAATATTTTGCGAGAAAGAAGGTCCGCGACGCTACTCGATATTCTTGTGATGACCCACGGGCGGACAAAAAATAATCGAATACGAAAAAAAATTCTCTATACGTATCGAGTCGTTAAGTCTAAAGGATAATACTGCTCATGTCATCATAAGTATATTTGAAGATTTTTTAAATCATCATATATCATGGTACGACTGCTTCGTTTATCTCTTATTACGTATCTTAAAATGACACGTGGGCCACTTACGATTTTTACAAAATTTTTCCACCCATGTTTAATTCACTATTTAAGTGACTCTAAACATAACAATAAATACCTTGCGAATAATATAATTTATTCCATCTCTTAATGCATATATTATTAAACACATACATTTTATAAGTCTGCATATAATTAGGTAAATAACAGTAGTTATATGAAAAAAAGAACTTCTTAAATACGGGAGATATTCCGTATAATTTAAATGCTTACATACTTACATATACATTTAATTTTGAGACATAGAAATAATTATTTTAATAGATGGAAGAAAGATATTGATGAATAAGTTAAATTAAAATTAACGTTTATCGTCTTTTTCTCTAATTCGGTATGATTTTTTTAATAGAAATTATTCAGCCAAGACACAGTATTATTAAGTAGATAGATTATAATAGAAGAACCTTGGCTTTAGTCACAATATAAGGTTGCTACACAAGTTTGTCGTCTTTAAAGATGAAGACAAAGGTACGAAATTAAAAAGGATCTTCCAAATAGCCTTCATATTAATAATTCAAACTTATACGAAATTTACATATTTATAAATATTATTGAGAGTTCGTATTCCAATAATAATTTTTATTTCAAAAATTATAGCCCCACTTTTCACGTTTAAAAAACGCAAAATTTTTATCTTTATTTTCCACTCTCAAAATAACTCCACTAATTTTTCCAGGGTCCCTGAAAGATAGTTGTCCTGCAACTTTGAAGGTTTTGCAGTAGAAGCAATCGTGACATATGGTCCAATGAATTGAGGTTATATTTATTTAATTCACTTAAAATATTTATGCATATAATTAGGACTACTTTATTCATTTTGAAAGAAGTCTACCTGCAAAATATATGTATACATTCGATTTTTTGAACATTTCGTTTATGAAAGTACATAGAATAATCAGGAATCCTATTTTTTTAAATAATATTAATATTACATTTTTTTAAAATTTAGTTTAGAACTACTTTCCTATACAATTGCTACTAAAGCTCTTAATAACAAAATAACGAAATCACAAATTTGAGGTGACATAGAAACAATTAACAGGACATGCTAAATATTATCGCTTATGTAAGTTTAGCGACTTCAAATATGTTTAAGCGACTTCAAAAATGGAGGAGGTTTTCAATTCGTCCGAATCTTTTTTTATGTAGGATCAACGATAATTTTTAGATTGATTTCCATGATTTTTTTTTATTTGAAAGACAGCACTTTAGGTGTGGCTCCATATAAATATGATGATGAACTGATAATGAGGTCTGGAAATGAACAATGGAATTACTTAACGGATGTTAGTAAATCAACCGCAGTTAAAGATATTTGCTACAAGTAGTTGCCACAGATACATTGCAAAATAACTACATCATCGACCAGATGGTAAGATTCTACTGACTCGTTAGAGGCATTAAGTCATTAAGGGTGGGATATTAGCAAAGATCTTTGCTAATATCCCACTTGAAGATGTGATACAACGAAACCTAGGTCGTGGTAAAGAAATTAAAGAAAGTAAAAATAATACTACATCACGTAATTTCATTTAATTATATAAATAATAATGAATTTCGACAAAATTAACGCCTAATATATTCAATATCATTAAGGGTAATCAATTCTTTTTACTGATTCGGAATCTGTCAGTTAGTTCACTTAGGTGAATCAAGTTAACATACGACCATTTATCGTTCCGTATAATACACGCATATTTCAAATTATAGGTTGGTTTATATGCAATGCAAATCCTGAAAATTAATAATATCCATCGCGAAAAGTCGAATTGATGAGGTTAAAGCATTATAATAAATTTTAATTATAATAAAGTCTACTAGCAGAATAAAGCTACACATATGGGATTACGTTTCTAAAATAACGTGTGCAAGGAAATATGCATTTCAAAGTTTTATTTCCTACCGTTGTTTTGAAAATGCTTCTTCATAAATTCAACATAATTCACTCAAATTTATAACTAGTTTATATATGAAGTCATCCGAGTCTAGTACTTGGATGACTTCATACAATTCTTTTAAATTTAGTTTCCACAATACGTGGTTTCACTTATAATTTGACCCTTTTCGCTTATTCCCAATATTAAAACAGTGTGAGTGAACTTTAATATTGTTCACCCATATATTAATCTACTTTCTAAGTCATGTCTCTGTATGCTAAACTTTGATATAATTTAATAGAATGCTCATACCTTGGCAAATTGAACTTTTCAGTTAGTACTTTTTCAGTTAGTACTAGGGATTTTCTTGCATATGAACCGGTCTGTAATGTGAAGAATTCATATGTAATGTATCTGATTACATAAAATAGTTGACCAATTTCATGTGTGATCACAGATATTTAAAAACTCAGCTTTAGTTTTCTCAGATTTCATTAATGAAATGAAAATGCAAGATTTCGTTATTCGTCTCCAACGATAGAATAAATGTACATTGATTTACGTAATAAATATAGAAACGTCACGTCACGCTTGTTTGCATGTTTGGAAATGAAATACCACTTCTTGAATCAGGATACAAACATTTTCTGGGTTTTTAAAAACAATCAAGACGTAAAAGCTATTCAATGTCTTCTAGTTATCAAAAAAATTATTTGTAAATATTAATTTAAATTTCTTACAAACACAGAATTTTTTTAATTCAAATTTGTTATAAACATACGCCTACCGTTTGTCACTTTCATTTAAATTTACCATTTATGATGTAAAAAAACACATTTTTTAATTTTTTTGAAATTATATTTCAATTGTGTGTTATCAAGTGGTTAAATATTAGAAAACAGACTTATATCATGATACACGAATAACAGTCAAGTCCCATTTCAAAGTCATTAAAATATACTTGCTTATGATGAATTGTACCTCAGTGTGAAATTTTTATTTCGTGCTTCTTATAGCTTAAAATTGTTTTGTGTTTAATATAATATATGTTATTTACATTTACAACACAATTTATGAAAAGGTTCTAAAGATGAATTATCACGTATACGAGGGTAGAAGAGTATGTACTTATAACTGGCCATTGGAAATAAATGTAACAAAATGATATACCAAATTTTAAAAATTAATTTTATTGGTAATATACTATGGTATTTGCTAGGACCTGCCGTTTGTTTTACAAATGGGCGGCATTTTTAAACGTTTGAGTGTCACGACAAGATCATGAATTATTCACGAAAAAAATGTTTGTTTCATGATTATTTTTGATTTTCGTTATGGTCGCAATAAACAAAATAGATATAACCGATTTCGATTTGTATTTCATGATGAAGTCACGTGCTGCACCACTACTTTACAAATAAATTAACGTGTTCCAGCACGGTCGTACCAGTCTCGATATGATTAGTGAGGAACCTCTCTCAATAGCGACCACCAAAAATATCATTTATTCTGCGCGGCTCATGACAAAGGCTGACAAGAGTGTAACCTACTAAGAGATTTGATAAAGTTTACTATTACAGGAAAGTCTTCATAAACACATAGGCGCCAGAAAGCATTGTGCTATGTGAATACACAATTTGACCGAAGATTAAAATTAGCATTGCATAAATTTGTGTCGCGATATATTAGAAAAAATTGAGATCGGATAATAAAATTATATTTTTTTATTTATCACATTTTGATTATTTTTTTAAAATAAGTTACAAATTGTTTTGACATATTCTAGTATGTTATTAAATATTGTGACGTATGATCTATATTTAGTTCATTTCGTATTCTTCTTCAATAAATATGTTTAATTAAAAATGTTTAAACCTTTTTAGTAATTGCATAAAAACCGTATTGGAAACTGTTTGTTCAGTTTTCGTGTGGAATCTTCTATTTTTTTCTTCTTCTGAAAAAGAACTTAAAATACAAATTATGTAATAATTATTTTTTAATTTACGAGAGAAACCCTGTTATTTAAAGTATATAAGTAAACGCTTCTTAATATTTTATACAAGTGCCAGGCCCACAACTCGGTGTGACTTTAAGAATGGAATATTTTATATTGCATCGAATGCCATTCTTATCTATGTCTAAGCCAATATAAATATTTAACAAGACACAAATAGAAATGTTGATACACGTCCTTTTTAAATTCTTTTCCTCATATTTTTCTAAGGAATATAGACAGTAAAAGCATTTGAGTTCGAAGAAAAAGCATTGAAATATTTTTCTTATTCCGTCAATGTGAGCAGATAAGTTTTTTCTGAAAGTTTGAATATTATTATCAGTTATTAGATGTAAAATTATACTTGCGAAATAATGAAAATTCTCTTAAATATTCAAAAGGATTCTGAGTATTACTTTAATGAGACTTATGACAAATAAAATTAAACTTTTAATGAAAATATCCAAAATAATAAGTAATAAAATGTCTCCGTACAAACGTGAGGAAAAAGAAGTCTAAATATTGAATATATTTGGCGTTAATTTTGTAGAAATTAATTATTCACAATTAAATGAAACTTCATGATGTAGCATTATTTCTACTTTCTTTAATTTCTTTACCACGACCTAGGTTTCGTTGTATTACAACATCTTCAGGTGGGATATTATCAAAGATAAAAAAATCTTTGCTAATATCCCACCTGAAGATGTTGTAATACAACGAAACCTAGGTCGTGGTAAAGAAATTAATGAAAGTAGAAATAATACTACATCACGTAGTTTCATTTAATTGTGAAAGAAGCCTAAACTTTATTATAAAATTCGCTATTCTTTTACCAACACAACACATACACTGATCATTTTCAAGTTTTCTGAATAAACCTGTTCAAGGTCACTCCTTTACCATCGTACCGTACTCGTAACGGCTCTTGCCAACTGTTTTGTTTCCTAAATTAAAATTTATTTGAAAAGAAGGCTGACTTGAGACAAATGGGTATATAAAAGTAAGAACGCATTCAAATTTATTTTGTAATGTGTGTGTGTGTGTGTATTTATATATAATGTTTTTCAAATACATTCTTAAAACTAAAATATATTACTAATGTTCAAAGAAGTGAGAAGGGGTGGGTTGCGGGAGTGGAGAAAAAATGTGAGGACAATGAACATGTGTGAGTATTCAACAATGTTCCAGAACGGTGTCGAGATTTCTTAAAATTTCTAGAAATTTATCAAAAAAAACCGAAACTTTCAAATTGGAAATCACGTGTTTTCAAGGTCGATTATTTTCAACCTCTCTAGCTTTCACACCCTTATAGTTATCGACCCGCAACCACCGTAGTGCACGATGGAAGCATTGAAGTTACTGTCAACAAGAAATACCATTTTGGTTGCAAAGTGGAATAAAGGCACACATACGACCAATATATATATGTGTGGTGTGTGTGTATACGTATATATATATATATATATATATATATATATATATATATATATATATATATATATATATATATTTGTATACGTGTATATTGAATAACAAATATTCTTGATGGTAATGATTGCGTCTTAACAAATCCCGATTTCGAATTAAATAGAACGTTGAAACCATAATGCCATGAACACAAAATTATCTTTCCATATTTTTCAACTTTAAAGATTGTCTGTGGGTGTATTTTATATTATTCGTATGAACTCGTAAAATTCCACTTACGTAGTCATTATTTTTCTATCCGAGTAATAGTCAAATCAAACAATCTATGTAGGTTCAAATTACATTTTAAAAAAACAATTACTTTATTTTTATTTGGTATGTCGCCTTTTTTTTGCAAGTTGGATAACGGGATTAAATTAAAGATGGGAATCAAATTTGTTTCACATCAATATATACCACTATGTAGTATGATTAAACAAGGGCATGGACGACCGCCCTACTAGTGCATCCCTAAACGGAAAATATTTAGTGACGCGTTTCTATTATCCAACTGGAATAATAAAAATCACAAAAATATTCACTCTCATATTTCTCAGATTTCAATAGATTTTTTTACAACGTAATTTAGCGAGAACATGGGATGTATAAGCACTACACAGTCAGCTTACAGACTTATCGCTCCTATTTTTATGAAATGTTATCCAATAAATAATTGGTTTTGGCCGACAGGTTTTTCTCGTGGTGCATTATTATTGAAAAATTTTATTTTGTAACTCTCAACAAGTATCTATTGCATTGTTGAAAACAATGTTAATGTTGAGGTGGTAATAGTTTATGTAAATTTATATTAATTTATGTTAAACTACTTTGATTATTACTTTTGTATAGTATATAATGAGGATTTTTTAACAATTTGTAACCTATTTCAAAATAAATTGGAATCTTTGTGTGTCATTTTATTTTAAAACGATGAAATGTTAAAATTATTTTTTAACAAAAGTCCAAACAAGTTTGGTTATCGACTAATACGTATAAGGTTCATTATTGCTTCATTAAGACCACTTGAAAACATCAAATCTAGATATATTCTGTTAATATGAAAGGAGATTGGATATTTAATTTATTTTTCTATTTGCCTGTCTTAATATTCCATAAATACATTTTAACATAAATTATAGATTGTAGTAAGTAAAAATCCTAGGTTATACATGCATATATCATGTTTATTTCATCGAAATTATTAAAATTTACTTGCAAACATGAAATAGATTCTTATGTTTATTGCAGTATTCATTATTTTTAAGAATAAAAAACCCTGATTTTGCGAACATATCCCATATTTTTTCCCTCATGCTGTTTTAATGAGAAAAATGTGTCAAGAAAACTTATATATTTAATACGTGATTATGTTTTGAAACTAGAGATGGTTTATGAGTTGATTACCTAATTACCACAATATTTAAAATGGGAAATTATATGACAAAAAAGTTCCAGAAACGGATGTGTTGTTATTTTTGTGAAAACATCACCGCTTCTAAATTACGGTTATGTCGTCTTAATTTGAACTTTCACGTCGTCTTTACCCCAAAATTTAGAAACATTCATAAACTATTAAGCTTTCCTAGAAACCGTTGCGTTCGAAGGAGAATTTTTTCATTCTAAATAATCTTTGAATACAAGTACTAAATAAAACTAGCTACTTATTTAACCTATTAGAAGAATGCCACAAAATGTTTAAAACTTGATAAAAATTAAGAACTTATCGCAGTATCTTCGTATAAACTCGATAACTTAATGGAGAGACTAAACAAAAACTAGCTATTAAATAAATAACCTAGTCTTTAACCTAGCAATATAATGTGTAACAAATTACTTAAGAGAATTTAAAAATGTATACCGGAAATCACTTCATATAACCTAATAATTTAAAATTGTTCTACCAGTAATTCTTGTCGACAGAACCCATAAATAATATTAATAGAAAGCGACATCTAACGGTTAACAAAAGTAAAATTAATGTAAGAGGAAAATCGTTTCATAAGTAATGAATAGAGGGCGCCACAAATTTTACTGTAGTCGCCCCTGAAGATCAGCCCAAGTATTTTCATTTAATTATGTTATTAGCCGGCAAATCTTTACTTAACTTTATCATCAAAATTGAATACCAATCAAAATAAACGTCATTTTTCTTAAAAAAAATGAGAAAAGATTTATAAAATCAAACAATCACGATAACAGAAAATATAATAAAACTAGAACAATTTTAAATAAAGTAGATGAAAATATTAAACCGTTGAGAGAAAAAAACAAAAAATTAACACTTTAGGTAAAACAACTAAAAAAGAGAATTGAAAATCTGGAAGTTAAGTACAAGAGACAATAGAAGGAACAACATCGTGATGGACGGGATATCAAAATCGCCTGGCAAAAGGGAGGAGGATTTTTTGTCATTAGTAACGAAAACAATCATCGAGATTAACATGGTGTTGGAACGAGGTGAAATTAACATAATTCAAGGCCTTGGAAAGAAGAGAAATCAAAAGCAGATCCAGAAATATTCTTGTTTCAATTAAAATTTTACAAAAAAAGATTTATAAAACACTTAGAAAAAAAATTTAAAAAAATCGTTTACATACATCAAGTCGGATTATTTTATAAAAATCGGAAAAGCACAAAACTAAATCAAAAAATCAAATAGAAAGCAAAAAAGGGAAGGGGAAAATTTGGAAACACCCTGTCATAAGCCCTGTCAGGAGAACAAGGAGTGAACAAAAAGCAATACGTTTCATCTCATGCGGGGGAGAATGAGTTCCTTCCCTGGAAAACTCATACCCAAAGTTTAATAACAACATACTATTATCAGAAAGCACATCAACACCAAAACAACTGCAACTATTTTAATATTTATTAAGGGATAATATAGAACTACTAGCCACTGACATAAAATCACTTTTTAATAACAAATTCGACACCATATTTGACACGTTTAGTTTAATGCGAAAAAATAAAAACGTAACAACCCTTCTAATCTATTTTTGTTATTATCTTGCATTAAAGTACTCCATCTTATTTAGTATGAATGTTTATGTAAATCAGTATTAATTAGTCAATTTGCTTAATAGCAGCCTTTCTAAGCGCGGCGGCTATATATATGTATATATATATATATATATATGTATATATATATATATATATATATATATATATATATATATTTACATATATGTGCGTGAATACGTATATATTTCTGTTTAGTGCCACATCGTTGTTGCTGTCCCATGTGCTTCAATCAAAATAAGATTATAAAAACATAAAAACTTTTAATATTAAAAAAAATGTTGCCTAAGTTGGCGGTAATATAATACTAATTTTGAAGAAACATAAAAAAATAAAGGTGTTATCATAAACATATCACGAGTTCAGGATTCATGAAATATAATAATGAAAAGATCAATTGAAATTAAACAATCATTCTAGGGGGTTCTATATGGCGTTGTTCACCTGTTTTATTTCATTTAAATCGATTTTCTACCGATTCATTTTCATTACTGACATCTACTTGTTTATGTATTACAAGAAATAAGTTCAAATTATCATTACGTATTATTTAAAAGCGTACACTTAACTTCGGATACACAATTTATTATATACAATGTAGGATGGTAAATTAAAATTATTAAAATTTATGAAAAACAAAAAAGTTTATAAATACGTACATAAATAAACACGGGTAAAATAAATATTTTCTGGAAATTCGATACCTATACAGCGGCTATAATACCGCAATCTTCTCCTGTGCACAAACCAAAAGGCGAGCGAACGCGGCGAAAATTTTTACCCATATAAATGTAACACAGGAGGACAAGATGGAGAATTACACAGGTGTGTTGAGCTTTTAAATTTGCGTGAGTACTTTGCCCTGTTATGTCTCTGGTACATTCTTTCCTTTTAATTTTACATTGGCATGAGGATAAAGATTGTTTTGTTTAGGAGGAGTGTCATACAAGACTTCTTTACGAACTATAATACATATATATATATATATATATATATATATATATATATATATATATATATATATATATATATATATAATAACAAAGGCATACCTATTCTACAAAGATTTAAAATATATTGTCTATGAAAAGTATTCTAAAATAGAATGGTAATTTTGTTTATTCCTATTTTTAATTCATGTAATTAGAAAAACTGTATGCTTTATTTCAGTATCGGAATACTCAAAAGCAACATCTCTACTCGTATCGTGTGATGCAAATTCAAAGCATATTCAAGTGAATTACAAGGATCTAAAACCATTTAAATCCATTGTCAAGTTGAGCTCTGATAACTGCCTTGCTAGGAGTTAATCAAGAGCAGTGTCTTAAAGTTGTCAAGCAGAAGAAAAATTTAGGGAGTTTTTTTGTCTTTTCCGATAAACATATTTACGTCTTAGTATTAAATGCAGTATAACAATATAAATTGAAGAAGTTAACCAATATATCGGGAACGAGGGGGATTATATCTTAGTAAACTTCTTAAAGAACCATATAACAGCCTTATGAAGAAGATACTCCAACAAAGGTAAACCATTCACTATAAAAACTTTTTATACGATTTCTTGCTCTCAAAGTTTGCTGAAATATAGTATTTAATCAAAATGAGTGATGTGTATATCATGGAAGTTCAAAGCTAATTTTTGTCACGTAAATGCTTTCTCCTGGAAATGAAAAAGTTAAATTGATTTTACGTGTTTTCAATTTCCAAATCCGCAGAATTTCACCATTCTTAATGTCGCAAACGAATTCATAAAATACCGTCTGACGTGAAATAGTTGTGTGTAATGTAAATCTGGGTACATATATATATATATATATATATATGTATATATATATATATATATTAATATATATATATATATATATATATATATATATATACATATATATATATATATATATATATTGCGTAATTGAAAAATAAATATGAACTTGTACATGATTCACTATTTAATATAGCTCCAAGTAAATTAAATTGTTAAAATTTCAAGGAATTCCGTCAAATTTCAAGGTAATCAATATACATCGATTTTTATGTCAAATTTAAAAAAAAATAAAAAATCAACCGGAAGTTTCCAAAAGCTATTCAAAACCACGACTGAAAAAAAAACACGAACTTGATTTGTAATTACTGATTCGTTCCCATGCCAAACTTGGACGATGCTAAGAAAGCCGGTTATTTAATAGTTCTTTTAGCAGTTTTTTATTGATTTGAATGACTGCTTGTAAGCCAGATTTGCAATAGACTATTTGATGTAATTTCTTTAGTATGCTTGCATGATGTAAAAAAGGTTAAACTATTCACAATTTTAATTATAACACCTTAAATGAATAGATAATGCAATGTATTCAAGTTCTTTACTATGTTCAGTAATATGGCATATTTTAATATTTTTTTCCATTTACTCTATCTAATAAAAATTGCAACATTTTATTACTATTTGATGATGAAAGGTCATTTAATTAAACTCAAATACCTGGACTTATCCTTACTTTTCAAGCACTGCGGTATTGTAATTTTTTGCTTTACTCTTTTGGATTTAACCATCAAGTTTCTGGTATTTTATAGCTACTTTTTTAGTTCCCTTTTGATTTATTACATTTAAGTACAAGCTTTTTTTGAAAAAAATGTTGCATGCTACGTCGATTTATTCGAGAGACAAAAAACTCTCTCTAAATAAAATAATACTGGTCTTTTGACTTTACCTGAAAACAGAAATTGTGCTCATGTAAAGACAAGTTAAGATAGCTTCCAATTTTACCAGATTCCCTTTGTGAATAACTCATACAAAAGAAGTATTGTAAATACTACTCTTAATATTTTTAAATTAACAAGAAGAATTTTTTTTTCTTCTTTACAGCAAAAATTGAGGCAACTTATAGATAACAAGAAAATATTCCTGGAGTCCTGCGGCTATCTGAATATGCATATAATAAACGCACGCTTATGAGTAGTATGTTGGTTCTTCCCGGTCTTCAATAATATAACATTTACATTTTAATTGGCCAAAATGTACCTCTTCGCATAAAAGTATTTTTTGGTGATTAAAATATAAAATTCTAACTGCAGTAAAATCCTCTTTTTACTAAAACCAATTAGTTCCCCTTCATTACTATTACCTCTTTGTCTGTTTGTAGACATATTTTGTTGCATTTTTGCACGATTTATTCACTTATTATTGCAATTTTTAGACTATGAAGCTTAATTATTTATAATTCTGTAACATATTTTTGCATAGAATAAGCAATTCTAATTAGGTAATTCTAACATAGTATTTTAAGGTATTAAGGTAAAAAATGTCATTAAGGTTATTTTTGCATGCACAAAGGTGAGTAATGAAAGAGGATTTTAAAAACCTTCGTGAGTTTCAAGTAGCAATTATAATTTCTATTAATATATTTAATAAATACCTTACCGCTTGTTCCATTCGAAATTTTTGAAGATACTATAATTCAGCGGTATATAAATTTACATTGTGTCTTTATATGTGTTAGTATATTATTTTATCATTATTATTGTTACAGTAAGTAAACATAAACGTATTGGTGTCAAATTTAGTTATTTATAAAAACATTTGATAGTATAATTTATTATTATGTGTAAACATTTTAATATTTCTTTCCTTTCTTAATTGCATTCACACGTATTTTTTTTAAATTTATTTGCCTTTAGATAAGAGAATACACATATTATAAAAAAGTCTCTATCAATAATTCTAATTATGTTAGAGTAAGTGTGTAAAGAAAGTTATAATAAATACACCAAAAATATATATATATATATAAAACAGATAAAAAAGGATTTGTATGTACTGGCGCAAATAAGTTCATTTAAAAATACATTGACATAAAAAAGAGAAGGGGGTTCTGAAGAATGAAATATGCAATCAACATCAAAATATGTCACGTTTTACCGCACGTAATTCAAACTCTAACAATGAACATATATTTTCAAAAAGTAGATAAAGTTTAGTAACACCAAGTTTTAGGAATGAAGTCCGGAGTAATAAAGATTTAAAATCTCTACGAAAATAAGCCGAGTTTCAGGGATATTTTATATATTAAAAATTTGCTACTAGTACCAGCTTTGGGTAAAAACAGACCATTACTGTATTTTGCCGTTAACGTTGATATAGGTGTTTCTTTATTTCTTTGTGCGAGTACAAATAGAAATTTTCACATTTTTACCTTTACACTTAATTTCGAGAATTTCCATCTTGGCAAGTACCCGGAAGCCAAATAAATTATAAGTGCTAAATTTCACGTTTATAAGTTTTATAGTTCTGTAGATTTCGTGACAAGTGAATAAGTGAGTAAATTATACCAGTTACGTAACAACTACTAATTAATTTGCATACTGTACTTGGGAGTAATTATGAAATATGTTTATTTTCTAAAGCCGAAAATTTTACATAAATTTCGAAGTACTGTAATATTTTTAAATATATCTTTTGTTGATAAAATTATATTTCATGTTATAGTCGGAAAAATATATTTCTATTACGCTCGAGTTTGTAAAAAAATGTTTAAATGTTTATTCCAATTACTTATTATTTGGAGATCAACCAAAGCGATTTTTGAAATTAAAATGTTTCTCAAACATTTGTAATCACGGGACCTCTCACGCGTCAAAAAATTGTTAACTTTGATAAGCAATATACTTATTACCAATCATTGAGCATTTTGTATGAATCTGCTCAATAAAATTCCTTTTCTAATAAAGAGTTCATTTGAAGTCAAAACAATATTTATTATTTTGGAACAAATACATTATATACTAAAATACGGACTCTTTTGAAAAACATAAAAGTCCCTACAACAATTATATGTATATAAAACGGCCCGTGATGAAGTGTTGGTCGTACTTATATAATGGCGGACTGTGTGACAGATCGCATACCCAAACTTTCCAATTTATCATCCGTAGACCACCAATGCAAAATTTCTTCGTTATCCCTCAAATTTATAGGCTTTTCCTTTCGAGCCTTTAAATAACTCACAATTTTTTTAAGTATTTAGAAACTCGTGCTTCATGGCATCCTTAAAAGAACAATTACAATTTTTTTTCGATTCATTTCATATCTTTGGAAACAATGAAAAATTAAACCGCTTTTTTCAGCATGATAATTCATGGGCGATCGCACATACACTTTGTCACTTTTTTCGACAATAAATACCGGGTATATTATATATAAGAAGTATGCGGAGCAAAGTCTCGTTAAATAATCGTTAAATCCTTATATATATTTATAAATCGTAATTTTAATTCTGTGGGGTTAAAAAATAAGAAATAAAAATCATTGATATTATTCTTCCGTTATCTAATACCTACCTAAACAAATAACATTTTAAAAGTCCTTTTTTGAAGTTCTTGAAGAGCATTGATCTGACATAGAAGACAGATAAGTCAAATTAAGGAGGCTTCTTCGGGTAATGAAGGGCGCATTTCGAATTCTTTAATTCACCATTAATTTTCATAAGTAACGTATAATATTTGTTATAAAATAATAAATAAAATATAGTAATGTTATTAGGTGTACTATTTTTGACGTAATCGAACATCTTAAGAGATATAAAACATTTTCACATATTTTAACACGAATTATATCCCTATATAAATTAAGCGTGAAATAAATTTTAAAACAAATTTTCTTAAAATTTATTTGACGTTTAATTTTATCAATAAGCGGAATGTTCACATATAAAATAAGTCTACAATATTCTTGACGATTTCACGCCCACTCTCGAGACTTACGTCAAGTCCAATTGGCACGAGCTTTTGAGTGGAAATCTCCGAGGATAACGAGAAAGGCAGTCTTCAGCGGAAAATGTCCGCCCACTTACATGACAAGATTCTTGCTGGTAATAATAAAGCTTATGGAAGGTAATAATAAGCGCGTAGATTTGGTTTTGTCATTTGAAAAATATGATTTAAATTTAATGCTAACTTAATTATGCGTACACGTGTTAAAAATGTCACATTTTATAGTACTCCGTTACCAATATTTATTCCAACTTTTTTATACAATCTAAGCTTCTTAGACTTATTTCCATTCGATTTCTTGTCCCTTTCACTTTAAAACTTTTATAAATACATTATCTCAAAAATTAAGTCACGTAAGATATTGTGTTCTAGTCACATAGCGCACTCTATCACTGTGCCGTGAAATAGAGCATTATAATAAATTAATTAAAGTAATTGTCATCTATGGCATAACGTAACTATATTCTTCCGTTTTGAAGGATAATATTTTTTTGTGACCATCAGAGATGGCTTTAAATATTTCTATCTAACTCCAAAAGTGAGTAACGTTTTTATTTTAAAGAAAATCTTGAACTAAATAGTTATTCCAAGTTTTTTGTGCATAACAATTTTTGAACATTTTAAAGATGGCAGCTTTTTTATCACAATAGAGATGATAATTATTGCTAGCTAGAAATAAATATTTAACAGAAAAAATATTAAATTTTCATACAAAAAAGGAATTTTTTTCTGAAATTCGTGGATGTCGTTGTGTAGATTAACTAGATGTGGTAAATTTCTCACTCCATGCTTATCGTAGAATTTTTATTTTTTCAGAAAAAAATTGAATTGTTAAGTTTCAGTGTCTTTAAAAGACAATAACCAGCTTACTCACTTAGATAATAACCAGACATAATAAGGTCATAATAAGTTTCACTTGAAAATAATTCCTTAATATCGGTTTAAAATAAAAAAAAAAAGAAAGTTTGAAAATAATTATAAAATATATCTTATGACATTAATTCGTTACCTGTTTCTGATGATTTTTGAGTAATATAAAGTAAATAGAAAACGTGAATTTATACTCGAAAATATTTACATACTTTGTTTTTAGGATAACATATTTATAAAAACACATTAATAGAGCAAATTACATTTACATACTTTTAAATAATTCATACACGAAAATATTTACGGACAAAACTTTTAGGGGGATAATAAAATAGCTATAAACCATTTAATTCGCTTATCATTAATTTCATAATTGTTAATTGCTTATATAGGAAATAAAGAGCAAGTTATAAGGGATCTAAACCATCACTTCTGGAATTTGGTTTGAGCTTATGCCGCAAATAATAATCCACCTCACTCATAATCCCGCAATTAATGATACTCCTAATTTCGAAACTACTGACCTCAAAATTGTTAAAAAAAGCTCTACTAGAAGCTTACCCACAAATTCTGGATAACTGCGGTTATAATTAGTTTTGGCAAATTCACGACTAAAAATTACAGCTCTGAAGGATATACCGGTCAACATCTGTTGACATGATCAATAAATATCAGTAAATTGAATAGTAAAACTATTATGTATTCTTAACTATTTACATATAACTAAATGTGTTAAGTAGCTTTCATAGGGCTAGGGTTACTTAAATTTCATAGGCTTTTGGCTTATTTTATGACTTAATCTTTAAACTTTATTACTTCAATTATTTGCCGAAAGAAGTACAAAAAATATGGAAGCAATACAGCGAAATCTTGCCCATTCAATGAATAGTTTTACGGGAAGAGGAACCAGATCCTCCTTAGTCCGAAGACTACGAGTATTTAAAAGAGAGATAATAATATGTTCAGACATTGATTTTCATATTTTTTTTCTATAAAAGTACCTAAAGGAATATATTGTTTATTATTCTCTTTTAAATACAGTCAATATATACAATATACAAAAATTCTAGCCATATATTAATAAAACTTCTTAGTAAAGAAAATGCCCATTCAATTTTCCGTCTTGAGAAAATAAATTTAATGTTGAGGGAATCAGTAAAACGATATAAGCACATTGGCTCATATTTGTAAATATTATGTTTGTAAAAGTTATAAAACAACTTCATAAAGGCATTATGAGGGCGTATTGGTTCTGTAAACCATTTTGGGCATCCGTTATCCAGTTTATTTATTTTACTTTCTACAAATTAAATACCCTGTATTAAAGGTAATGTTCCGATTGACTAAGATTTCAACGGCCAACCCAAACGGGTAATGACAGAAATATAAAATTTGGAGAGGGTATTGATTTTATACTGGCGGAATCGCTTAAAATGGGATTTGTGAAAATTTCTCCCCTAAGGGGAGGAAAAGGGCTATGAAAATTTGTATGTAAAAATATTTTTATTGTATATTTTGACGCAAAACTTGGTATTAATAACGGTATTTACAAACTTATGTGTATGATTACATGTCAAAATACAAAACATACGGATGTGTTAATAAGTTACCCTCTTTTAACCTCGCCGTAGTCTATGAAAATATGTTATTAGTCACACTGAGTATTTTTACTGAGCGATAGCTGGCGCTTATATTTTTTTAGTGGCATTATGACCTATGTTAATTATTCTATAAGGAGCGATCCAACGTGAAATAGTTTATCGAGATTTACGGCATATCCAAATATAATTACAGTTAATTTATTTAGAAGTAATGATTGGGATCCGAGGAATTGAAATGTGAAATCTACAAGCTAGTGAAAATATTTTATAGGTTCCCTGTATCGTTTAATTACGTAAAACGTTATTCGCAAGACAATGGATTTTTTTCCTTTTTTAGATGAGTAGCTTTATTTAGTTTTTATTTTTTTTTATTTTCAAATAAGTTACTCTATTACCTATGTACCTGCTTATAATCCGACCTGTGACTAAAAGATTTGTTAGACAAGAAAATGATTCCAAAATCGATGATATGCTCTTCACCATTAAGGAGTTCCTGTAATTACCTATGAAGAAACTTTGCCACCATTCTAATTAAGACCCTGGCTACCATTTGTAATCAAGTAATTCTACACCGTAAGACAAATGAGCCCGAACTAGAAATTTCCCCTCACCATTGCGGAGTACTGTCGCCACCTTTCGGTTCCATTAACCAACCACCCCCGCTACTTGTGACTAACACACTCTTCAAGACAAATTATAAGTATAATTTATTTATATTATTAGTATAATTGGGCAAGTGCCAAAACGTAAAGAATTTACTACTCACCATTACCTATCATTAGACCTTGACCTCCGTTTGTGATAATCTAAACCTTATTAAGTTTAGTTGACCAAAGTCAAACTTGATGAAACAACCCTTCACCACTGAGAAGTACTGTCATCACCTTTTCACCAAAGTACATGTAAAATGAATCATACTCACTATCGATTTTTTCCAATTCACCTTGTATTCTCACCGGCTGAAGAGTTCCTTAGATTATCTCTGGTATATATTATTAGGTCCTAACCGTATTTATATGGGATTACGCTGAAACCAGTTTCTTTTAAGCAAAAATTTATAATAATAATTGGTCAATGACGGTCTGAGTTATGATCGTAAATGTATGGAAATAAAAAGATACGTATGCGTCGAATTGTGACCCTGCTTCTTTTTGAAGTCGGTGAAAAATATTTCATTATTGATATATTTACTTCTTCCCAAAAATTTTTGGAGTCCATAGTGTAAAGAGGAATATAAAATAATAAATTCCAATCATAGTTCTCAAAAACCTTTTATCAGTAAAGGACGTAGCTAAATGTTCAAATCTTTGCTTTCATACTTTATAAAAATTTTGCGAGAATTGAATTTTCGAGGAGCTGCTCAATATTGCTGCAGGAAAGAAGAGCCAAAAAAATGCGACAAAAGCAATTTTTAGTCGTCAAAACCTTAATCAGAATATTAGAAACTATTCTTCGGGGAACAGTGACATTTCAACCTTGAAAGTTTCACTTAGATATTTTGCATTATTATAATTTAAAGTATTATTATTTCTGTTGTAAAGTTGAATGCAAATAATCTTGTTTGGGCCGGCAGGCTTCTTTTCCATGAAAAATAATTACCTTATTATTACTTCTTTTACTCCCTCTTTTTAATTACGAGCACATTTTATAATGTAACATTTGGCTTAAAAATTTGCAATGATTGCATTCATAATCGTAAATATTTGATGACTAGTTTAATTTCAAATTTTTTTGCCGATGTCTGGAAATTCATTATTATCTAAAAACCTGCTATGATATGACGAAGTATGTGGATGGTTATAGGACAGAAAATTCATGTAGTGTTGAAAATGATGAAGTGAATATCTTTTTATAAATTGCATAGACTGGATATATTGCCTTCGTCTAAAATATAAGTTAAAATATATACAAGTTTAACATTTGGGGATTCCTGAGGTATATTAACTTCAAAATAATATTGATAGAAGGACTTTTTCATTTAAACTTAATTTACTTTCTACAAATATCTATAGGTCAAAAATAAGGACATCAAGTGGTTGTCTCGGTTGGATCTGAATTAATTTCAACTTGTGGAATTCAAAATATTTCGTAGTTAATTTATTCAATATATAAATGCAACGAATAAAAAATTATTCAAAATTCGACCATAAATGCAGCATTTTTCCATCTTAAATCGTTATAAAAACCAAAATTCAAAAAGATCGGTGAGGTTAAATTTTACGAAATCTTCCGTTTTTAGTTTTTTTATTAAGCGCGTTTTTCGTGCAAATTCTAGCGTTTGAAACAATTGTTTTCCTTTTTCTTGCTACAAATTCTGGAATATTTAATAAAACTGTAGCTGATTTTTATTTTGTTTGGAAAGAGCAAGATTAAAAAAATAAAGATTACTCACCTTTTTTCACAGTACTTTTGTGTACGTAACATTTCATATATTTATACATTTCGTTTCTTGTTTAAGTAATCTCTATTAATATTAAAAAATGTTGTAAAAGAAAAGTATAAATTACTTAAAATAACCATTGAATAAAAACCGTACTGAACAGTATGCAATAATGAAAATACGAATACGTGACTGGAACATTGGGAGTAAAATATCATTATCATATCGCTATCATAAATAAATATGTAAAGTACTAATGCTAAATAACTTTGAAATCACAGCTTTTTAAACTCATGGCACGTTCAGTTTAAACGTGATTCGAATTTAGTCAAATGCGATCTATGAGCAACAAAAACGCGTCGTACTTTTTTGAACACAGCCCTTGCCACCTGTCCTATCTATTCCTTCTAAACTTTTAATCAGGCATGTTTAAAATTAAAAAAAATATATGCATGAGGGCATTTAGTCATACTTTCAGGGCATTTAGACTATTTAAAAAATAAATGTTCATTATTAAACATAAACAAGTAAACAAGTTATTTGTCTTAGATTGGTAAGAGCTTTAGAAGTCTAGATACGATATTTGCATAGTAAAAAATTACATCAATATTTATATAGAGTTTGATAAAATTATTGTGCACCCTTGAATGTTGAAATTATTATTTGCGAATGTGCACCCTCAGGTGTACGATCTGTTCATACTTCAAGGTCTACTCGTACTTAATATCCTGATTTTCAACAGAATTTATTACAGGAATACCTTTTCTAAGAAAAGAGAAAGACTCACAAGACGAAAACTTCATTGACCGATTTTATTAAAAAAAATAAATATATTTACGAAATTATTTCTTTGTGAATAAATTCATACTATTTGAATTTGCGAAAATTAAAATTTAGAAGTATAAATAGGAGATATGAATTAGTTTTCTTGTCTTTTTATAATAAAAGTAATCAGACTGTGAATACTTTTATTACAGGAAAATTTAAACCATTATTTATATTTACAGAATACGTAACTACATTTGTACTTACGCCAGTGTGTTAACGTTGCTGAGGGTTTTATTTAATTTAATATGATAATGTAAATAAATATTTTACAATCTATTTCATATTAAAAATAAATACAGAACGAAATACCTACAAATACAACCTTTGTTTTAAATTTTATGTGAGGAAATATACAAGAATACACACGATTATGTGAATGTATTAAGTTTATTATATTCTGGGAGCAAACCTACACGTGCGCCGTCATTCTACTGAGAGGCTTTGTTATTGTCAAAGAGAGTGCCCTGCTCTGCTAAGAGCGACATTTTCAAGCAGGCGTTATTCCCTCTAGGATTGTTATCTCACATAAACCAGCATACAATTTGAAGCATTAATTACAGAAACAGTTGTAAAATCTAAATAGCAGTGGTTTATGTAGAACTTACCTATTTATTCTTTATTTAAACTATAGTTATTTTTAACCCATTCAGTATTACGACAAGTGCACTTCAATACGCTAAATAAAATGGAACGGACCGACGGATGACGAACGTACGGATTGTCCGGCGTGCGGGCAGACGATGTTGCCACTACAACGGGGTTCCGTTTGAACCCTTCGACTGTGAAACCTTAATTATGTTTGTCACGCTAATGATGAATCAACGTCTAAGTGAACCCGCGTAATATAATGAACTAATGAACTGATAACTTTCTGGTTACTTACGTACTGCGTTACTGGTTACTTACGTAACGTTACTGATTATGTCCATAACGTTACGGGTTACTTACGTAATCACCAGTACAAGAAAATCTTCTGCGTGTAAGAAAATGTGTTCTTTGGAAAGTAATTTTTGTTTTTAAGAATTCATGGTTAATATTTACATTATTTTGCCTCACATATTATCTGAGCACTAATTACACAAATGCGGTTTAAATAATTTGTGATTTATTGTTGGAAACCCATGGTTTCAGCGAATTGGTATTCAGAATATTGCATTCCTTAGTTTTTATTGTAAACAATTAAATTTACTTTTTTTTTTTTATTTTACTTTAGTACTAAATATCTACTAATTACCTACCAATTTACGTATTTCGTAATTCGTCGAAAGGAATAGGGTTTAAAAAGAGCTGGTATGAAGGATTTAATCACTTTATTAAACGTTTTGAAATTTACCGAAAAGAAAAAGTTTAACAGTTATTTCAAGGTAAAACTTTGGAAATATAATATCAGTCTTCATAAAAATTATTGACTTTTTGGTTTATTTTGAAAATGTGTTATTAATTTACTGATATTATTAATTTAATAATCAGAAATGAACGCTGATATAATTTAAGCAAAAAATCATTCTGAAAGCTACAGTGTATTTACAATTTCAATTAATTACATATAGATGTAACACACCAAAAAAGCTACAGCATCTTTAAGAGACATAATACAGCGGCTAGAAAATTACTGTTTTAGATAGCTGTCGTGTAAAACGCGTTGTCGATGAAATTGACTGATTTTTTGATATATTATTCAAACTATAAATGTCCCACTTATTTAAAATTGAAAAATTGTTTGCCGTTGAGTTTTGATAAAAATCTCTATCAAAAGTTGTAAAATCAATCTTACAAAAGTTACAATTTCACCACACTTTTCATTTTGCTTAAAAAACGCATCGAGCGATTTGTTTTAAAGCTAAGGCGATGTAAAAGGATCTAATATTGGTATTTTGAAAAAAAAAATTATTTATCGTTTCGTTTTAGTAAAACTCACACTCGACAATTAAGATTAAAGGGAAAATAGTAATTTCACCATACTTAGTTGTTTTTAAAACATATCAGCGGTTTGTCTACAAAACTATGTCATGGTAAAATGATATAATTAAAATTAAAAAAAAAACAGAAAAATATTTACCGTATAGTTTTAATAAAAGTCGCTCTGAGAAAAATAGGTATTTCACAAAATTTCATTTCATTTTAAAAAACTCAATTAAAAACGCAAAAGTATGTTTTTTTATTTATTACAAACTGTTAAAACGTAATTTTATTGAAAGTTTGATAAATTAAAAAAAATTAATAACATTTTTCATTCAGTCCCTCTTATGGCTTTACTTATCGCTTGCATTATTTGCTAATGCACGGCATACAGGTCAGTAAGAATGTAAAAACGGACTTTCTTATCCGTTGCTCTGTCCATAATATCTGGCCACCGTAGTGGACAAAACATATATTTATCAGTAAACTTCAGCGGGAAATTTACAAATATTTATTAAAATTTAATTATATAAAATTGAATTACAAAATTTATTATAATCTGATGAAACTTTTAAAAACGTTACCTCTTTATTAACAAACGTAACGTTTCGATATTTATTACGTAGATCTATCTACTTATATACGATCGCTAGAGGATCATTGCTATACGACTATTAGAGTTTCCGAGGTAAAGATCATTAATTAAAGCTGATATTAGTACGAATATCTTGCACATTCGTTAAATAAACATGGCAGTTTATGAAACTTGAGAGAGCACATCGACATAGAAATGGACGATCACTGAGCAAGACAGTGTACGGGACGGAACAAAAAGCTACCACAGTTGAAGCATGCAGAGCACTTCGTGCGCTGTACTGAGCGACGATTCCACCGCTCAGACCAGACACCTTGCGATATTATTTATCCTTTACCGCGTGCTGACTTTGTCCTTGATTTCTATTATTTGGGATTCGTCTTACATATTTTTTATTTGACATTATCTTCGGCGCTTTATATTTGGCTGTCGCCTTTTGGTAAGTGAGGCGAATGCAGCTACAAGAGATTTAAAACAACATATAAAAATGAAAACCGATATGTACTTTATTATTTTTAACGAAAAGATAATAATATCAATTAAAAGTTGAGTTTGTGTCGAGAAGAAAAATAAACAAAGATATGCGACAGAGAATAAATACAAGTAAACAAAATTTACGATTCATAAGTACAGTAAAATAATTCCGACAGTTTATTATGGGAACTTGTCTAGATATTTGGAAATGAACTACCACTCCTTGGATTAGGTTACAAAAAATTTGTGGCTTTTTAAAGACAATCAGGATGTAAACGCCTATTTAACATCTTTATATTATCAAAAAATAATTTGTTAAGATTAAGTTATTTTCAAATATAAAATTAGTTACAAATTCAAACTTTTTTGAAATTTAAATTAATTATAAACTTGTGCCTGCCATTTGTTATTTGTATTCAAATTTACCGTTCATGATGAAAAAAAAACAAATTTTGTGATATGATGGAAACTTATTTATGTGATACATAAATAATAATTAAATCCCTTCTCAAAATCAATCATTAAATATTTGCTTAAAATGAATCATACTTGTCTGTGAAATTTTTGTTTGGTACTCCCAGTAGCTTAACATATGTTTTCTGTTTAATATATCACATGTTATTTACATTTTTAGCACGATTTACCATGAAATGAAATAAATTCCTAATTAGAAAAGAAATTACTTTTTCAAAATAATTATGCAAAAAAATAAAAAAACAAAAAGCTACTAAAGACGGATAATAATCTAAACAAGGGTAGAGAAGTATATCCTTATAACTAGCCATTTGAAATAATTGTAATAAAAAAGCATATTCCAAATTTAAAAATTTAATTTTATTGGTAATTTATTGAGATGTTTGCTTGAATATGTGATTTGTTTTTAAAAAATAGCAGTATTTTGAAAATTTTGGGTACCACGTCAAAATGAATTTATCACTAGAAAATTTTTACTCGATGATTATTTCTAATATTTGTCATGGTCGCATTCGATAACATGTCGATTTCGATTGAAATTTTATGATGAAGTCACATCGTGTACTACTATTTCATAAAAAATATAAGGTGTTCAAGCATGGTCGTATCAATCTCAATTATGATACGTGTGAAGGACCTCTCTCAACAGTGACCACCAAAAATAGCATTTATGCTGCGCGGCTCATCATAAAGGCTGATGAGAGGGTAACCTACTAGGAGATTGAATTTAATTTTATATTACAGAAAAAGGCTACATTAACATATAAGCACCATTAAACTTTATACTATGTGGATACAAAATTTGACCAAAGATTAAAAACAGCATTACATAGATTTGAGTCGCGATATGTTAGAAAAAATTGAGATCGAATAAGAAAATTAAATTTATTTATTTATCACATTTTGATTAGTTTTGTCGGGTAATTTCCAATTTTTTTCATATATTTAGTATGTTAATAAATATAGTGACTTATAATCTGCAGTTAGTATATTTTATATTCTTTTTCGATAAACGTTTTTCCAGAACTATTTTATAAACCTTTTTAATAGTTGCATCAAAGCCATTTCAATCTCAATTTTTTAAATTTTCGTACGGTATCTTCTATTTTTTTTTCTTATCCTGTTTTAAACTACAAATGATATAATAATTATTTTTAACTTCCAAGAGAAAACCTGTCATTCATAGTATATAAATAAACGCTTTTTAATACTATATACAAGTGTTAGGTCCACAACTCGGTGTGACTTTAAGAATAGAATATTTTATATTTCATCGAATATCATTCTTTTCTATGTCTAAGCCAATATAAATAGTTAATCCAATTCAAAGAGAAATGTTGAAAATAAGTTACAAAACACAGATAGAAAAATCTTTGGTACGCCATTCTCTTTAAATGCTTTTTCTCATATTTTTTTCGAGTAAAAGCATTTGGGTTTGAAGCAAATATTTTTCTTATTTTATTTTCAACAAAATTTTTTGAAGTTCAATGTGAAAAGTTTTATTCGAAAATATTGAATATTAATATCAATTAATAAATATAAAACTATAAGTGAGGAAAAATGATAATTCTTTTAAATATTCAAAAGAATTTTGAGTATTATTTTAATGAGACTTATGACAAATAAAATCAAACTATTAATGAAAAAATTCAAAATGACTCATTCATATGTTTGTAGTAATGAATATAAGCTTCTTTTTATAAAAAATCACAGGATAAAAAGTAGTATGTGGAATTAAATAATAAAATGACAAAGGTTGAACGGAGCAACATAATATTACCAAAAAGGTTTTCGTCAAAACTTCGCATCATAGAATTCTGCACCCCTCAATGTTCATTTTATAAATAACATTTATTTTTTGTCTATTATATGACATTGGTATAATATATGTAAAAGAAACAGTAACTTTCGTATGGAAGATAACTAAAGTTTCACTTTTTATCCCCCTGATAGCGAAGCTTGAGTGGATATGGTGCAGGTATATAATGGCGATTGTGTGACATGTGTGATGTGACTATAAAGGGTTACAAAACAATAACTCATCCCTTATCTAAATGACGTATCCCTAACGAGAGTACATTTAATTACAAGACCATGACGCATTTTCTGCATTGATGAACTTTTTTTTATTTTCATTTATTTTATGGAACATCACTTGAAATAAAATGTTATAGTAATTCCCAATGAAAAACAAGGCTGTATTTTAAAAAAGAATTTGACGTATAAATTAAAAATTTTATAAAACATTATTTTGCATATATCAACCTTTCATTAAGTTACCCTAAAATTTGTCGGTAAACTACTACAATGATTCTAAATCTTTTAGTTTCTTAGGTATTTACAATTTTTTTGTGGTTTTGCCAAAAACATACTTAACAATTTATATACATTGTGGAAAAGAATATTATTGTTTGTACATAAACTAAAACAAATCTTATGTAGCCTTGAATGTTAATTTGTGCCTAAATCCGGCAATACATTTTTCATAATACTTAAAAGATTCTAAATATTGTTACCTATAATTTTAATATTCATTTCATATAATGGAAAATTATACCATAATAATCAATATGTGTTTAAGAAAAAAAGACACCTATTTCGTGACAAAGAGTATGGCATTTAACTATGCCTGCTTTCTGAACCAACTGAAATATCTATGTTATTGTTTGGATGAGCCCTTGTTGACATTATCAGTTATACCGTTGCGCAAATTTCTCGATTTGGCTAGCAAAATGATATTGAATTTCATTACCTATGCAAATTGTTATATAACTTTGCGATAGGCAATCTTAGGTGCTTAAGATTGACGTTGCGTTGTATAAAATAATTATGACTATATTTTTATCTTTTTCCGTTATAAATTGTATAGAAATGTGTAATACATTATTCATTTCACATATTTTTCCGTATATTTCTAAAATTAAGTTCCATGTGTTCACTTAAATTGAATTTAAAATATTACAAATTATTATTGAATTATTTTAAATTTTATACTTTTTCAAAATATCCAAACAACGTTTATATAGGAATCATTTATTAAGTTTGTATAAATTTAAATTTTTTAAATATATGATGTTTTATTTTACGAAGTTCGATCAGAAATGTCCGAATCGTATGATTTAAAATCTATTTCCAATTAGTGGTTTTCTGTTAAATTATAACGTTTCTAGTTTCAAGAGTAAAATAGTACAGAACTGTTAAATTTAGAACATCTTAATCGAAAATAACCCTTTATTGGTAAATATCTTTGTAAACTAATAATTTAGTGTCATAATACTTTTTATACGTAAATTTAAAAATAATTCAGGTCTTTTTATTCGCCATATAATTCATTCAAAGCGTCGAATTATAACCATATTTACAATAAATGATAGGCTTTTTACCTAAACTTCCGATGTTTAACTTAATACTGACCCAATTTTATTATGTATTTTACTTCCAAGTCACAACTAATAGTTATGATGTTAATTTTTCTATTATTACATATTCACATTATATAATTTTAACATTATAGCTTGTAACTCTACGGTGATGCTACAGCCTTTTACTCTATTTTGTAGCGATTCAGTGACATGAAATTTCAATCCGCTATTACTTTCACTCACCTATCATAAGGTTATAATCTTTAAATAAATACTTTAAAATATTTGTGCTGCGACTTAAGTATTCCTATATACAGCCCGAAGTTAAAATCGCAATAAAATCTTTACCTGTTTTAAATTCGTGAGTAATTTATATGAATAAAGCTTTCTAGTGAAACTTCGTGTCAACCTAAGTAAATAGTTTATTTATTAACATCAAATCATTCAAGCGGTTTAAGAGGAAACTCTTTGGATTGTATACAATATTATGAACGGTTTAGACGTTTGAAGGTGGTTAAAAATTCAACGATTACCGTTACCTTCCCAGAATAAATCATCAGTTATATTCGACCTTTTCAAGTAAACGAGTAAGAGAAACTGAATCAACGCTTAATATTTCTACAAAAAACAGAAAAAAATTTATATCTATTTCACAAATCGTTTTTTCCGATAACAAGAATAGAAGTTTATTTGCAAACCTTAACCGCAAAATCCGAAAGAATACTGAATGACAATTCATTACAATATTTCGGAATACGAAAATGATGATAAAATCTCATTTTGAAGGAAAATTACTGGTGGTGAAACATAGATTTTTGGATATAACATAAAAGTAGTCTTATTCATTACGTAGATCAGTAAATAGTTACCAAGATCAAACATTGTTCGCTAAGGATATTAAAATACAAGATTGATATTAAGTTTTAACTAACATCAATGCACAAATTTTTAAAAAGATTATTCCCTACAAATATTTATTTCAGAAAAGACGGTTTATCGCTACTACTATCTGAAAGACATAAAAAGTTTACAGTACAAGTTATAGAGAAAAATATGTAAACTTTGGTGAAAACATTACTGGCTTTTTTATACAGCCTTCGCTCTAAGTTTTCAATTTGGTGTAAAAAAATGTAAGTTATCTCTTAACTAATGTACACACCCTATTCAGTTATAGCTATTTTTTTTGTTTCTTAAATTAAAATTTATTTGAAAAGTCTCCTTTGCAATATGCATTTTGAGACAATAAAGTCAATAAAATTAGCAGAACGATCGAAAAGCTATTTCTAAAACATGTTCAAAAGTTGCTATTCATATATTGCATATATGTTGACTTTTAAAATACTAGGTGATTTCGTTACTTCTTCGTCCGGCATGGCCCCTGGGTACCAAATTCAATGTACCCTGCAATATGTTTAAATTTAATATAAGAGATAAATAAAATTTAATTAACGAAAATAATCTACTAAGAGTACAACATATTATGCGTGAAAAATTGCATCAGCCTGCTATGAGATAGGTTTAAAAAGTATTAGGTATTTGATTGTGAAAATAACCTATTTTATTAAATGTTATATTGATGTTGTTCGCTATCTAACATGGATATAAATTTCAATAAAACTCTTTATTTAACTTTAAAACATTAAGATTGCTACAATAATGTGAATGTCTATTCAAATTACATAAAAAATAATATTAACCCTCTACTGTATATATTTTTTTCCTTGTTCCTTATATTGACGGCATTTTTTAACTAATTTTATTGACTCTTTATCTCCTCTACTTCTTAGTCTTAACGCTATGGGCTGTAGTGCTTGCTTACATCTTATAGCTTGCTTGCTTATAAACCGTTAGTCTAAGAGTAAACTAATCGAATTTGGACTGGGTTCACTTACCTTAATATAAGTAAAGAAATAACGATGTAAAAAGATAAGTAATTATATACAAGTACATATTAGGGCAAAAAACAACTACGGTATTAATAACTAATGAAATAAATATGAAGAAATATAAACAATTGCATGAAATAACTAAACATAGATATCTAGGTAAGTAGGTGAGAATTTACAGATATATTAAAAATATATATACCCTGGAATATTAGGAGGCAAGTAAATATGTATGTACAAATATATATAATAGTGCCTAGAATATCAGTAGGCAGATGTCTAATATGATACATGCAGAATTTTAACGTTGCAATATCGTCTCCGAACACAAATATATTTGCAAAATACTGGTATTGATAGAAATTGTTGGAGACAGTGTCTAGTGAAGTGTAACATTATTTGCGTGTATGGTTAAATATGTGTTTTTTGTCGATTTCAAATTTTGAATAAGTTATTTATTTTAAGGCAGTTCTCAAATATCCATAATAAATACGGTTTGCCACTTTCCTTTCTCACCAAAGCTGACAAACTAACAATTATTAACAATATAAAGCGTTTCTATAATTACACCATAAGATTACCGCCGTGATCATTAATATCATATTTTTTGATATAATCACGACATTTTTGCACTTATGGCAGTTTTCACTGCGATTTTAGACTTTATACTTACATGGCGAAGTGTAATATTATTATTCATAAATAGTGTAATAGATCTAAGATATCCCTCATACTTTTAAGTATTCCTAAGTATGCACAAAATTTCTTAACGCAAGTTATGTATACATTTTACAGGTTTATTTAATTAATCATTAAAACACCAAATTTTTAACAAATCAACATAAATGAAGATTGAATTCTTGAAAACTTTTTTAAATAAACACCATATTTATGTACGCTGAGATGCAATTTCCATTTGCATTCAGTAGTTTTTAGAAGACAATTTTAAGTAAGAAAATTTTTTTAAATATTATCTTATATAAAGGCGTTCTACTTTTTACTTCATACAGTTCAATATTTAGTATCCGACATTCTATAATGGTATAAAGTATACTGTTATAAGTTAACAAATTGCGTACAAATTATCTTACAGATTATTATCAAGTATGAAAACTTTGGAGTTTAAAAATAAATTCAGTTTTATTAACTAAAAAATAATTCGTAAAAATAAACCAAAAATATATGTAAAGAATTTATTTTTAACTTTGCATTTATTTCCAACTGAAAATTAAAATTTAATTAATTTTGATATCTGCGCTTCCCATTATTCCTCAAGGAAAAAGGCAAGAAAATAAAGAATAAATTAAAAAATAATGAATATTTGGAATCCCTGGAAGCACGTTGTATCCAGGGATTCTGAACTTCCATGAAATTGGATATGAAAAAAGGATCTGAAACTAAAATATTACCCTCCGCTCTTGGTACTCTGGTAGGTTTTATTATTGGAGTGATATTCCATGCCTAAACCAACCTTGCCCGAAACGAATTGCCTTCTCTTAGTATCCTCATAAATTTTGTTAATTTATGAGTGGAGATAAGCAGACCTGTATGAATATGTGGCAGTAGAGTCTTATTAATTTTAGAGGTTAAAAGCAAAACCCTTGAAATGTTTAAGGATAACGAATATAATAGTCTGAAATCGACGCACATTAAAAAAAGTCTCCTCATTATTTTTTTTATATTTAAGGCTTATATTGTCTATAGCTCCAGGTAGTGGAAATTTCTTTGGCTCCTTTCTCCAACTACAGTTAAAAAAGTTTCAAATTCAACGAATTGAGGAAATATACCAATCATCCAGAGTTTATCATATTACATAAAATACTCATAGACAGAAATGGTTAAGGACAAAAAATGTAATTTTATTAAACAGTCTCTATAACAAATCTATTTATCAATTCTTGGAACTATTTATTAATTTATATTGCGTCAATTTTCAAAAAGGCTGGAACATAAATTACGTAAAAGAATAGGGAAATATTTTTGCAAGGACTTTAAATCCCTAAAAATCACTTTCGAATAATTCGTAATTTCTCCATTGAGCAATATATTATTCGATATAACCAAAAAAATTTTGGATTTTAAAATAAAATAAAATACTATTAATATACGTAATTTACCTTAAGATAAATTTTGTTTATATATTTCAATTATATTAATCTGTTTAATAAAATTATATTTTTGTCCTTAACCATTTCGGTCTATGAGTATTTTACGTAATATGATAAAATCTGGATGATTGGTATATTTCCTCAGTTAGTCGAATTTGAAACTTTTTTAACTGTAGTTGGAGAAAGGAGATAAAGAAATTTCCACTACATTGCGCTATAGAAAATATAAGCCTTAAATATAAAAAAAATAATGAGGAGACTTTTATTAATGTGCGTCGATTTCGGACTATTATATTCGTTATCCTTAAACGTTTCAAGGGTTTTGCTTTTAACCTCTAAAATTAATAAGACTCTACTGCCACATATTCATACAGGTCTGCTTATCTCCACTCATAAATTAACAAAATTTATGAGGATACTAAGAGAAGGCAATTCGTTTCGGGCAAGGTTGGTTTAGGCATGGAATATCACTCCAATAATAAAACCTACCAGAGTACCAAGAGCGGAGGGTAATATTTTAGTTTCAGATCCTTTTTTTATATCCAATTTTATACAAGTTCAGAATCCCTGGATACAACGTGCTTCCAGGGATTATAAATATTCATTATTTTTTAATTTATTCTTTATTTTCTTGCCCTTTTCCTTGAGGAATAATGGGAAGCGCAGATATCAAAATTATATAAATTGTAATTTTCAGTAGGAAATAAATGCAAAGTTAAAAATAAATTCTTTACATATATTTTTGGTTTATTTTTAAGAATTATTTTTTAATTAATAAAACTGAATTTATTTTTAAACACCAAAGTTTTCATATTTGATAATAATCGGTAAGATAATTTGTACACAATTTGTTAACTTATAACAGTATACTTCATACCATTATAGAATGTCTGATATTAAAACTCTGATATTATCGGATATTATAAATATTGAACTCTAGGAAGCAAGAAGTAGAACGCCTTTATTTAAGATAATATTTAAAAATGTTTTCTTACTTAAAATTGTCTTCTAAAAACTACTGAATGCAAATGGAAATTGCATCTCAGCGTACATAAATATGGTGTTTATTTAAAAAAGTTTTCAAGAATTAAATCTTCATTTAGGTTGATTTTTTAAAAATTTGGTGTTTTTTATAATGATTAATTAAATAAACCTGTAAAATATGTACATAACTTGCGTTAAGAGAGTTTTCTGCATACTTAGGAATACTTAAAAAAATGAGGGATGTCTTAGATCTATTACACTATTTATGAATAATAATATTACTCTTCGCCATGTAAGTATATTTATCCCAGTGAAAACTTCCATAAGTGCAAAAATGTCGTCCTTTTCGCTTACTTATGAACATTAGCAATTACTTCACTGTGACATGTGTATGCGTATAAACATAAACAGGCACACACGCATGCGCACACACATTTACATGAAGAAAATTATAATTGCAAATAAATGACTAACCATATTTGAACAGAATTAAACCCGTTTTTAAATTCGCTTAAGAACGAAATTTTACCTGTAAAAAAATACTGTTCTACCCAATTATAGATATATATATTATAATTAGATACATACTGTATTTAATTTACAAAAAAGAAAAAATTTTAAATAACGATTTCAATTTTTAATCTCGGGGTAATGGCGTTTCATAATAAAAGAAATAAACCCAATATAATGCAGCAAGATTAATTTTGTACCTGCGAATGTAATTGAGTTATAATAAGGCATACATTTCAAATTTAAAAGCTCATTGGTCTATGTAGTGCTTGTCACCTTACTCTTCCAAATTATTTTAGAATTAAATTTTTCATTAACAAATTTATTCGTTTTCTCGAAATGAATTCATATGATTTTTTGTGACGTTTACATTTAAAATTTAATAAAAATTATATCTTGGTTAAATTATTTATTTATTAATTCTATTTAAAACTACATTAATTTGTATTTTATAACATAATTTTAGTTAATTATTTTTTAAGTTACATAATCCTAAATTAAATTATTTTATTACATATTTAGTATAATATATTTCGATCACATCACAAGTGATACTGATACTTATCAAATATATTACGAGATTACTGAATATGCAATAATTATCAAATGTAGTACTAGATTATTACAAATGCGTATCTCTACTTGCGTTTAGCTAACCATAAATTAATGAAATTAATTCTTACGGCATGTAAAAATAAATAATATTTAAGCTGTCTATCTAATATTGAAACATAGTTTTTGTAATAAAAGTGACAAAATGGTTAAAACTTAATATACTTATGAGAGTTATGTTTCCATCATTTCATATTATACTCAAATATAAATTGTAACCAATTGTGTCTACTCTCGTCATTATTTTAAAATGATCAACCGAATGAAAATTAATACGGTGTATTACTTTTGATAAACCTTGACATAAAGTCTCTGTTGACGATTTTTTTCCGGGTAAACTACTATTTATATCGATTAGATTTTGGACATGTTTATTTCGACACAAAATGATAATGAATTTTATCCAAATGTGAGAATGTTTTATCTATGTAGTCCTTGACGTCTTCGTTTCAACTCTTAAGTCGTAAATCAAGTCTACCTGTCAACAACTTTGAAGTAGAAACTTCCAAGAATAACGAGAAAAGTTTGTCTTCAGCAGACTATATCAGCCCAATCATATCCCAAGTTTCTAATTGATAATAATGAAAAAGCTTGCTCGTGGAGAAATCAATGAGGTCCACTACAGGTTGGGCTTCATAGTTTTATAAAAGTGACATAAATTTAATACTTTCGTCAATATGAGTTACTTTTAATAAATGTAACGTTGCTCTTAGTACTTGGCAATGAGTATGGGACTATTAATAAAGTATATTACAGTTATAAGAAAGTTTATTTTATGTAAATTTATTACGTAGCAAAAGCGTGAGAAGTGCGTAACAAAAGATAAATATGAAAAAAATGTAACATTAAAAAAAAACTAGATACATTAAATGCCACTGAATAAAGCTTATAAATAATAAACGTATGGGTTAAGATTCCGTTAATTTATTTTTAGTGGTTTAAAATTAATTTATTGAAATTATTATAGACTCTGTGAAGATTTAGTTAAATTTAATTTCTGCTAATGATTATTATCGCAAACAGTTTTAGTCATGAAGGCTGCAAACAGACGGTTAATATATTCAAGAATTATACATAACTGCTGTATCCAGCCCACGAACATTGCCAAATGTCTTACGTTAAGCTTTTTCAAGGCTCCAAAGCTAAAATTTATTCTTTAGTTTTTATGCCAAATATAGCTGACAGTAACAAGACTGTAGTTTTTATGCCAAATATAGCTGACATTTAAGCTTTTCGCATTTTTTAAGTGCAATTACGATTAAAACTTTCATTTTATTATAGTTCAGAGCCAAATTGTTTATTAATTTCAATATGTATTAACATTCTGAAGACAGTTTTTTATTTCCTTATACTACCACCTAGATAAGAATGATAAGGAATTTTCTAAAATAATTATTTGGCAAATTAAATTTCAGGAATCTTGAAAAAGAATATTCGTTGTAAATTTCATACAATTATTTTTACGGACTCGCTTAATTATCAATATCAAACTGAATAAATTATAATGGTTGAAAAACAATTTACAGTTTATTTTGTTTGCCTTTGTATTTTTAAACACAGACTGATTTATTACTAATTGCATTTACTTACTGCTTTATGTACAACTTACAAAATAGTAAAACAAACAAAATCTCAATTAAAAAAAGAAGTAATGGATAAGGTAAAATAAAAAAAATAATTTTCAAGTGTGTACCTTAACTCTCAATGGTATGTATTAAATTTATGGTCTTGCTCCTTCACATTCTTTTTCAATAAATGTATTTACATAATTATTTTCTATCTTTTGGCGAACAATTTTAGTGCATCTTTCGACAGCATATAATTCGTTTTTTTCTACTCTCTCGAATGGCAAATAAATCAGTTTTTTGTTAATAACTATGTACATATCTGAAATTTAAATTATAATTTACGCTTACAGTTTTTCATGCGCAGACGTTTTATTTACAGGGCGGAATATCCTGCACTAACTAAATTTATATCCTAAATGTACCGTGGACGGGATACAATTTTCTTATATCTTAACTTGAAATCTAAACAATCTAAACATTTTAGTAGGCTTTTTGAGTAGACTACAAAATGTTTATCTGGTAACTAATTATATTGATCTCAAAGAAATCTTCTTTTTACTTCATTACAATTATTTTGACACAAATAAGCGTAGTAATTTTTCATGCGTTTTTTAGGGATTTACATTGTAGAATAGAGTTGCAATTTGCGCTATAGAGCTATTATTGGCAAGACCATTGATATAATATAGCTTATTAGGCATAAAGTGCATAATATTACGAGACCAAATGTTATTTTTGCTTCTAATAAAGGTATTCCAAAGAAAATATGCACAAAATTTTGAAGTGAATATAAGGATCAAATTGAAATAACTTTTAGTTTTTTTATCGCAATCTTTTGGTTTTTTTGAGTTCAATCGGTATGTAGGCAAATATAATTTGTTTTTATGTGAAACATCTATAGGCGCAGGTATAAACCGAATCGTTGGCGTGGCGACGCTTGCCGTGGCGCCGGGTCGCCACGCTATACTAAGGTATATATATAGTCTATGTGTAGTAGAGTGTACGGTATGGCGACGTGTCGTCATGCGCAACCAACTACGCGACACCCTCCTCAGTCAGTTCGACGCTTTTGTTTACTACGGTACACATAACCTGTGTTTTATTATTTTTGTATTAAATGTAAATCAATGTTTATTAAATAAAGTCACCATTTTCTATTTGAAATTCGTATACTTTCTTTTTTCATTATGCTATATTTAGTTCCTGTAATAATCTTGTCTTTTATGCATATTACTTGTACGAACACGATGTTTCACATCTGCAGGCGTCCCGTGACGGCTCACCGTTTTTTCAGAATTCATTAACATTGCATCACTACATCAATAACAAAAGAGAAGTGTCTAGCTCTCGACGCGTTGTTATCTCACAAATGCATAGTGTACCTATGCACATCAGCAGATAGAACTACGTGTAATTTGGATCGCGAAATGAGGTTTGTGGCCGAGAGAAATATCGCAGTGAGGAGTAGAGTGGTGCGGGAGTTATTGGTGTTTACATAAGAAACCAGAATCAGGCAGGTCACAGGTCATTGTTGGCCCTCTTCCGCACATAATGCTTTTTGATATTGAATATATTTGGTAAAAATGCATTTCATTTCTTCAAGTTGTTAAACAATTGTATATACTGTCAATATCTCTAGTTTAATTACTTTTGTTGGTTTAAAATTAATGATTTAATATAACTACTTTGGTTGGTTTAATAGATATGTCATATTGTTATATATTCTTTTGTGTACATATGTAATTAATTTTTCAAATAGACTTGTTGATGTGTTGAAAGTGTCTAGGAAAAAATGTTTTATGGGATCATAATGTAAGTAAAAGAACACCAAAATTAAATTTTTTGGAATTTTTTAACTGTTTGTAACATGAATCTGTCTATTCGGTCAATCGTGCAGGAACAGCTTAAAACATATTTTAAAATAGGTGGCGTTTCCCTGTATCAATCTTATAGTTAACTTATTAATATCTTCTGAAGATAATGTTCTAAAGATAAACTGATAACACTCAGTAAATATTTTTGAAGACTAGTACGTAAACAGGAGGTAAAAATATAGATTAAAATATCCCTGAAAATGTAGCTCAAAAAATATTTATAACACGTAAATACAGGTCCAAATTAATAGCTCTTTTAGTCCATAGAAACAGGAATATATGTTATGATACTTATTTAATGCAGGCCCCGAAACAAGGGAATAGTCACTAAGCCAACAGACAATATTTTCAAAATCAATATTTTTTCCTATAAGTTTAAGCCTAAATAATTTTTTTCATCAATAGCTTCATTTTACACACACAGGTTAATTCTGTCGTTTTATTAAGTGTAAAGATTAGTTGGTTTCCACGTTTCACTTGCCTGAATTAAATCAATTAGTGTTAATGTTTAAAACACATATTAAATTTCTGGTCAGATTGGAATTATCAGTAATTCATTTTACTGAAACGAGAGACATACAAGCCATGGAAATGGAATCAAATTCAGAATAGAAGGGCATAATTATTATATTTTAGATAAGTAGGGAACCCTCATAGCGTGAGTCCAACACATTATACACTGGTTTTATTTTTACAACAGCTGAATCACTATATATGAATGTTAAAATGATATAGTTTTATGTTCAAAATCTTACCTAATCGCTGCCTTTTATTGTTTATAAGTTTGTAGTTTATTGGTGTTTGTGAGATAGTAATCACGTCTACAATAAAATATTTTGTTCTCGAGACGCCGATTGTATTATTATAGACCGAACTACCATAACAAGCATTAATTTAATGCCCAACCAATTTAAGGTATTTACACGCACTGACACTAGAAAACGGTGAGCTTTGGTAATTTATAAATCAAGATGAGCAGAACTCTGTGCAAGAATCCTTAAACTACACGTGGCTAACGTAAACAGAGTTTCAAATTCAACCCACATTAAAAAATATATTTTACGTTACATTTTCTCCTGTATTTTCTACAGTACGTTATATTTTCTATTCGTTTCTTATTTCTGATGTCAGCTTAAGAAAACTGAATTTGAAAATTTTGTTTTAATGGATAAAATAGATCCACTAGCCACTGAGATAAAATTCGTTCATAATCAATTCCATACCATATTTGTCTCTTCTATCTTCTATGTTAAATTCGATACCATTTTGTCATATAGTTTAATGCGAACATACGTAGACATAACGACCCTTGTTATCTATTTTTATTTTTATCTTGCCTTAAAGTGCTCCATCTTATTTAGTATGAATATTTATGTAAACCAGTATTATTAAGTCAATTTACTTAATAGCTGCCTTTCTAAGCGTGGCGCTGTAGGTTTATTTCTCACTAAATAAAGTCTTACGTCATAGTTTGTTTTCAACGTTGATTGAAGAGTTCAATCCAATCAGTTTCAAAATGCGCGTCACAGCAAATTGTTTACCTTTCAAGGAGTCACATCTCATTTGCATCAAATTTACATTTTCCGTTAAAAATGGTAATAGTTAAATTTTACAGCCTTTCACACGGGATCTCTCCAATGAACCCATTAAGTTGAACATTCTTATATTAAGCTCCTGAGACATATGAGAGGAATAATTGTTAATGCTTATTTATGAAACTCAATGTAGTGTTTATTTGTGTGTAATATAATACACAGAGATTACACGTACCCCAGTAATATTTCTTTTCCATATGTATTTAGGAAATGTAAAAAAATTTAGAAGTATGAAACTTTTTTCTTGATTATAGTCAGAGGGAATGAAATTGTTCTTTTCTCGTGAAATTGATATTCATTTCAAATTCGTATCAAAGAAAAACATGGAAATAATTTTTGCTCTTTTTTCCATATTAACCTTATATTGTTTACTCAAAAGTTGCAATCTTATGGATTTTTAGCGGTATTGAAATTGTGTTTTATTTCACTTTCGCATGCAAACATTGTGTGTGCGAGCGTGTATGTGTGAATGTGCGTGTGCATGTGTGTGTGTTTGTGCGTGTCGGCGAGCGCGTGCTCGTATATATAAATGTATATATGTATGTGAATGTGTATATATACGTATAGGTATATGTAAACGTATACGTATATGTATACTTATACGTAAACGTATATGTATATGTTTATGTATATGTATATGTATGTGTATGTGTATGTGTATGTGTATATGTGTATGTATATGTGTAGGTATATGTATATTTATATGTATATGTATATATATATATATATATATATATATATATATATATATATATATATATGTATATGTATATGTATATGTATATGTATATGTATATGTATATGTATATGTATATGTATATGTATATGTATATGTATGCGTATGCGTATGCGTAAGCGTACGCGTATGCGTACGCGTATGCGTATGCGTATGCGTATGCGTATGCGTATGCGTATGCGTATGCGTATGCGTATGCGTTTTCGTATACGTATGCGTATGCGTATGCGTATGCTTATGCGTATGCGTATGCGTATGCGTATGCGTATGCGTATGCGTATGCGTATGCGTATGCGTATGCGTATGCGTATGCGTATGCGTATGCGTATGCGTATGCGTATGCGTATGCGTATGCGTATGCGTATGCGTATGCGTATGCGTATGCGTATGCGTATGCGTATGCGTATGCGTATGCGTATGCGTATGCGTATGCGTATGCGTATGCGTATGCGTATGCGTATGCGTATGCGTATGCGTATGCGTATGCGTATGCGTATGCGTATGCGTATGCGTATGCGTATGCGTATGCGTATGCGTATGCGTATGCGTATGCGTATGCGTATGCGTATGCGTATGTGTATGTGTATGTGTATGTGTATGTGTATGTGTATATGTACATGTACATGTACATGTACATGTACATGTACATGTATATGTATATGTATATGTATATGTATATGTATATGTATATGTATATGTATATGTATTTGTATATTTATATGTATATGTATATGTATATGTATATGTATATGTATATGTATATGTATATGTATATGTATATGTATATGTATATGTATATGTATATGCATATGTATATGTATATGTATATGTATATGTATATGTATATGTATATGTATATGTATATGCATATGTATATGTATATGTATATGTATATGTATATGTATATGTATATGTATATGTATATGTATATGTATATGTATATGTATATGTATATATATATGTATATGTATATGTATATGTATATGTATATGTATATGTATGTGTATATGTATATGTATATGTATATGCATATGTATATGTATATATATATGCATATGTATATGTATATGTATATGTGTATGTATATGTTTATGGTTGTGTATATGTATATCTATGTGTATATGTATATATTTCTTTTTACCGTCACATCGTTGTGCTGTCCCTTGTTCTTCAAACAAAACTATAAATGACAATATATCGATTAGAAAACAGAGGACACACAACAGTTCTAGGAAAAATTATTCATACACGATCCATATAAATACAAGTCAAATATTTCGGCTTTTATACCGCTTATAATTATTTTTGTTATCATCCTTATATCAAAGTTCATGATTACTTGTACTGGTGGAAAGAAGTTTCAGGCAAACTATTGTACGGATATAAACAATGCTCACTGACCTTTACGAACTTTTGTTTCTTTTGGTTTCTATAAGTAAGATGTGGTTAAACTCGTCACATAATATCCTTTTATAACCGTGAGCAAAAAGTTAAATCAATGGGACATGGGCAAATGGAGAATTTCGGCATGATAGACTTTACTGGATTATAATTGAGACGGACTATGTGAGCGCAGGGTGTTATTGAGTAAGAGGAAAAAAAGTGTTTCATATCATAAAGAAGGAGTAGTACTTTATAGGAGTGATCGGTGTCAATATTCAAAAAGTGGTTGAACTAAAATTATAATATTTATAGTATTTTCAAAATTTGGCATCTTGCGCAGAACATTTGACGAAACAAAGATATGGTAAAAGGTAACATTTATCTTCTAGTATGTTGTCTTAGGAAAAAGTCATGAAAACTGATCCATTATTGATTTGAAAAAAAACAGCCCACGAAAAAAACAGTTTTTTAATCTATGACATTTTTGTATAAAGAAATAACTATATATCCATTGAAGCCGTGAAAAATTTTGCAGAATTTCTTCATGTCATCAAATTATTTGTGAAACGCTAAGCATGTTTTTTTATAGTAAAGGTAGTGTTTAGGTCATTTGTTTGATGATAGAAAATTATTTTGATATGGCTTTTGGCGTATTAGCGTATTTTTCTCAATGTGAAAAACTTAAGTGACCCAGTTTATTTTGGTATTGAAACTGCCCTCTGCGTCAGTGTATTACAAAATAATTACGAAAATTTACGTTATTATATTTAAGGTCTTGAAAAAAATTTAAATGCCATATTCGAAAGAAAATATTATATTATAATATAGGAAGATAAAAATTAATTTACAAAATCGAGTTTTAAATAATAACATACATTTTGAAATTAAAAAAAAAATTTCTAAGTGTGCGGTAATATAATTCTAATTTAGAAGAAAAATTTAAAAAACCAAAGTGTTAAAATAATCATATTACCCTTCCAGGGTTCGTCAAATATAATACTAAAAATTTGAATTGAAATTAAGTCAATCCTACCAGGCGTTTTATATATCTCACAAGAAGTAAGTTAAAATTAACATTACATATTAATTTTAAGCATACACTTTACTTTATATACACATATTGAATATATTTGGCGTTAATTTTGTAGAAATTAATTATTCACAATTAAATGAAACTACGTGATGTAGTATTATTTCTACTTTCTTCAATTTTTTTACCACGACCTAGGTTTCGTTGTATTACAACATCTTCAGGTGGGATATTAGCAAAGATTATATTAGCAAAGATTATATTTGCTAATATCCCACCTGAAGATGTTGTAATACAACAAAACCTAGGTCGTGGTAAAGAAATTAAAGAAAGTAGAAATAATACTACATCACGTAGTTTCATTTAATTCATCAATTTATTTTATACAACGTGAGATGGTAAATTTAAATATTTAAAATTTATGAAAAACAAAAAAGTTTATTGGTACATGCATAAATAAAAAAGGGAAAAATAAACATTTTATGGAAATTCGATACCTACACAGCGGCTATAATACCGTAATCTTCTCCTGTGCACAAACCAAAAGGCGAGCGAACGCGGCGAAAACTTTTTCACCCATAAAAATGTAACACAGGAGGACAAGATGGAGAATTACACGGGTGTGTTGAACTTTCAAATTTGCGGTCGTAATTTGCCTTGTCATATCTCGGGCAACTTCTTTCCTTTTAGTTTTACATTAGCATAAGGACATAGCTTTTTTTTTGAGGAGAAGTGATCATGGAAAATATTTCTATGAAACTTTAAAACTTATCCTTGAGAAGAAACTAACTGGAAAATTCCAAGATTTATTCAAAGCAACAACCGTGAGTACACGAACTTGATTTGTAATTGCTGATTCGTTTCCATGCCAATCTTTGGCGATGTTAAGTAAGCCGTAAATGTTATACAAATCTGAAAGATTCATTTTATCAAAAGGACGGTTATTTACTAATTCTTTTAGCAATTTTTTTACTTTATTTAATGACTTGGCTGGTAAGCCTGGTTTGCAATAGACTACATGATATAATTTCCCAAGTATGTGGTAAAAAAATCAAACTTCCCTGTTTTAATTACAGCACCTTCGGTTATAGAAATGAAGAGTTTTACAATGTTTTCAAGTTCTATACTATATTCAGTAGTATGGCTTATTTTAATAATTTCTTTTTTCATTTATACTATCTACTAAAAATTGCAACGTATTGTTACTACATTATGAAGAAAAGTAATTTAGATAATCTTAAATACCTAGGTATTTTCTTACTTTTCCAGTATTGCAGGGTTGTCATTTTTTTCTTTACTCTTTTGAATTTAAACATAAAATTTCTGGTATTTTTTAGATATTTTTAGTTTTTTTTTTAATTTATTATATTTAAATACAAGTTTTTTTTTGGAGAAAATGGTGGAGAAAATGGTGGTTTCTAAGCCGATTACACAGACGAAATACTCTCCATAAATATGATGACACTGGTCGTTTTGACGTTGTCTGTATACAAAAATAGAAATTTTGTTGATATAAAGACAAGCTAAGATAGCTTCCAATTGTGTCGGAAGTACTCCATTAATAATTCATACAAAACAAAATTAAATAAGTATTTACATTAATATTTTAAATTAAATTAGGAGAAAATATCGTCTTTCTCGTTTTTACAACAAATATTGAAGCCACTTAACATAACAATAACTTTCGCTGTAGTCGTGTAGCTATTTAAATATGCATCTATTAAACGCACGCTAATAAGCAGTGTGTCGCTTCTTCTCGGACCGTGTTCGAGGACAAACGTACATTTAAACTTATATTAAAACTATGATTTAAAGCATTATGGTTCGTAATATTTGAGAGCGATGAATAAGCTTCAGAGAAATAGTAAAGAGTTATAAGAGTATAAACTGTAAATGATAAAATATAAATTAGAACGTTGATAAACACGGCGGTACAAACCATATAGACCCCGAGTCCTTTTTAAAAAGTTGATATCTTGGTTGCACAAAGTATTTTCAACATAAATGTTTACTATGCAAATTTTGTAAGTATTTTTATGAGGAATCCAATTGTACGTATTGAGCATCTTTGTCCAATTTTATTTTAGTACAAGATTTGTTGTAAATTTTGTAAAATATTTAAGTAATATTTCTTATCATAATATCAAACTATTGTTAAAGATTTAAATGCAAATTTCACTTTCTTACTAATAGATAGCTTGTCTCTGATTTACTTTTGTGCCAACGTTACGTGAGGCCAGCCTTGATTGCAAGTACAAATGACCTGCACATTTTAAAATATGTTAAATTTGAAACAATACTTGGAAGCTAGGCGTGATTAGAACCAACGTTTTTTGGTCATGTAAATCACTAAGCTATAGCGTTAACATTGGAGCTTATATATATATATATATATATATATATATATATATATATATATATATATGTACATATATATATATATATATATATATATATATATATATACATATATATAAATATATACATATACACGTATATAAATTTCTTTTAATTTCATTTCATCTTCTAAGACTTTCTACTACAATCCACAATATCTCATAATATTATTTCAAAAAATTACAAACACATTGTAATAGGTATAACAGAACATATATAGTATAAGTATACATGATTAGATCTAGTTTAATTCAAATATTACGGAAAACAATAGGTGAAAAAGTAAATATGTAAATTATATTTACTTATGGAACTTATCTTTAACCGGATTATTCCTATTTCATTAATAATCTAATAAAAGAAACGTATCCCACTTCATAAACCTACATGGAATAAAATGCCATTGCTTAAGATAAGTTTGTATCTGTGTCATCAATTGAATGATTATAAAAATAAGAATATTTTTTATATACTTTGCGCAGTCTGAATTCATGTAATTTTGTCAAGTTACGAATTATTCAACAAATATCTTGCCATAAAATTAACAGTCCAAATTTATACAAAACTGAATGATATTATTATAAAGTCCGGTATAGCGATGAAAAGGTATCTGTAAATAGTATCTATATTTCCAATAATTACTGGAGGTTTTTTGTTTAATTGGTGAACGATTTAATTATTATAGAAATTAGTCGTTATAATGTCACCATTTATTGTCGTGTAATTACTTGGCTCTTCTGAGAAGTTTAGTGTAAGTTGATCATATCGTAAGTCGAGTCTATTGATATCGAAATACATTAATTATATTGTAAAAAAAGAAAAATTTGGTCCCATTGGTTTTTTTTCAAAATGGAATATATAAAAAGAAGTTCGATCGAGGAAAGCATGGTTTTTGGTAAAAATCAAAATCAGCAAATCTTCGAATTTTGAGTTCAGACAGCCAGTACCCCTGTAACAGCAGTACTGAAGAGTTTCACTCCGGAATTTAATGTGAGAGTTTTCGCTTGAGACTTGCAATAGTAATTTTAAAATAGTTGATCCTCAAATCTCACGACTTAGGCAGTACCCCTATAGCGTCAAATCTAAGAATTTGGAAACCAGTGTTCAGCGGCAGTCTTTGCATGAGACCCGAAATACTAATTTGAAATAGTAGATTTTGAAATCGCACTGTTGAAGCAGGCGGTATCCCTGAAGAGACAAGACTAAGGAGTTGGAAGCCGGATTTGGATGAAAGAGTGCTTAAAGCCCCCAATACTAATTTAAAAACAGCAGATGCACAAGTCTTGACTTAAGCAGACAGTGCTTGTATAGCGTCAAAAGTGAGGAGTTAGAATTCGAAGTTTAGTGACAGAGTCACTGCTTGAAAAACGCAATACTAAATTAAAAAACAGTAGATTATTTATTCTCATGGTTTAGGAAGGCAGTACTGCTGCAGCATCAGGGCTGATGGGTGGAACCCAAAATTTGATGGCTCTACCATTAAAATGAGAGTCCACCCATAATAATAACTTAAAAACAACAAATCCTCAAGTCTCACGGCCTAGCCAGGAGATATACCTGTAGTATTAGAACCGAGGAGTTGGAACCCGGAATTCAATGACAAAGTATGTGTTTAAGATCTCCAATACTAACTGAAAAGTAGAAGAACTTCAAGTCTCGCATTTTAAGAAGGCACTTGCTGATTAATTCGCTAGACTTAAAGTTGGAACCCATCCACGGCGTCAGGACTCACCAGTGGCAATCCGAATTTAAATTATGGAGTCTCTGCTTGAAACCCGTAATACTATTTTAGAAAAAACAAATCTTCAAGTTTTACTGTTTAGGCGGGCAGCTTACCTACAATATCAGAACTTTGGAGTTAGACCCAGGAATTCAATGACAGGGTCGACTTAGGACTTAAAACACTATTTCACAATGTCGCTTAAGCTTCAAGACTGAGGAGTTGAAACCCAAAATTTAGTTGCAAATTTCTGCTTGACAGCCACAGTCTAATTTAAAAACATTAGCAACTCGTATCTCAAAGTTTAGGTAGTCTTAGTTCTATTCCTGCAGTGTTAAGACTGGAAAGTTAAAATCCGGTTAATAGACACAGTCTCTGCTTGACATTCATAATATTATTTTAAAATAGCACGTTCTCAAGTTTTAAGTTTAGGTGGACAATACCACTGTGATATAAGTAGTGAGGAATTGGAATCCGGAGTTCAATAACATAGCCTCTACTTGCAACCCACAATACTAACTTAAAAACAGCAGATCTTTAAGTCTCGCGATTTAGGCAGGAAGTACACGCACAGCATCTGGGGATCAAAGGTTGAAATTATATTGTGTGTACTTGCATGTCATTACCTACTTATTTACTCTATTACACGAAAAATAACAAGTCATCCCATCTCAAACTCGAGATGGGATGACTTGTTTTTTTTAAAATTTGTATGCACCGCGGGTGAGTAATGAAAAGGGAATTAAAAAGCCTTCGTGACTATCAAGTGACAATTAAAATTTCTATTCATACTTTTATTACATACCTTGCCACCTCTTCCTTGCGAAATACCTTACGATACTGTAATCCAGCGGTATGTAAATTTACATTGTGTCTTGATATGTGATGTTATATTAAATTATCATTATTATTGGTACAGTAAGTAAACATAAACGTATTGGCGTCAAATTCAGTGATTTATAAAAACATTTAATACTATCTTTTGTTATTCTGTGTAAAAGTGTTAATTTTTCTTTCGTGTTTCTCCATTACTTTATTCACACATATTATTTTTATAATTTATTTGCCTTCAATAAAAGAATCCTTTTATGTTAAATAAGTCCCTGTCAATAATTCTAACTATATTAGAGTAAGGGTGTAAAAGAAAGTTATAATAAATACACAAAAGAAAAAAAGGAAAATTTAAAACACATTGCATGTACTGGCGGAAATAAATTTATTTAAAAATACATTGACACGAAAAATAGGAAGGAAGCTTTTAAGAATAAAATACGCAATCAACGTCAAAATATATGTCACGTTTTGCGTCATGGAAATCAAACTCTACAATGAACGCATATTTTCAAAAAGTTGGCAAATTTTACTAACACCAAGTTTTAGAAATGAAGTCGGGAGCCATGTGCAATAAAGGTTTAAAATCTATCCCAACAGAAACCGAGTTTCAGGGATATTTTTATAAATTAAAAATTTGCTGCAAGTATCGGCTTTGGGTAAAAAAATACCGTCGCTGTATTTTGCGGTTAACGCTAATGTAAGAGTTTCTCTCTATTTCTCTATTTCTCCGATATCAGCCAAAACGATCTTCGGAATGAAAGTGTTTCTCAAACATTTGTGATCACGGAACCTCTCATGCGTCAAAAAATTGTTAATGTGGATGATCAATATACTTATTACCAATCATTGAGCGCTTTGTAGACGTCTGTTCAATGAAATTCCTTTTCATTCGAAAAGGAAGAAAACACTTCCTTTGAAGTCAAAGCAATATTTAATATTTTTTAACTAAAAACCAAATGATCTACGTCACATGGAAAAAAGTAATATAAAAATATTTAAATTGAATATTAAATTACAAATAAGCAAAAGAATTATCACATGCAGTAAAAATTCGATTACGGACGATTTTTGGTCGGATGTAACGAATTAAGTTATGAAGAGAAAATAAAGAACAGATGGTAAGTATGTAAGCTTCCTAAGAGAATCGCTACCCAAAATAAATACACCAAAAATTGCGAATACGACTCGTATGTGCAACAAACAGGACTGATGATGAAATATAGAAATATTGATATTTTTTAGATATGTGGATATTTATTGGAGATAGTTTTTTGTTATTTGAGATAGTCGGACATGTCGTTATTTCGATATTAAATTATGATATAGGCATTTATTCTTATGAATTTGTCGCTATTGTTTTAAAAAATCATGTAACAAACGAACCAATGTTATCGTCAATTAAAGTAATATTTTTGTCAACCAAATATTTCCAAGACACTAAAGCCTTGAAATTCTGATCAGGCAGCAGGTGTTTATTTCTGAGCTACTAGAGATCGCCTTGAAATATTTTAGTTCCCTTATTACATCTGTGACATCAGAAGTTGTAGGTGTCAACAATTAATCTTGTGGCTCTTAGTAATTGCAATTGTTAAAGAGCAGTGCATATAGAAGAACAAATATTCTTAAAAATCCCCTTTTCAAAAGATGGTCACATTCAATTGTTTTGTTCTTTTATTTATTTGATTACATGTCTTAATGTGTTGATTTACTATGATTTGGATTTATTACGGAATATATTTATTTACAATATTTTATAATTTAATTTCAAAGCTTCTATTATATTTATCTAAAAAGGTTAGACATATCAAAATATTGATATTATATTCGTATGTAAAATAGTCATATTAACATATTCAAATATATGAATACATTAAAATTTAGACCTCTTTAAAGAACACAAATTCCCTACAACAAACATGCGTATATAATACGGCTCGTGATAGAGTGTTGCTAGTACCTATATGTAATGGCGGACTGTGAGACAGATCGGATACCCAAAATCTTCCAATTTATCATCCGTAGACCACCGATGCAAAAGTTCTTTGTTAGCCCTCAAATTTATAGGCCTTTTCTCTCGAACCTCTGAGAAATTTGAAATTTTTTTAAGTATTTAGAAACTCGTGCTTCATAGCGTCCTTAAAAAACCATTATAATTTTTTTTTCGATGCATTTATTTCATATCTTTGGAAACAACGAAAAACTAAACAGTTTTTTTCGGCATGATGTAGAACATCGGTGATTCCATATACACTCTTGTTACATTTTTCGACAATAATCGTCGTGTCTAGTATACATATGAGTATAAAATTTTCATCAATTTACCGAGCTATCACAACATAAGTTTAGTAAAAATTAGTCAAAATTTTAAAAAATATGATTGCAATGCATTCCACTCTAAGAAACTGAAAATTTAAAATCATATTTTGCTAAATAACCGTTAAATCCTAATATTTATAAATCGTAATTTTAATTCTATATGTGGAATTGTATGGTTAAACAATAAGAAATAAAAATCATTGAAACTATTCTTCCGTTATGCAATACCTACATAAACATAAAATTTTAAGACCTTTTTTAAGTTTCTTCAACTGTATTGATTTGACATAGAAGATAGATAAATTAAATTAAGGAGGCTTCTTCTGGTAATGAAAGGCGCGTTTTGAATTTTTGAATTCACTCTTAATTTTCATAAGCAATGTATTCGTTATCAAATAACAGATAAAATAAATAATGTTATTAAGTGCAATATTTTTGACGTAATTAACCATCTCTAAAGATATAAAACATTTTAACGTGTTTTAATATGAATTATATCTCTATATAAATTCTCTTTTCCAGGTAATCTATTATTAAGATTGAAATATGTGTATATATATATATATATATATATATATATATATATATATATATACATACATATATATATATATATATATATATATATATATATATATATATATATAATGTGTATCTTAGATGTATGTACATATTTCAATACAAATTGTCTTAAAATTTATTTGACGTTTAATTTTATCAAAAGCAGCACGTTCATATATTAAATAAATCCACAATATTCTTGACAATTTCACGCCGACTCTTGAGACATACTTTAAGTCCACTTGGCACGAGCTTTTGGGCGAAAATCCCCGAGGATATCGAGAAAGGCAGTGTTCAGCGGAAAATATCGGCCCACTTACATGACAAGATTCTGGCTTGACAATGGCAGTTACCGCGTAGATTTAGTTTTATTATTTGAAAAATTATATTTAAATTTAGTCCTAACCTAATTATGCGTACACGTGTTAAAAATATCACATTTTACGGTACTCCGTTACCAGTATTTATTCCAATTTTTGTATGCAATCAAAGCTTCAAAGACTTAATTATGTTTAATTTCTTGCCCCTTTTATTTTAAAACTATTTTCGTCCCATACCTTGCTCTATCACTGTGCCTTGACTGAAAGTAAATGTCATTTAAGGCATTGAAACCTAATTATACTCTTCCGTTTTGAAGGATACAATTTTTTTGTAACGATCAGAAATAACATTAAATATTTCTTTTAGCTACAAAATAAGTCAGATTTTTATTTCAAATATTTTTGTGCATAACCAATTTTTGAAATTTTGCCAGCTAGAAATAAATATTTTAATAGAAAAAATATTGAAACCTGGCGTTTCACACAAAAAAGCGATTTTTTTCTAAAATTCGTGGATGCCGTTGTGCGGATTAACTGGATTTGGTAAATTGTTCACTCCATCATTATCATAAAATTTTTATTTTTTGGAAAAAATTTAAATTGTTAAGTTTAAATGTCTTTAAAAGACTGAGCCAATAACCAGCTAATCACTTAGATAATAACCAAACATCATAACGTAATTATAAGTTCCACTTCTAAATAATTTTTTATTATCACTTTTTTTCAGAAAGGTTTGGAAGAAAGTTTGAAAATCAATATAAAAAAATGTTAATTATTACCTATTTCTGATGGTTTTTGAGTAATATACCAATATTTATTTTTTCCGAGATAGACATTGAAATAAAATAGGAAATGTTACTTAGTTTTTAAGATAAGGTATTTATAAAAATATATAAAACTCTGCCGTAGAAAGACACAGTAATAGAATACATTACAACAATTTAGACCCGTAAATATTTACATACAAATTTATTTAGGAGGGAAATAAAAAACTGAAAATCATTTAATTCGCTTATCACACATTTCATAGTTTTTAAATGCCTATATGGGAAATGAATTGAAAACGCAAGTTATAAGGATTCCAAACCATTTTCAGAATGTTGTTCGAAATAGTTTGGCAAATAATCCTCCTCACTCATAATCCCACGAATAATGATACCACTAACTTCGAAGCTGCTAAGCTGAAAATGTTTAAAAAACGCTGCTAGAAGTTTACCCACAATTTTCTTCAAAACTGCGATGACAATTAGTTTTTAGAAATTCATGATTAAAAATTAGGTTTATGAAGAATATATTGGTGAATATGTATTAACATGGTCAAAATTAATATAAAACGATATTTGTAAATTGTTTAATAAATCTACTACATATTCTTAAACATGTGTTATTTCATAGACTTTTGGCTTATATTATGATATTATTTATTAGTTATATGAAATGCCGAATGAAGTTCAAGAAAATATAGCAGCAAGGGAGTGAAATCTTGTTTATTGAATGTATAGTTTTATGCAAAAAGGAACCTAATCCTTCCTAGTCAGAAGTCTATTTAAAGAGCGGTAATAATATGTTGGGACATAGATTTCCATATTTTTTTCTATCAATAGTACCTAAAGGGTCAGTCAATATACACAATATAAAAAAATCTAGTATTAATAGAACCTCTTAGTAAAGAAAATGCCCATTAAATTTTCCGTCTTTATACTGGACGAATCACTTAAGAAGGGAGTTTTCTAAATTCACCCCCTAAAGGGAAGAAAATTTGTATGTAAAAGTATTTTTGTTGTATATTTTTAATATTGAATATATTTGGCGTTAATTTTTTAGAAATTCATTATTGACAATTAACTGAAACTACGTGATGTAGATCAATCTTTGATAATAGCCCACCTGAAGCTGTTGTAATACAACGAAACCTGGGTCGTGGTAAAGAACTTAAAGAAAGTAGAAATAATACTACATCACGGAGTTTCATTTAATTGTATATTTTTAAATAAAACTTGGTATTAATAAAGGTATGTGCACAAAATACAAAACATACGGATATATTAATAAGTTACCCTCTTTTGACCTCGCCGTAGTCGAGGAAAAATATATTATTAGTCACACTGAGTATTTTACTGAGGAATAACTGGCGGTTATCATTTTTTTACTGGCGTTATTATCTATATTAAATACTGCATAAAGAACGACGTAAAGAGAAATATTTAATAGAGATTTACTACATTTCCAAATATAATTACAGCTAATTGATTTACAAGTAATGATTGGCATCTGAGTAATTGAAATGTGAAATCTGAAAGCTAGTGAAAATGTATATTTTCGCAGGTTCCTATCATAAAATATTGTTCATAAAACATTCGATTATTTTTCTTTTTTGAAGTGAGTTGCATTACTTAGTTTTTATTTTTTTTAATTTTCATATAAGCTACTCTATTACCTACTTACCTGCTTACCAATACGTTGTTGTTTCATTCTTTTCTGCATAACTACATACACACATATATTTAATGAGTTGCTTTCTTACTTACATCAAGATAAGTTGAACGAGACTCTATGACTATATTTCGAACTTATCATCAGGCTTCTGACTTAGAGATTTGTTAGATAAGTGAAATAAGTACAAAGTCGATGATATGCGCTTCATCATTAAGGAATTCCTGTCATTACCTAACAAGAAGCTTTGCCACCCTTGTACTAAAAGACCCTGGCCACCATTTGTGATCAAGTAATTCATCAAGCTAAGACAAACGAGCTCGAACTCAAAATTTCTCCTCACCATTGCGGAGTACTATCGCCACCTTTTGGTTTCATTAGTCGACCACGTCCACTGCTTGTGACTAACAGACTCTTCAAGACAAATTATACTTGGTCAAGCATAAATAATGTCCTACTCACCATCAAGAAATTGCTTTCCCACCATCGAGCCCTATCATTAGACCTTGACCTCCATTTGTGACCTTTTTAAGATTAGTTGACCAAAGTCAAACTTGGTGAAACAAACCTTCACCACTGAGAAGTACTGTCATCGCCTTTTCACCAAAGTACATGTCAAATGAAACATACTCGCTATCGATTTTTTCCCAATTCACCTTGTACTCTCATCGGTTGGAGAGTTCCTTAGATTATCTCCGGTATATATTATTAAATCCTGACCGTATTTACATGGGGTCTCTCTGAAACCATTTTCTTTTTGAGAAAAAATTAATGATAAAAATTTATCAATGAAAATCTGAGTTAAATTGATTGTGACACTCCTTTTTTAAGTCGGTTATAAAATTAACTACGTTAATTATATATTTACTTTTTGCCAAAAAATGTGAAAGTTAATAGCGTAAAGAGGAAAATAAAATGATAAATTCGAATCGTAGTTGTCGAAAAGCCTTTTATCGGTAAAGGACGTAGCTAAATGTCCAAAACTTTACTTTCACACGTTATAAACATTTTGCGAGAATTGAACGTTCGAGGAACTACTCAATATTGCTGCAGGGCAGAGGAGGTAAAAAAATGCGACGAAAGCTCTTTTCGGGCGTCAAGACGTTAAGTAGATTATTAGAAAGTATTCCTCGGGGAACAGTGACATTTCAAACTTGAAAGTTTTGGTTAGAATTTTGCGTTATAATAATTTAAAGTATTATTATTTCTTTTGTAAAGTTGGATGCAAATAATCTTGTGTGACCCGGTAGCCTTCTTTTTCATGGAAAATAATTACCTTATTATTTGTTTTAAATATAAAAACATTTCTCGTATTTAATAATAAGCACATTTTATAATGAAACATTTAGCATAGAAATTGGAAATGATTCCATTGATAGTGGTAAAATTTTACGACTTAATTTAATTTCAAATATAGTTGCCGATATCTGGAAATTGTCTGTGAAGAGCTGCTATAATATGAAAAAGGATATTGGTAGGCATAGGACAGAAAGTTCACGTAGAGTTGAAAATGATCAAGTAAATATTGGTTTATAAACTATATAGATTGAATATATTGCCTCAATATAAAATATAAGGTAAAATATACACGAATTGAACATTTAAGGATTCCTGAGGTATACTAACTAGGAAATATTTTCGATAAAAGGATTATTTAACTTAATCTTAACTTACTTTCTACAAATATTTAGATGTCAAAATAAGGAATTCAAGTGGTTGTCGCTGTTGGTTCTGAATTAATTTCAACTTGCGTGGTACAGAATATTACGTGGTAAACTTTATTCAATAAATACGTACAAAAAATTAAAAGAAATTCTAAATTCGACCATAAATGCAGAATTTTTTCATTTTAAAAACGTTATAAAAATAAAAGTTCAAAAAGAGCGGTGAGGTAAAAATGATTAAGTTTTTACAAAATATTTGGTTTGTATTTTTTTTATTAAGAGCGTTTGTCATGCAAATTCTATCTGTGAAACAGTTGCTTTTATTTTTGCTGCTGTAAATTCCGTGATATTGAATAGGACTGTAACTGATTTTTATTTTGTTTGCAAAGAAAAAGGTCATTATAAATAAAGATTACCCCCATTTAATCACTGTCCTTCATGTACGTAACATTACGTACATTTAGACATTTCTTTTCTTATTTAAGTAATCTATATTCATAATAAACTTTTTTGAAAAAAAGTGTAAATTACTTCAAATAACTGTCTAATAAAAATCGCATTGAAAAGTAAAAAATAATGAAAATTCGAATACGTGTCCGGAATATTGGGAGTAAAATATCATTAGCTATCATGAATAAGTGTGCAAAGAAATAATGCTAGAGACATTTGGAATCCTAGCTCGTTAAGCTCATGGTATGTTCAGTTTTAGTGTGATTCTGATCAAATTCAATCATATGCGATGAATGAGCAATAAGAAACACGTTGTATCTCTTTTGAACGTGGCCTCTTCATTGTGAGATATAAATATTTAAAAAATTTTGCAATTTTGTGCCCAGCTCTTCTATTCCTTCTAAATGTTTAATCAGGCATGTTTAAAATTTAAAAAAAAATGGGATGAGGGCAATTAGTCCTGCTTCCAGCATTATTTAATTATTTATTTCTGTAATTTAATATATATAATTGATACATATGACGGACTTATAGCTACAAGAGCAATTTCTTACAGTCAACCAGAACACCAGTCCAGTCCCGCTCTACGAGCGGCCGGGAATCGGACCCGGCTCCCCGTGGTGCGTCTCGCAGTCAAAGACCGTATGCCTTGTTATCAACGTACCGTGGTGACTACAAGATTACTTAAAAGAGAAATATTTATTATTAAAGCTATACAAGTAAGCAAGTCATTTACCTTAGACTTGTGAGAGCTATACAAGTCTATATAGGATATTGACATAGAAATAAAATTATATCGATATTTATAACGCGTTAGATAGAAATATTTTACACCCTTACTTACCTGTACTACTCAGGTGTACGAACTGTTGATACTGTGAGATCTATTCATACTTAATATCCTGTTTTTCAACAGAATTTACTATAGAACAACATTTATAAAAAAAAAAGACTCACAATACGAAATCAACATTGATCGTTTTTATTTGAAAAATATATTATATTTAGGAAATTACTTTTTTGTGAAATAATTTAAACATTTAAAATTTGCGAGAATTCATTTTTAGAAGCATAAATAGGAGATATAAATTAGTTTTCTTGTTTGTCTGTGATTACTTTTATTACAGCAAAACCTAAACCTTTAATCTAAAACTAGTAATTTTCAGAAAATATTAAAAAAAATTAAATATGAAATCATATTAAAAATATAGAGGTAGTTTTAAAAGGGAAGGCCAAGTCTCTTGAAAAAAATTCTATCTGTTGTAATTTTCTGTGTAGGGTGACTCAAGACAAACCTATTTGTGGTATAAAATAAGGTATTAAATAAACAATCCTTCAGTTGTTTTGTCATTAATTGACCTCTGCCTGCTTGCCTTTGCTGTATCTCCGTTTCTCCCTTCTAGCCACTAGCAATCTGCACGTCCGCTCTACCTACCGTCGTTATCGTTGGTGACGATTGCGGCTCCCGAGAGTATTTGGTGAACTGGAGGGCATTGCTGAAGCACGTATTCCGCATATCTCAATGACTCCGACCATTCGCGTTCAAGTTGTTGCCTTTCCCGCTGATTGTTCCACTTATTCACATAATAAATAAATCCCACGACTGTCTTTTAGAGTGGCTGCAATAGATTTGAAACCAGAATATTATTCATATGCGCATGTCACCGAACTTTATATCGGGTTTTCTAGTGTGAGAAATAAAAAAAAATTTGGACGAAATTCCGCTATGCATATATATATATATATATATATATATATATATATATATATATATATGTATATATATTTGTCGTATATCTGAATCAATGGTGATAAGAATATATACGTTTTTTAGTTACTATCTATACGAATAGATAGAATGCTATTGCTAAAATATTTGAACTGAATTGTTTAAATATTATAACTTCGTAGATTTTCGAAACAGAGTTTACGGGGCTCAGATACTAGACAACCTTTTAATTTAGAACGATTTATAGACCATCCAGTACCTAGAATTTACTGCCAAATAATTAAATTTACTGGGATTATTGTTCCTTTTCTTCTCAGTCTGATCAGCAGCCAATAAATGGATAATTTATAAAAGTAGAAGAACCATTAAAATTCATTAAAAATGTAGATCGTATTTAGACAAATTGATTACTGATGGGTTCAATATTAAATTATTAAAATAAAATATTTATGGGCTTTGTGCGGTACCTATCCATAGATAGGTGAAACGAATCCAATTGTTATATTAGATGGGCAAGAATTAATTTAATATTTTTACTTCAATATGTATTTTCCACGGGGTAAACAAGTTATCAGCTTTCTCGTTTAGCTAAAAAGGTTTTAATATTGTTAGTCAATGTTTCAAATATTAAAAATCTACACGAACTGTTTTTACTACGAAACCTGAGAAGGTACGACAAACTAGTACGACAAAGACATAGTGAAGCAACGTAAAAATTTAATTACGTAATTTTGACATAATTAAATTTTTATGTTGCCTTATTTTCTTCAAATATAGAAAATTATTCAGCAAACTTATTCCGGATCTCCTGTTAACATTTAAAATTAATAGACATTAATATAATTTAGGCACCGTCATATAGTAAGACTGGTGTTGTCAACACGAGAATTACAAATCTAATCACTCTCGGAGATTAACGTTGCATCCTGCAAAAAGAGAATTTTGAAAGGTTAGCTTTCGACAGCCGGGGTCTATGTGCGTGATGATATAGTCATTTTATCAAACATATAGGAAGTATTTTTTTATTTTATTTGATTCACGTGTGTACATCTTTCAAACCTTATATTTACAAATATTGCGTAGTTAATTTATCCCACAGAATTAGCTACATCAAAATTGTGTGTATGTATTTGTGATTTCTTGTTAATTTAAAAAAACGAGAAGAATGCCGTACATATAGTCGATCAAATATGCACAACAGCATCTTGTTGGCTATCTTTTCGTAAGATTTTATATCTTACGAAAAGATAGCCAAAGATGTATATAACACAATTTAAAAGCATACTCACTTAAAAATAAACTAGATTTGCATCAAAATACGAAAACATCGGTTTATCTAGTTTTTGTACGTATTCCGTTTATCTAACATAACGATTCTTCATTGTGCAAAATAACGCGAAAAACATTTGTAACGACCTACAAATTAATTTTGATTGTGTCACACTTTTTGAAATATTTAGTTGTATTATAAATATTCAGCTAAATGTTTCATAGATTTTGACGGGATAAGTGGTTTAATGCAAAAACTATCATCAGTCATTCGTCAATATTTGTTATTTTATTAAATTTTCATGTCATCAGTTTTCCAGAAAGCAAAATTTTTAAATACGCACAAATCAACACGGTTAACGTTAGTTGAACGGATGCTGAAAAGATAAAAATTTACTCAGCTCGTGAGACATGAAAACACTACATTTGTAGACTTTGCCTCACTTGTACAAATGTTTATATAGTGTAATGTAAGAATATTCAAGTTGAATAGCAAAAGTCTGGAGTTTCCTTTAATTACTGATTTTTATTTACAAATATCAATATCAACCAGTCGACCACATAGGCATTGTTTCCTTAACATGTAGTCGTCCCTCTGTATATATATATATATATATATATATATATATATATATATATATATATATATATATATATATATATATATATAAATATATATACATATATGTATATATATATATATATATATATATATATATATATTTAAAACGCTGATCACTTGGTTCCAACATAATATTTTATATATAGTAATAATATTGTGTTGTAACTAATTCAAAATAAATATTTTATGTATTTATAAAATATAAACACATAGTAAAGCGTTATTCATTCTGTTTATGCCAGTACTACCATGGACAACTTGAACAAAATAATAAGTATAAAATTAAGTGTCCTACCAGTCAGTCCTACAAGTGATTGAGTGAGTCAAAAGAATCGATACAGTACACTAAATGACTCGCTTGAAACTTTATTGATTCATTTGACTCTGCGTCCCGGGAAAGTTTCAACATAACGAATAAATAATAGACAACTTGCAACTTGTATAATTCGTTGACAAAATAACGCATTGAGTTGCTCGGTATTCGTATCAGTTAAGTGATCCTTTACTCTTTGGTATGCATTCAGATTTCATATTAACTGCATTCCTTCTTTATTACTAATGAATTATTTGTTGTGTGATATATATAATATTATATAGCAAACGTATTCTAACCTTGTTTTATTGTAAATTAATGTTAAAATGAATATAAATATTTTAGGAATACACTTTGTACATCAATAATATTATATCGTAATATCTGTCAATTAATATTACTACATTAGTATGATTTGTGTTTGTAATATTACTACATTAGTATGAATTGTTTTATGATTCAACATTAGTATGATTGAATCAAAATGTTTTTGTAATTGTAATTTTTCAATTAGTTTGTCATTTGGAAAAATATTCGATATGTATATTTGTGGGCTGATATTTATTAGTCACATACTTCTCTTGATATCAATTAGTTAAATGTGCAATGTTATCAGGCAAACACATATAGGTAATTGGTTAATAGTATTTGGTTTATAGTCACAACAAATTGTGAAACTCAATATATGTAGAATGTAACGTAAGATTGGTCTGATTTAGAACCAAATAAATTGCAGTGTATCTCGGTGAACTCAATTCTACCGATTCGTTAGAGGCACGGAGTCATTAAGGGCAATCAATTATTTTTACTTATTCAGATTCTGTGAGCTAGTCCACTTAGGTAAATCAAGATTACCCACGACTAATCATGTTTCTATTTAGTACAGGCATGCTTCAAATTGTAGGTCAGTTTAGGTACAATGAAAACTCTGAAAGCTAATAATATCCATCGCGAAAAGATCGAATTGATAAGGTTAAAGCATTATATTATATTATAATAAAGTTTCTCAATTGAATGAAATTACATATATAGGTTTACTCTTCTAATATAACGAATATTTCTTAAACTAATAAAAATGACCTAATTATGAGAAAATAAGATAGGTTTTTTTCGTGAGGCCATATTACTTCTTACGAACGTTAGAATGGAACGTTTCGGTTTTTAATATAGAACGGAACTAAAGCAATTTACACCATTCTATTATAATTTGAATATAAGGTTTCCTCTCCTAGAAAAAAGTGTTTAGTATATTGCATTAGTCACTCTGTAGGTCATTAAGTGTGAAAATAGAATTGGAAATCGGGTCTCAAGAAAATTTATATCATAATACTATAATTTAAAAACAAGGTTCATTCTTTTAGACAAAACTGTTTGGGATATTGCATTGGTCACTTTGTTGTTCTTTGAATTATCGGGTAACTATAAATATAGAATTGGACTCAGTCAAATTTATATCATACTACTATAATTTAAAGACAAAGTTTATCCTTTTAGATAAAACTGTTTGGTATATTGCATTATTCACCCTGTAGTCCATTGAATTATAATGTAGCTACAAATATAGAACGGGTCTCAAGCAAATTTATATCATACTACTTTAATTTAAAAACAAGGTTTATTCTATTAGATAAAACTTTTTGGTTTATTGTATTAATCAGTCTGTAGTCTTTTGAATTATCGTGAAAACATAAATATATATTTATTTAGAAAACAAATGTTTTTTAATTATTATTCTGTATGTGGATATAAGGTAAAAGTAAGTATGATTTCCTACTTTCAAATACACATCATAAAGTGTAATTAATGTCTTGAATTTTTTGTCTAATATGAAAAAGTTAACATTCTCAAATTTCTAAGTTTAATCGTTTGGTGGTGTATTTTTCCCATGTGTAATATTTTTTTCTTGAATTAAATTTAAAAATAAATTATATATATATATATATATATATATATATATATATATATATATATATATATATATATATATACAGAAAAGAATATTGCCTGCAAATCTGAAAAACAAAACGAGCTTATGATCTTGTTTTGTCCGGAAAAGGGCGGCATCGACTGCTAGTTTTTAATATTTTGTTGCCACCAAATATTAATAAAATTTTGTGTTTCTTTGGATTTTTTTCTGCATGATATTTTATTAGATAATCATAAAATAAAGCATAGTAGAATACTAGCAGGGTAATTATGAGGAATACTTATGTTTTTAAACAAATGAGAAATTCCAAATTTTTAATAATCATAATGCACACGAAGTGCGTATAAATATTAACAACTGGAAATTTTGTAATTAATTATGCATATAGATATGGAAAATTGAAAGAATTTGTCTTAATTGAGGTATCATTTTCTTCTTGAATTATCGTGAATTGTTTTTATCGCATAGTTATAATTTTTCGTAAACTTCCATTCACGCTGAATAGAAAATCGAATTTTCTTCGAATTTTTTCTTTTTTGGTTTCGTTTTAATATATACGCCTGTATTGCCTTTGGTCTTTAATACTTTATTTGCTGATCATATAATATTTCTCACGTTATTGTTGAATTTGTCTACTTTCCTTTGGCAAATAAAGCAATAAAATTTCTCAAGTATTTCTTTTGTGTATATGTTCCTTTGTAACTTTTGAGTCATTGGCTTTCATTTATCTTTAAGATATAACCGTTTTTGTATGTATTTGTCCAATCTTTCTATTCATATTTAGTTAAATGGTTATTAATATCCAAAAGGTTTCAATTGTTTCAATGTGTTAGTTTAAGTTCACGATATTTCATGAGATTGTTAAAAAATGACATGTAAATTTAAAACTATCCAAGTTACTCTTATAATTAAAGATTTCTTGACATAATTATTGTGTTTTCCTGTAATGTACATCCAAACATATTTAGCACTTAGTTCCCAACGTGGAGGTTTTTTATAAAATTAAATACAAAATAAATTATTACACTTTTTTAACAGCTTAAAGACTGAAAACATTAAAAATAACGTAAAAATATTTAAAGAGAAAATAAGATAAGTGACAAAAACAAAAATCGTCATTTGATCGTCAGTTTTTCTCAAGCACTTAACCGACACGAAAGAATAGGTTTAGTATGGTTTTATCGTTTATATATTTTATTCAACTGGCAGTAGTGTATTGACAAATAATTTAGTGAGTAACAAATCTACAAAATCAACAAAGAGTTTCGTTTTTATTTTCTAATAACATTATTTAACAGCTATCCTCTTATCAGCGATAGATGGAGTAAGCAAAATAATTGCTTCTATTCTATTTAAATTTTCTCAAGCATGTAGCCGTCGCCGTGGTGTGTTGGGTTGATCACAAGGCATACGGCCTTTGACGATGCGACGCACCGCGGCGACCCGGGATTCGATTCGATTCCCGGCCGTTCATCGAACGGGGCTGGACTGGTGCTGTGGTTGGCTGTAAGAGATTGCTCTTGTAGCAATAAGTCCCCTATATGTATCAATTTGATACATTAAAGTTGATAAATAAATAAATAAATAAAAAGTAAAAGATAGATTAAAAAATAAATATGTTTATAGGAAGTTAAGATTTCTCATAATTATTAAATTGTTTCATAAAAATTTCGAATTATTTTATGAATTATTAAAAAAAAATGGTGGTAACTGTTATTTCTAATCGGTATATACGATTAAACTTTCGATATAAGAAAGGTAAACGCAACTTAATAATAAAGATATATGATGAAATATGGATGCGAAACTTGTAATGCAAACCGATACTAGTATTTCAAGAATTGGCATTAAATGATGTTTTTAAATTGATATTTATCTTTTTTTAATAAGATAAAAAATAAATCATTTCCTTCAGTCCGTACTAACTTTTTCTCCTATGACTATAATAAATAAAACTTGTTATGTCAGAATGAAGACCTACACTACGGGTGTGTTATTCACATTAAGGTAGGTTAAAACTTTATTTAATATTTATCACGATAACAATATATTTTTCTTTGTATAAACATACACGTATTACGTCTCGCACAAGTTTAAATATATAGCGAATTTCTAAAAATTTTCAAGATTTACTAATATTGCTGTAGTTTCAGAAAACTATGCATGAACAAATTTCTAGCAACCCTGAACTTTGCTTAAATTTAACTTTTGCAAATTGGAGTGTGGATAGATTTCTGCAAATATTTTCAATTTATCTTCAGAAATGTTCTACAAAAAAAAATCTCAAAAATTAGATGTGAAATTATAAAAACTTTTTCTTTTAATTTATATTCATAAAACTATCGGTACATAAAACTAAAAAAAGAGTATTTCGTTTCCTGCGCCTAACATTTTTAATTAAATATTTTTGAATGCTTACGCAGGTTTTTATGTTTCATCGTTATCAGAAATGTTGATTTACACATTAAAATTTTTTTGGATAAAAATGGTTGAGATAAATAGATAGATAGTTTAGGGAATTCACAAGAACTCCAAAATTTAAGAGATTAATTAAATGTGGCAGGATGGAAAATAAAATTAAATTATATTCTAAAATATGTTTATATTATTATAAACTAAGATTATTATTTTTTAGAAAATTTTATTTTCACAAAACATATAAGATCTTATTTAGGGAAAGAATAAATATTTTGTGGAAATTTTATTTCTGCGATTATCTTAATTATTCTCAAATTAAAAGAATGTCTAAGGACACAGACGAAATCTTTCTTCAGGCATCAAGATGATATTCAGAAAGAGCTACTTTCATTAAAATTGTTTAATATTTGCTTATGAAAAGCTTTATACTATTTTTCCTTAATACTATTTTTATATGCATGAACAGAGTTTCCATCTCCCAGTATCCTCATACATTTCCGCATCAAAACAATTTTTAATAAAAAAGTTAATTTATGAGTCTTAATAAGTGGATCTGTATGAATAAGTACCAATAGTCTTATCAGTTTTGGAGATTAGAAGCAAAGTTTCTTGAAACGTTTGAGGAGAGTCTGAAATCGACCTCGAACAGAAAATAAATTTCCTCATTATTTTTCCAGATTTAAGGCATACAGTTTATATGGCTGATTTTATTAGAAATGTATATATAGACTTCTAACCCTAATTTTAGCTAAAGAAGTTTCAAATCCAAGGAATTGAATAAATATACTGATAAGTTAGAATTTATTATACAACATAAAATAATTATTTATTTTCAAAATTTAACCCAAATTGTAAATATTAAAAACATTTATGATCTATTTGAATGAAAATGTAAATGCCCTGATTTACTCGTCCTTATATTATATGAACATTTGTTTAACTTGTTTTTGATAAATCAATTATTTTTTTGCGATATTTTTTAAACAGGGCATGCATAGTATTACATAAAAGATTTTAATTTAATTAGCTTTAAGACAGGCGGGATATATAAATAGATAAAAATTTGTTATTTCGGTTGAAAATTGCCATATTATAATTATGAAAATGTTCGATGATATTTACTCTATCGGATATTTTCGATATCGGTGAAAAAAACATTTAAAAAGGAGGGGTAATTTTAATTGGAGTGATCCTTTGTAAAAAGAAACACCGCACAGGTGAGTTCGTACAGCAGAATAACGAGGCTCGCTGAAATAAAATAATTGAACAGTTCAACATCGAAAATATTAGCCATCTCATTTAAAACATCAATCTAATTGAATCAAATCTATTATTTATTTCATTTTGCAGATCATATTTCAAATTTCTTCAATACGATTTGAATATTCATTCATTGTTCGGTCAACCTCCCTTTTTGCTTAAAATTAAATACCCCAAAAAGTTTTCTACAATAGGCGACAATTATCTTAATATTCTAAATTAAATCATAAAACTAAGTTAAACCTAATGGAAATCTATAAACAAAATTTATAAACAAAGTTCATCTTAATGAAAGCAAATATATGTTTTGCACAAGCATCGTTCTTGTACATATGTCAAATTTTGATAAATTAAGTCGATATGACCTAAAGCTATATAGTCGTAATGTAAATACAGGCTTTATGTTAAAAATGGTAAGGGTTTTATTGAAATTGCTTTAATTCATTTTAAAAGCTCAAGAAGTGGAAGTTCCTAGCAGAAGTTTTTTCAAGGAAATCCGTTAAGTGCGGCTCCCTACAGACTTACATATCTAAGCATTGAAGTATTCACAGTACTTCTATCACACTATCGTATTTTTATCTGGATAAATTAGTTATTTACAGGGATTTAGAATCATCGCTATAATCTTTAGCTGTTTTATATGTATTTATAGTTTAGCAAATTTGAGTGGAAATTGATAAATATTTTCACGAATTGGTAGAAAGTTTTGGTGGTTTTTTAACATGCTCTTTAATACGGTACGTATTTTTCAGTTTAACTCAGGTCATTATGTTTTATATCTGAATTTTTGCAGTAAACGATTTCCTGGAAAGTCTAACACTGCCATTTCCCTCCTTACAAGATCATCGACATGTCCGTCGGTGATAGTGATTTTTAGAGGATCCATTTTTTTTCGTTTTCTGGCAAGAAATTCTAAAAATTACTCAGTTTAGTAATTTTATATTCGATCGTATTTGCTTATTTTTTAACATTAGCAATTGCTTCACTGTCACGTGTGTATGTGTATACACATATACAGGCACGTATGCATGCACGCACACACACACACTTATATATGATAGAAAATTATAATTGCAAATAAATGACAAACCGCATTTAAACAGAATGAAATCTGATTTCAAATTCGCATAAAATTAAATTTATTTCTAAAAAATATTTTTTTACCCACGTATTCAAATAATGTTTCAGATCGCCCAGTTCATAAATATTTTAGTTGTATCTAATTTAATTTTTTTTTTAATTTTGGGAAATATAATCACAGTATAAATTTAAAATTAGTTAGCATATACTTTGCACAGCGACTCTATCTTAAACTTCCGTTATATAATCTTTTTGATATTTAGTATAATAACGCTAATTAGTAAATTACCGAGTATCGTCAAAGAATTCGCAGAGTAATTATTTAAAATCACATTAAGTGTATAAACTTCTTTTTACATTGAGAGATAATGTTATTATGAGTATTTTATATGCAAAATTTTTATATTAAATAATATCTATTCTGTCATTAGAGACATAATAAGCTTAATTTATTAAGAAAAGAAAAATCTGAAAAATAACTATTTCAATATTTAAACAAAAATGATGATAAACTTTTCGTGATAAAAGAAATTAACGCAATGTAATACAGCAAGATTAATTTTTTATCTACGGGTTATAATAATGTATACATTTTAAAATCTAAAAGTTTACTGGTCTACAAGTTCTTGTCTTCCTAATCTTTAAAATTATTTTTAGTTAAATTTTCCAATAACAAATTAATTCGTTTTTCCGAAACGAATTCATATAATATTTTGTGACCTTTACACTTACGGTTTAATTAAAATCATATCTTGGTTAAGGTTGTTATTCAAGTTTTCAGTTATTCTATTAAATATGCATTACGATTTCACTAAATATGCCAAAAATTATGAATAATATCACCATAATTTTAATATTTATTAGTAATATCACTTGTGATGGATTGGAGTATATCTAGTAAATGGCAAAATTGTGCCCAAAATGTATGTCTACGTAAATTTAATTTCGCATTCTATTTTTTAAAGACGAAGAAGAAAAACAAGAAATTTTAGCATATTTTTAGATATATTTTATAATTTGGTTTGTCAAACAAAATCATTAAAAATTGTATTTATTTGTATTTAGCATAACAACGGTGAATTTAAATTTTTAGATATAGAATTCTAAATTAACGAATCCAAATGTTTTCATATCTAGTATAATAAATTTCAATCATATCACGAGTGACATTGATAAATATCAAATGTGTTACTAGATTATTATATATGCGGATTTCTATCTATATTTAGAAATTAATTCAAAATTAATTCATACGACATATAAAATTAAAGAATATTCGGGCCGTGTAACTAACATTGAAACATGATATCATATAATAAAAATGGCAAAATTATAAAAACTTAATTTATTTCTTACATTAACATTTCTATCTTTGTATTTTTTGTCAAATATAAATTCAAAATAATTGTAATACATTGTGACGACGCCCCTCATTATTTGAAAATGATCACCCAACTGAAAATTAGTGAAATATTATATTTTAGAAAAGCATTAATATAAAATCGCTGTGGTAAATACCTTTTTTCAGGTAAACTATTATTTATATATTTATGCCCAGTATGGTTTGGATATGTTTGTTTCAACAGATAATAATTATGAATTATATCTAAATGTGAGAAGTGCTTTTATCTCTATAATCCTTGACGATTTCGTATCAACTCTCAAGTCGTAAATCAAGTCCACTTTTACTAGCTTTGATATGAAAACCTTCCAGAATAACGAGAAACGCAGAGTCTTCAGCCAACTAAATCTGCCCAATCATGTCCTAAGATTCTAGCTGATAATAACAAAGCTTGCTCGTTTAATATAATAATGGTTACCGTACAAGTTTGAATTCAAAGTTTCATAAAAAATGACATAAATTGAATACTCTCCTCATTACGAGTTACTCATACTCACTTTGTGAACGTTTGATATAGTTAAATTAATTTTTTTTTACTTAATATTTTTATCTAGCGAAAACGTGAGAATTCTTAACAAAAGCTTACAATGAAAAAATGTAATGTCAAAAATGATATACGTATATTTAATTCGACTAAAAAGAGCTAATAAATACTAAAAGTATAAATTTAAGGGTTAATACTTTGGGTTGAATTTATTGAAATTCTTATGGACTTCACAAACATCGTTAAATTTATTTTCAAATAATGATTCTTATTTCAAACAGTTTTATTCATGAAGGCCGCAAATTGACGGTTAATATATTAAAGATTTATGAAAAACTGATGTATCCAGCCCACAGCCACAACGAGGGAAATTGCCAGCTATCTCAAGGAAAGCTCTTTCCAGGCCCTAAAGTTAATTTTTTTCTTTAATTGTGAAGGCTGTAGTTTTGTGTCAAAATAACTGGCATGTTAGTTTTTCTCGTTGTTTTAAGTACAATAATGATTTGACCTTTTATTCTGTTTAAGTATTCCATAAAATTATTGATTACGTACAATATATTTAAACATATTGAAGACCGATTTTTTTTTATTCATCTCAAACTGCCATTTAGGTGACAAGTATAGAGTGGTAGTATAATCATTTCAGCAAGTAATTTTTTAGAAATCTTGAAAAAGAATCGCGGTAAATTTTATGACTTTATTTTGATAAGGTTTTTCAATTTTCAATATTAAACTATATATACAAAATAGCCGAAAAACGATTTATAATTTATTTTATATGCTTAAGGCTTTTGTATATAAAGATTGATTTATTACTTATTATATTTACTAACTGCTGTATGTCCAACTCACAGAATAATAAAATCAAAAAATCTCAATTTAAAAATAAGTAACGGACAATACAAAATAGACAAGTAAATTTCGAAGTGTGTACATGGTTTCCTTTAGTGCATGTATTAAATTTATGGCCTTGATTCTTCACATTTTTTTTAACAAATAGATTTACATAAATCATTTACGTATTTCTATCTATTACCAAAAGCTTTTAATGCTTTTTCAAAACAGCATTTAATTTGATTTCTTTTATTTTCGTTTTCTAATTGTTAGAACAGCAAATAAAAAACAAATTTTTATTGATAAGCACGTACAAATCGAAATTTTAATTCAATAGTTTGACATTACAGTTGTTCACGCGCAGACGTTTTATTTAATAAGAAATTTTATTTATTTTTGGGTAATCTATCAAATATCTAGTAACTAAATATGTTAATACCTCAGAAGTCTCCTTTAACTCCATAAAAATAATTCTAGTGCAAAAATATGTCACTTTGGTCTTTTGAAATTAATTTACCCATTTTCTAGTCATCTGCAATGCAAAAAATGCAACTAAGAAAATATTACAACGGTATCCACAAAGAACGTTCCAATCGTACCCACCCCCATATTTTAAAATAAATCGGTGGCAGTATTACGGCAAACTACACAAAAAGAGAATGAAAACAAAAAGAGATCAGTATTTTATGAAATCTAAAACATAAAATGATGTGTGTAGATATTCACTATTATAAATACCAAAAAAGTGAAGCCAAATTGTATAGAAGTAAGTCAAATATACTTATTTTTGATTGACAAAATGCAAAATGCTTTTCAGGCAACCATTTCTTTGTCATACATTGCTGTAGTGACAAACAAATGGTTGCCTTTCAGATTGGCATTTCTTCAATTTATAAATGCAATTGGACCAAAATAATTTTTACATATTTAAAAAGAAGCTAAGGGAAAGGGGGTTAGAGATAGTCAATATTAAACCATTTGAAGTTTTTATATTTGTTAAAAATCATAAAAAACAATATTTCAGATTTTTTGGCACATTAAAAAGACTACTTTAATAATAATTTACTCGTTGGAGAGAATGATGAAAACATCATCTCCTACCTCGATTTATGGAAACATACGTAAAAAAATTAAAATATTTTTTCTTTATTAATACAAATTCCGGTAAATAATTTCATAAAAAACCTTAATTTTACTTTAGCTCATGTTAGTTCAGTAATATTACACTTGAATTCAATATATTGACCCAATTGGAAATTGCGCCTTGATCTAAAACCAATATCCTACCTTTTCTCAAAATAGAACCTCGCGGCGCTACGCTGATCTTTATGAAATAAGTTAATAAATTTCGATACATGGACTTGACATGGTCTTCCGGTTTATTTATTTTTTTAAGCATAATAATTTCCGTAGTTACAGTCCGATGTTTCAGATTATGTGATTTAAACGAAATGTAATCTGTACAGAACAGGATAAAAACTTTTAATTTACTTACGGGTCAATGAACTGAATTGACTTCTTAGTTTTTAGAAAAGGTATGTTAGTTGCTTTAAAAAAATAAATTAATATTTTCTAGGCAAAACTATCTCACTTTCATAACTCTGACTGCTACATGTGAATGCTTCAATTTATAAGTCGCTTCGAATACGATGAAATCTAGAGAGCAATAGTGTCCCCTGAAAAAGCTATATTTTATCAGAACAAAGTATTATGTTCGATAATAATTAAAACCTCTAAATATAATCGCGATACACATGTTGGTTTTTCTGTATAATATAACACACGTAACAACAAGACACGAGTTGGTTTTGCCTTTTTAACAAATGTAACAAATTCACACGCGTAATTTCCAGTGTAAAGGAATGTATATTTTCATACCAGAGGTTTGTTGTGGGAGATGTATCATAAAAGCTGTCTGAATAACTGAAATTTCATGTAAAATATGATTTTATAATATTGGTCATAACTGTTATTTTACTTAATTTCTTAATATTTTGCTGAATATTTCATTTTGAATTTGGACACATAATGAGTTTCTCTTTATAAACTACAAACGTAAGAATGTTTGAAACATTCCGGTTTTCTTTCTAGAAATCATTAGTACCTTTATTAACAGAATGAATGTAAGTTCATTGACATGGCCCTTTTAGTGTAAATTACTTAGTGAAACGTTCTCACTAGGAAGAATCGATATTGAAATCCTTATTACTGAAACCAATCTTCAGACGTAAGCGGTATTTTTTCATAGACTTTTCCCGTACTAAATATTTTTATACTTTACAAAATTACTTATATAAAAAAAACGAAAGAAAATAATTTGTAAACAGAGAAATAGGTTTTATTAAAACAAATAGTGATTTTCGTTAATTCACATAAATATAGTTAAAAAGTGTGATATAGAAATTTATAGGAACTTTCAAATTAATACAATTCAGAGTACGAATTAATTGTCTTCCTATTTCAAATAATCATATATTTTCAATATATTAGTTTACATTTTTTCAAGTCTACCAACTAACATTTTTGAAAGCAAATACAAGATAAAAATATTTCCTTCAAATTAAACACGCAAACTGCATTTTTAAAAATATCTACTCTTGTAAATTCCACAAATATAAATATTTCATAAGAGAAAGAGACCCGGAATTCCTCTAACATTACCCTCGGTGGACCCAGCGTGCCACTCTAACCTTTTGCACTGTTAAAGCACTGTCTGTGTATATAAAGGGTGTCCAGTGGCAAATTTCAATGTTTGAAAAATTGTCAAAAAAAAAATACACCTCTAATACAAAGTAGGTTTATTCTAACTTTGTAACAACAAATGCAGATTTAATTTTTTAAAAACCACGTTTTCCAAATGGCGGCCATCGAGTCTGACACACTCTTCGAGTCTAGCACGCATGTTTTCAAAAACGCGTTTGCAGAGCGACTGGGGTATTCTACTGACTTCGGCTCGAATATTTTCTTTAAGTTGTGTCACAGTGCTTGGATTTGTAAACAACGGATTTTAAGTATCCACATAAGAAAAAGTCACATGAGCTTAAATCGGGTGACCTAGGTGGCAACGATACGGTACCGTTTCGGGATATGTTTTTTTCTGGAAATAACTGCCGCACTGCATTCATGGACACATTAGCAGTGTGAGCTGTGGCCCTGTCCTGCTGGAATCATGTATTTTGGTTGAAGGATGGATTATTCTATAGTTCTACTTTGAAAAAGTCATTTAACATCTGGGCATATCTCTCCGAATTCACAGTTACAGTTTCGCTACGTTGATTTTCAAAGAAATAAGGCCCTATGATTACAGATGCAGACATGGCATGACACCAGACTGTTACTTTAGGCTTATGTAAAGGCTCTTGATGCATTTGTCTTGAGTTGTGGACATCCCAGTAACGAAAGTTCTGCTTATTCACATATCCTCCAATGTGAAAGTGAGCTTCGTCACTAAAGAATATATTGCCCATCCATTGGGTAGCAGTACGATATCTCAACAACATCACCTCCGCCTAAGTTTTTCTTAATTAAAAGTCAGAATCGTGTAAATCTTGAACAATTTGAATTTTATATGGATGGAACTTGAGCTTTTTTTGCATTATTGCCTGTAAAGTTGATTTCGGAATTCTCAATATCGATGAACGTGTACGCAGTGATAAATGTGAATTTTCAACGACAGAAACCATAACACGCTCGACATTTTCATCCGTGGCTACCAATGGTGTAGGTCCTGGCCGACGGTAATCGACGGCGTGCTACAACCAGCGAAAATCAACTCGAAATGTACGCCTCCACGGCAAAAGCGCGGTGCTCTCCACTCTACTGTTCCATGGCTACTAAAACATCCGCACCGCTTGCGCTTCTAACGACGCTCCCCGTGCCCACTTATGTGTTGCGTTCAGAAACTATGTTTGTTCAAACTTTGAAATCTGCCACTGGACAGCCTGTATATATAAATATATATATATATATACATATACATATACATATATATATATATATATATACATATATATACATACATGTTTAAACATTAATGGGGATTGTTGAGTATATCTGGTGCCGCCGCTAACAATCACTGATATCCGTATTGTTAATCGTATATATACTTTCAACTTGCATGATTGCATTTGTTTAAAGAAGCATAAGAAATAGAAGGATGATTTCAGAGATAAACAAACAAATACAAACCAAACCAGTATTAGGGGTTTAATATCAATATTTTCCAAAAAACGCTAACATTACGAAATATAAGAAATTTATCAATATATTGTTGACTTAAAATCTTATTATTTTTGGTGGAAAATGTACTATTTCAATATTTTTCGATTATATCACTTATGCCCTATTTGACTTTTCAATATTTGTGCTATAATTTTCAGATAATACTAGACTAGCAAGTATAAATTTATTCCTCTGCGCAGAAGAGAATAAGCATATTTTTTATTTAATATTGGTATTAAAATTTTGTAAATAAATTGTAAAATTGGAGGTATATTCAAAAGCTTAAAAAGTGTTTTTCTGTGAAATTGTTACTGCAAATATGCTTGAAAAAACGTATGAAGTGTTAAAATTAAGCAAAATATTTCCATAAACTTCTAAAAAAAAGGCAAAATCCTTATAAAACCGTTAATATGTCTATGCTTTGGTTACAGTTATTTCTCTCAGAAACCATTTACCGTATGGCATACTGATTCTGCGTTAAAATTCAAAAAGATTATATTATATTATATGTTAAGTAGCAAATAAATTAAAAGAAAACGATTTAATCATGCTTATTATTCAGAATCGTTTGACAGAAAAGTTTCAAGGATTTAAAAATTAATGCTATTTTATTTTCCAGAGACATATTTAAGAAATTTTAAAAAGATTTTAGATCAGATTAATAATTCCTTAAACGTGACCAAAAAATTAAAACAATGATTCTAAATCTCTTATAATTTAAATCGTTTGCGAAAGATTTACCAGACAATATGGAAAAGATATTTCTGATGAAAAATAATATTATTATTTGTAGTTTTAAAAAATAAAAAAACAATCAAATGTTCAGACATCGTGCATGTCAACATTAAGTTTCTATGAGTCATTTAATTTACACAGCAATAATTTTTTTTGGAATGAAAATCCTCAATTTTATAGACCAAAGTAATTTAAGACATTTTTTGATTTAGGCCTTTACAACGAAAAAATAATTAATTTTTTAGTTTCAATTTGTCTTTTTTTTATTTTCAACTCTTTTTCCTTAATAATAAAAATGTTTAAAAATTTAATTCTCATAATGAAATTTACAACAATATTAAATCAATAACGTGAATGATTTTTTCCTTTTGTGAAATAATATTTAAATCGGTCGCCGAATAATGTGCTATTCAAGGCCGAATAATGTGTAAGAGTATATCGCTTTGATCAAATCGCGCAACGCTCTTTGGGCACACATTGCAGGATGCTTAGCTCTTGCGGTAACATAGACATAAGGTACCCTCGATAAAGGGTACGATACGAAAAAAATTGGTGAATATCATTTTATTTTGTGCTCAAAACCTATTGAAGTTGGTTTCCTTTACCACTTCAACATACAAATCCCTAGTAGTGCACGTTCTACTAGTGCGTAACAAGTTTTTTCACTTACTTAAAAATACATTAAATCTGCTTTTTAGTCATTTTCTATTTGTAAGTAAAACATAAAGTGAAAAGTATAAAAAATTGAAAAAAACCTTTTATAATGAAAACAGGGTCACTGCCAAAACATTTCAAGCCACAGTTTAAATTCTATATAAAAAAAAATTATGAAGCGACTTCACATATTAAACATGCCCTGAAATTGTGACCAAAAATGCCTTCCGTGTATTTACGCGGTACGAAAACAACCAACCAACGTATTTGTCACATTTCCTTATATTCCTGACTAGGTGAGGATGTTTAGTTCATTATATCACGAGGGCAAACCTACACGTGCGCCATCATTCTGCTGAGAGGCTTTGTTAATATAAAAAACGCTGCTTTAATCTAAGCAAGTCGACCTTTTTGAGTTGAAATTATTTCCCTCAAAAGTTTTCTTTGCCCAAGAACCAATCTAGAAGAGACTATCCCATTAAATTAAAATTATGATTACTCATGATTACCATGATACGTATCATTTTAAGATACTTATTTGAATATAATGATTTATAATAGGGGGGGATTTATTTGATTGGGGGCATGGAAGTAAATTATGTATAAATATGAAATAAATTAATGGGCGTGAACAACATATAACACCATTTCGCCAATTAATATCATTGCAAATTATATTATATTTATATACGGTTGACTTATAATTATGATTTTTGATTTACTGAGGAATTCTTTACTGTATAAAAATGTACCTTAAAGAGTAAAGCGCTGATAACAAATATTTTATAATATGTTAAATACACATTGTAATTAAATATATACTAAGAAATGTTTTTAGTAATTTCGTTATCTTGGTTTTAATATTTTTTGATATAGCTATAACGGTTTAATTTTTTTAACCAAAATTATTGTTGCTTTACAGGTTTTAAAATAATATGTGTTTCTATCTGAACACTATAAACTATGAGACTACGGGAATCAAATGCCATTAATATTAACTATAGTGATAAAAAAATAAAACAAATGATATCATTACATTATGAGCAACAATTTTAACAAATTGTATTAATCAAAGGTCGAAAAATTTCAGTGAAACTAAATCAAAATCGTAGAAGCAAGTTTATGTAGAAATATGTTTACTGAAATAGCTCCACTCTTTTAAAAAACTGACTTCAAAAGAGCAGGTAGCTTCAAAAAAATTAGTACTTACGTATTTGCGATAAGTAACTAAGTTATTTATTTTTTAAGTCGGTGCCAGTACTATCGACCAACTTAAAAAGAGGTTATTTTATGTACTTTAAATTTCAAGAAACAGAAATTATCATTTTTTGTGTTTTTATTGTTTTATGGATAATTCTAAAATTATCGATAAAAATGTCTTATTTATTATTCTATCGGTAATATATTATATTAATCAATAATTAAATATCGAATTTAATATGCGGTAGGTAAGAATCTTTGTTTCTGTCGGGAAATAGCTTGTCTTTGTATTAATATTCATTAAATTTTATTTACCATATATTGTTAAAATTATTTAACCACATCTTTACAATAAACATACAATATATGTGAAAAATAAGTACTTTAATACTTTATTTTATTTTTCACGTACTTTCGACCTATTTCTCTTTAGTCTATTATATTATAGTCGAAATAAAACATTTAAATTAAATATTTTAAAAATTTGCAAAAATTCTTCTATTTTATAATAATAATATTGAAATAATCATGAGAGAAATTATAAACAAAGGAAACAAACGAGACAGGATAACAAGCCATAAGTGCACACCAAACATAAGCATCAAGTGCGCTTTTATTTAAATACCAAAATAAAATGAATGAAATTGAAAAAAAATTGAAAATAATTTTAAGAACTTAGAATAAAAAGAAAGAGAGGAGGCAAGAACATTTGCACAAAATGGAGACCAAGAACAGTCACTAGGCAAAGAAGAAGAAATTTCTCTACAAATTTGATCTTTTTGAAAAATAAAAGTAACAATTTGTAATATTTTGATTGTTAACGAATCGCTTAAAATAGAATAATCAAAAACGGGTCGACGACTCACTATAAGTATTGCGACTTGTAGTGAGTCGTCATACATATATACATATAGAGCCAATCGATGGAGACGCATGGTATTTTTGAAAGGCACATTTATACCAAAAGAAATATTTTAAAAAATTTTAAAAACACAAACCATTTTTTTAGACTAGATGTCCTTTTTTCAAAACCTATTCAAAAATTATTTCTTTCAAAATTACTAGAATTATACTTATATCCGGCAAAACTCGAGGCTGATTCGCTAGTCGATAATAAAGGATATACACTCGCTTGGTGTGCATTTAGATAATGTTTAAACGTAAAAAAAACATTCCATTTTTAAAGAAGTTACTAAGTAATTCTTAAAATAATTTGAAATGTTTGCTTGAAAATTGCATAAATCGTCAAAAAGGAATAAATCCTCATTCTGAAGTTCCATGACATTGAGCTTTCGTTTTTATAATGGTCTGTTTGATGTTTGAGGATAAATACATTTAAAGTTACTTTTTAAGATATACCAGTACTTCAAACTATTCCCCTGATAAACATTTCTTGAGAATGTTAAAACGAAAGGTTAGATTAGCTTAGTTTTAGTCTCTAGGCTTGAGGTCGAGAATTTGTAGCAAAAAAACCTCGTATTACATTACATCGTATTATTTTCGTGTATCATGCTTAAACGTTATACAAAATAAATGAACGTGCATATCTCTTGAAATTGCTGACGCAACTTAAATGAAATGATTTTTGACAAGTAACAATTCCATGTCAAGTTCTTTTTCAGATTTTCCAAATTCATATTTGATAAATTAAAGAGTAAATATATTAAACTATATCCTAAATACAAATGGAGCTTATAAATATAAAAATAGGATTGGAAATTTATTGCAATTTGAAAAAACAAAATCAGTGATAATCTACACAGTGGATTATGCCTAAAAATTCGTTCTGACCTTGCAAATAACAATTGAAAAAAACTAATATTCATAGACATAAACAGCAGAAACTCCGAAGTTTTGATAGATATACATGTTGAAATTATAAGTGTTATCATGTCACGGTATGCAAGAATTCAAAAATTTAAATTGACCAATAAGAAAATAGAACAACGATACCCTTTAACCCATAATATTAACTACTTACTCGGGTATGTTTTTTTACCTATATTAATTTTAGTTTCGGACTACTACTATGAATTCAAATATTTATAATTTCCGGTGAGGTTTTCTTTCGTGATCATTATTAATAACACAGTGACGAAGTTTGAAACGTGACTGGTATTGGTCTAATAATTGGTCTCGTCGTTACTTACATGTGACATACTCAAGAGTCATAGAGGTTATAACCTAATGATTATTAAACTGGACCAAAAGACAAAAAACTAATTTTCAGGGAATATATAAATTTATAGTTTTAACTTTTTTAATAGATACTTGAAATATATAAAAACATGTCATAGAAATTAAACAAGGATAAATTATAAAAATGGGTTGAATTGAAACATAGATCAATGTTGAAAGTTGTACAAATTGATATTAAAATTCATAAATTTTATGAACATAAATCACATTTGTATGTAAAATTATATATCATGTACCCGTTCATCAAATGAATTTCTCACGTCTAAATATATACATATATATATATATATATATATATATATATATATATATATATATATATATATATATATATATTAAATAGGTCTGAGCAAGGCAATTATTTTCACGAAAAGATGTAGGTGTTTAGATTGCAAAACCCTGTCTATTACGTATTATTACGTAAAATTGGAAGTTGGTTGATACGTGATAATAATCATAGAGAGCCATAATGACGTTAGTAAAAAATTTACTCGCTCATACCTTTTAAATAGTAACAAAACCGGTGCTTCCTTATGTATTAATACAAGAATTTAGTTTTTCTTTTGAATTTGTTATTGTGTATCACTAACAAATTATAGAGAAGAAACCTCCAAATTCAGAAAGTCAGGATCCCCACAATAAGACTATATTTCTGCAAAATTTGCCTAATAAGAGTATTATTTAAACAGTTTTGCTATAAATAAATTTATGTTTTAAATTTAATAAAAATTAAAATATTTTTAATTACTGTTAGGAATTTAAAAAAGTATTGAAAATATTTTGAACTAGGAGTGGAATATAAATATTTATATAGATAATTTTGTTTAATTATTCACATCGATATAATAATACGACGATTGACATCAGGCTTATTCCTAACAATAGCATTAGCATTGCATAGCCAGTGTAGTTAAAATATTTACATACATTTCCTAGCCTTTCGTATAACCAGTAATAATGAAAGATTTATGGAATCAACGCTGTATCCGTACGGAATTTTATCATATTATACTAGTTTTTGAACGTTCTTACTTGTATTTTCTAAGCAGGTAGACATTAACAGTATTTTAAAAAGTAATGTCCTGAAAGTCAATATTGTTCACGAGAAGTTCTATTTCTCACTAAGTTCAGAAGTTTACGACTTGTTACGTGTTTAAGTTAATATATTTAAAAGGAAGTTGGGGTACTGATAACATATAAATGAATATAACAGAATTATATTTATGTATAAGGAAACCTATTGCGATGCCTTACCATGCAAATTCCTCTGTATGTCTTATGTGTTGAAAATAATGTAAGCTTAAATAAAATTTGAAGGGTGAAAATTTTTGTAACATATTTTAAAAAGTGTGCTATGATAAAGACTCACATATATCCTATACATTTTGAAATTATCTTTTTATAAAATTTTGCTTAAAATCTATTAATAAGATCAAGTCTTATCAAATTTAAGGATTTTGCAATATCAATTTCCAATTCATTTCTATATGAAAATTACATTTTTCCTTTTGTTAATAATACTCAAAAACAAATTATGTTAAGGCTGAATTGCTATTTAAATGAAAAAGATATATTGTATTTATTATAATAATGAAATTATATAAAATTTATTGATTTACATCAAATCGTCGAAACTATTAAAACGAAAAGCAAGCTCAAGCATGTCTACATACAAAGCATCATGTATTGACTAACATATATCAGAATGTAAAGCAGTTACTATGCTTATTTTTATTAACTTCTACAGATAGTTAAAAAATAATTAACGTTCTTTTTCTTAAAGTCTTGAAAAAGATCAAGTATCTAAAAATAAGAAATAATATTGGACAAGATCGTATTAACAAGTGTGAAACAGGTTCTCTAAAATCAATCATGTCATCTATATGAACAAATTATATACGAAGTAAGTGACATTTTACCAACCATAGAATTAGTTTTAGTTTTAATTGTATATTTAATAAGTGTGTATATAATATTATAAACGTTACAATATGTTTCCTATAATTCAGGTTCGTATTTTTAATACTCCTATTTTTCGTCTTCACGAATAAAAACAATATTTAAAACAAAGGGGAAAACACATTACCTCCAATATGTTTTAATAGAATTAAAGTTCTGAAAGATACACAAATAATATTTAAGAAAGTGATACATAATAACGTAAATCGTACAGTAACGTAGTTCCGAATGTGAGACACATTAATAAATTCAAAAGAAAAACTAAATTCGCTTGAAACTTACAGAAAGTTATTTTTTTAATTTATTAAGCCAAATCTTACAGAAATATATTTTTTAGTTTAGCTGCTGTGATACGTGTGGATATTAGTATATAATTGGATCATATTTCAGTTTGATACCATTATTTAGCCCAAGAAAAGCGACAATAGGAGATACACGAATGAACGAATGGGCGGGTGAAGAAATTAACCTATAAAAGTGTTTTAGGTAATAAAAATAATTAATATTCTGCATAGAAATCAGGATATTTATCGGTATGGAATTAATCTTTAGTTACTTTAAAGAGAAATATAGCTATGTGGCTGACTAGAAAATATATAATTTTCTAACAGAATAATAAAACGAAGTGGATATGAAGTCATAGTTTCGTACATAAATTTATAAGCACAGTGATAAGCAGAGGCTATTGATACAATTAAATCATGACACAATTTATTAAATGAAGTGTATTATAAAATTAATTTACTAACGTTTTTCTCTGTATTTCTTTTGTCTAATTTTTATAAAAAAATATTTTTCAAGTCTGTAATAAAATACATCAGAATTTTTTTTGGTATTGTGTTATTTAATGTTTAATATTTTAAACTAAATGTACTGTTTTAGCGAAATAAATATCAAGTGATCTTATAAGGGAAATATACTGGGTTATTTTTGTTAACCATGCTTCATTTTTTGTACTATAATTAGGATAAGATAATCAAACAAATAAATATGAATTGTGATAAAATACCATTAAATATATACCTTGCAGCGACGCTCCAAACTAAAAACAAAGTATTCGCATTTAAAATTACATGAGAGAGAAATCAACACAAAATTACCAAGCGGAAGTTTCGTAATAAAATTAAAATTGTAAACCGACCGCTTCTTGCAGATTTTGTTTCTTACTCTTTTGATAACTAAAATATGCTATTTTTACCGTCTTCTCTCATATTTTTCACACTTTATTTTTTAAATCTTAGCTACAATTTTAATATCATTCTTTTTTTGTATTTTCTGATATATCTTAGAACTTATTAATTCCATTTTCCAATTATTTTTCTTCAGACCCTACTAGAAAAACAAACACCATTATTTGTGGTATTACGACTCAGATACCTAATTTGTAGAAGTATTGTCATCGTTGTACAATATTTTCAGCTCCAATTAACAGTAGTAAATAAAATATATGCCTTTTTGATTGATATATGAAGAATTTTACAAAATACTACTTGGAGCCAGCGTCTTGTCTTTATAGGTATGATACTAACTTGCTTAACTCAATATATCTACATTGCTTTATATTTATAGTAGTTAAATATTATTTGTGGTTTTCTTGCTAAATTATTACTTATATATTGGCGGTAATGCAGTGTGGTGAGGAGGATTTATTTTTTTTAAATATGGACCAACCCACCAGTCTTCTCTTGCAACTTACTATTTTTAGTGGTTAGGTAGGCTAGTTTCTAAGTATGGATATCATCTAAAGTTATTTGTTTTTAGAAAAGCTTCTTTTTCAGAACGCGGGATATGGGAATATTGCCTTTAATGACTTTCCGTCTTTCATTCCATTTGTCAAGTGAAGCTCATCAGCTTGATTTGAATCGGAGACACTACCAGTTTTTACCACAACAGGGCTGAATATTCCAAAAATAACTGAATAAATAACAGAATAATAATTGGCTAATAGAGAGAAGAAAGATTTTTTTTGGTGGTGATACTGTATGGTGAGAATTATTATACATTTATTTTTTTGGTATGTAGGAATTTTACATACCGAAAAAAATAACGTAATATCCTACGTTTTTTCGGTAAAAGTAAATATACAGAAACCATTATTCTTTTGGAACTTATCATTTTTTCTAGGTGAATGGCTTAGTTTTTATGTATGGTGACATCTAAAGTTATTTGCTTTTATTAAAGTTTCTTTTCCAGATCGCGGGATGTGGAAAAAGTTGTCTTTAGTGATTTTCATACTTTCACTCCATTTGTCAAGTGAAGCTAATCCGCTTGATTTGAACCAAAAACGTTTTCAGTTTTGTACCACCGCAAGGCTGAATATTCTAAAAATAAGTAAATAAATAATAGTAATTAACCCAAAAAATTGTGCAATGTTTGGTTGGTTTCGACAGCATATATTGTACAAGTTGTCATCTACTGTGATATTTTTAAATGGATAGAGTTTGAGCAGTGTACTCAGGGATTTCGTAATTTACAAATTGAGACTAAGTTATCAAGTAACCGCCGTATACTTCTAGTTTCTGTGTTGTCGACCCTTACATTTCTAAACCGTGTTTTCAAAGTGCTCAATAAAGTGATATATGTATTAAAGTACCAGTTTTCCAGCACTTCGTCCTTTTTTCATTCATGAGCATCTACGTTTCGGCTTCATTACAGTACATATATTTAACTTCCATCACCCATGGTGATGATGAATACAGCATTTGAATAAACCACGGCGAATAATTTAGGGTTCCGTAACTTAAAAGGAAAAAGGGCACCTCTATCATATCACGCACATGTCTGTTATCCATCTGTTATAATAAATGTTTACAGAAGCTATGCTATATAGAATACTTGTAATTGCCAATTTATTGCCTAAATTGTTAATCCATACATTTTGCGCTCGTTACCGTTTTGAAAATTTTCATACCAAAATTAAAAAATGGATTAACAAAGAATCCAAAAATTGTCCTTTATTTTAATGTTAGTGTTAATCATTTGAAGAGGCTTGTAATGAGGGTGTTTTTTCGTCATGTTTTATTCCATTTTTAAAGAGATATTCAGAAAACCTACCAAAATAAAGAACTCCCCCTCCAACCGAGACTATCGAATCAAAAATCATGGAAAAAGAGGATTGGGAAAATCTAACTAGAAAATCACAGGAAAACTACAGATTATCCTAGACATTATAGTTCTTAAATTGTACCATGATATCATGTCTCCAAAAAATATAATAGGCTATATATACTGTGAAAAATAATACTTGTAAATAGTTTAATAGAAATACCATGTACCCTTAAATATTTATAAATGCGCAATTAAATGAAACTAGGTAATGTAGTACTTTACCGCGACCTAGTATTCATTGTATTACAACATCTCCAGGTGGGCTATTAACAAATAAAAATTGACGGCATTCAGACCCGAAGATATTGTAATAAAACGAAATCTAGGATAATTGATGGTTTGTACCTTATCTAATATTTCGCGAGCCGCACAGCGTTGACGTTATGTTATGTTGTCCCTGTTGAGGGACGTCCCTCATAAAGATCACCACCGAGATTTGTACGCCCACGTTCGAATTTGTGAAATCAATTATTACCAAGAGCGCAAGATCATTAACTTCAAATCAAGTTCAGTTGTAACGAAAATCGTAAAAAATTATCCAACGAAAACTTTTTCGTGTTATACTTGTTTTTAATCACACGCAATTTTCCAACTGCCGTCAATTTTTAGAAACAAAGAAAAAATATCACAATGAATGACGTCAATTTATAGAAACAAAAGGAAAACAAAGTATCTCAATGAATCGACAAAGATTTACTCTCTAAATTTAAATAATTTTTTATTTCCATTATAACAAATATCCATTTCTAAGAACTTTCGGTGCTATCGTCTATTGTGATTACGTGACTAAATTAAGTCTATTATATCGCGAGAGCAAACCTAGACTTCGACTATAATTTTACTGAGACACCTTGTTATTATTAAATAAAGTGCTTTGACCTAATTAGGTCACCTTTTTCAGTGAGCTTTATTGCTTTCGAAGATTTTCGACAAAAGAATAAATCAACTTGGAATTTAAATCATTCATGCGTAATAGACAGAGGTCTAAAATCCTGACAGAGGTAGCTTTCACAGAATAAAACAAAATGAAGAAACGATAATAATTTATTTTAACTATTATATTAATAATATAGTGCTGACTGGTTTTATTTGGGTGATTACACAATTTTTACTTTAATTGACTCACTATATCTTTTACATATTTACCAAGTTTGTGTAGAAAAGTCTACTGATGTTTGAATTGAGCTAAGTTAAATGAATATACAATTATCCATTATTGTTTTTTGATGTGAACTTTATAACACAAGAAAACTAATTAAAATGCCTTGATCTAAACTAAAAAATAACATAGTTTAAATACCCTTAATACCATTAATGTACATAATTTTATTACTTAACATAAGAAAGTTTTTACCAAAACGTTAATTATAAAATAAAAATATTATATTCCACTCAAATTTTGATACGCCATGCCAGTAAGTATCTATACTTATTTTGTGTTAATATTATATTTTGTTTAAGAATTATAGAGCTATTTATTCGAGTATAAAGTGTTTTAATTATTATCAGACATCGCAACTTAAGAAATAATAGGAACATAGAAATTAAATATTTCATATTCATTAAAAATCTTTGGACTCCTATTAGTATATAAGCCATATCATATATCTTTGAAAATCTGATGATTTAAGTTTAAAATTAATTTTTTTTAAAAAAACATCTTATAAACATTGAATCCATAATTATTCACAAAATTCAAATATCTTAATCGGATATGCATATATATATAAAAATTACAAATTGACAAGGTATTTATCTACCAAAATTATAACAATAACAAAAAGAAAAGATAAGAAGGAAAAATAAGTGCTCAAATTGATCGCGACCTTGACGTTAATCAAAATATCGACAGTTTTCTGGAACCTTTCTGTACTAGCTGTACTGATTAAGGTAACTCATCTTACTTACCCGTCTCAAATTTCCATCTTTGTAAATGTTTTCTTTATTTGCGTTTTGTAAGCAAATTAATATTCGTTTCCCTCACTATTTTCTCGTTGACATTTCATATAAGTTGATATGAACCATATAAGATGGCATAGATTTTTTTTGTGAAAATATGTTTATTCTAATATTAATATAATGTTTTGTGAAAATATCTATACTCAGTTGAATATAAAACTCTTCCTATTATTGAAATTGCATTTAAAAAGAAAATTTCTCACAATTTGTGAGAAAAATTCATTGTCATATTTATATTAATATCGCTGCATGTAGAATTACCAAAAGTTATTAAAAACTAATATAAGTTAAGATGGAAAACAAATATCTTTAGACAAATTAGGAATTTCACTCGTTTATTTTCATAATTTGTATTACAGCATGTTTATTTATTTTATAGCTGAAATAAGTACATTAAGATTATCTGAAAGATAAATATTACTTGGAGCAAATACTAGTAGAGAAAATAATAAAATATAATTTCGAAAATGGATAAAAATACTCAGAAAAAATGCAATGAATAACGTATTTTAATAGTATATTTATTCTTTTCTTCAGTTTCTTTCTTTTTCGCACTATTTGACAAATAAAAAGAAACTTGTTTTTATTGGTGAATTATGTTGAAATATATTATCTATCGCTTATCCCATGAATCCTCTTTAACTCGCTTACCTATTACCTATTTAACTTTTCTTAAATATCTTTCAGCAAAAACGATTAAAGATTACTGTGCCCCTCTTTTATCATCATAAATTTTTAATATTGAACTAACAGTAGCAGGATTAAAAAATTCTAGTGTAATTAATTGTTATATTGAATTTATTAAACAACCAAATTGAATTAAAAATAATGAAAAAAGGGTGAGCCATTAAAAAAATACTCATATTTTGCAAGTAAAACATGAAAATTAGGTAAATACGATGTACAAATTTAAAGGATGACGTTTAGTCTGGACGTGGTCAGGGCAACGACGGAAATAGGTGACATTATTCATAAAATATTTTAATCGAATTAAAGATTTTATTAGCATACGGAGCCATTAAATTGTTTTTGGTAGGATTGGTGTAAAAAAATTTATGATTTTACCGAGTTCATTTTAATCACAATTAAATGAAACTACGTGATGTAGTATTATTTCTACTTAGAAATAATAAGAAAGTAGAAATAATACTACCTCACGTAGTTTCATTTAATTGTGAATAATGAATTTCAACAAAGTTAACGACAAATATATTCAATATTTATTTTAAACATTAACAATATATAATTATCGACGTATGTCTTTTGGTTATTCATATAAATAAAAGGAAAAGTGAAAGATGGCTGTCAAAATCATGTTCATTGTGTGAGAACCAAAAACGTATGTAGCTCAGATCGCCTACTTTTGAAATGAAAATAGTCAGTTTAATACAAGTTATTTGTCCTCTATTGGCTATTTGATAATATGTAATTAAGCAATCTGTATTTAAGATGATCTAAATGTTTGAACATCTGATAAACAAGTACAATGTGTTAAATTTTGAGACTTCTATTAGATACATCGGTAAACACGAACTGCAATAAAAAGGGTTTATGGTAGCCTGTACAATGATTTGGAATAAAGGCAAGTAACAAGTATTATGAAAATAAAATATGCCAACTTCGTTAGAAAGCCTTAAAGTTTCAGAGATTTATTTCTGGATACATATAAAACAATATTTAAATATTATTCTTTCTAAGTTTTGAAAATATTTTGAAGATTAGCTTTGAACATATGTTACAGGTTGTAAAGCCGTAACACTAAAATAATTAAACAAATATAAATACGAGTCATAATAACGTAAAAAATTAAAGTAAAAGACAGACGGTGATTATATTTACTTAAAATTTACATACATGTTAACGTGATTACTAGTAATTAAACCGGCTTTCCGTGATAAATACTATGAACATAAAAAGTACATACAAATAATTAATAACTCCCGTACCTGCACAATATCCTTCATTCAATACGCTAGTTCGTAGAAAAGTTTATTTCAAAATTATCTTAACGCAATTTGCGTAGTTAAAAAACAATACAGATAATCCGACACGTAAACCTCTTATTGCCTAAGTCGACCACACGACACGACAATATAAAATTCTGTGTAACTACAAGGCAATATATAATTCCATTCAAATCGCTTATTTCAGAACAAAAATAACCAATATATTATAATAAAATTACTAATTTTACTATTTAATTTTAATATAATATATTGGGAATTATATGTTATACATATAGCTACTTAAAATAAGTCCTATATTACCTAAATAATTTCCTATATTACCTAAATAAAATATCATATTAAGTAATTAACATCGTTGCTATTATAAGTTTAATTACGCACGCTGTACATTCCGTGACCTGTATATCTAACACTAGGCCAGTTTTTGTAATTTATTTTATAACATGCTTACGAAGAAAAACGCTCGCACTGGTAACGATAATAATTAAAAATATGGTATTTTTAATTAGCGTTAAGCACTTTAACAGGTATTGGTAAATATTCGAAGGCCGTGACACTAATTAAAAAACATATAAAAATGCTGCCAAGAGACTTTATTGTCGTCCGAACTTCCAAATATTAAAACGTTAATATTACATGAACATGAAAACTGTCAACTTGTTAACCATGAAAATATAAATATATTGTGCCGTTAATTTAGATACAACTTCTAAAGATAATGATGAATGGAATCAAACCAATATATGTCCAAAAGTTTATCATGTGATTCTAGTTTGGCAATGTCTTTATGTAAATACCTAAAATTTTGGAAAATAATATAAGGCAAAGAACTTCCAATAAGAGAATGAAAACTTATAATCTATTGTAATATTAAACCAAGTATGTTCAAGCTTCCTAAAAATGGTCTTGTAAATTCATATTGTTATGCCTATATAAAAAACCATAATCAAAATTTTTTGTGACTTGTCAAACGATGTTTAAAATTAAGGCTTCTACTATGTTGCTTCAATGTCTTCTTTGTTTTGAGTGAACATGATACCATTACTTAGATAAAGTTACAATATAGAATTAAAAGTTGCTCTATACTAATTTATATCAAAACCGATCAGTTTGTTTTCGTTTGTTTGTATGTAACACGTACATTTGGAAGTTATTAAACTGATTAAAAAATACTTTCATTTAAAAAAAAAGGTAGCTAAATTTAATCAAACATAACTTTTATTTTATTTTAAAAATCTAGGAAATAGTTCAAACCGGAGAAATATAGCCAAATTGGATATTTCTTTGCATATATTGAGTAAATATGTATTAAAATAATGTGTGATATACATATGTAATTAAATAAGGTAAAAGCGGTTTATATATTTCAATGACATCTGTAAAATGTTCCCGATAATCTTCGTCTATATTTCATGGAAAGTACATAGTATTTATGAGACTAACTCCGAATTTCACTGGTCTATTTCCTCATTTAAAAATGAATCTTTATAAAAATTTACTGAATAGCATACACAACATTAATATTTATTTACATAGATAATTGTCTTAACTCCACATCATTTGAAGAAGTAATCCAAAAAATGTAACATTATTTTTGAATATGTAAAATAAATTGATCGGCGAAGCGGTGGTGTCGTACAGGGCGTTGGATGAGGGACGGACATAACTATAGAATATCACGTCGTTAAAATTCTATTCGAAACAAATCAGGCGGGAGCGCTAGCACTATTTTAACAGATCGCTTGGTCTTAAATTTTTTTTACCAAGTAAATAATTAGGCAGCGAATGAAACCGATGATGTGAGAGGGATCTGGCCAGGAGAGGAAGGAATTAGTAATCACAGTCCTTGCAAATCAAAGTATTTTTAGCACGTGACTTTTGGTAAGGACTTTTCGAAATTCATCTCCTAAGAGAGAGAAAAGGTGGGGTAAAATTTGTGGGAGAAAAATATTTCTATCGTAAATTTTCACGTGAAACTTGGAATTAATACTCAAAACAAATAATGAAACAAGTGTTTTAGAATTTTCCGAAATTCAACCCCTAAGGGGTGAAAAGTGATTGCTAACTTTGTATAGGAAAATATTTCTATTGTGAATTTTTACTTAAGACTTGGTGTTAATAGTACTCAACATAAACAATGAAACAAGTATTTCAGCATTTCTTAGATTCACGCACAGAGGAGATGAAAAGGTGTGGGTAAATTTCTTTGGGAAAAAATATTTTTATCATAATTTTTAATTAAAACTTGGTATTAATATTCTTCAACACAAATAATCAGACATGTATTTCTGGACTTTTAGGGAAGTGACAAGTGGAGGTTATATTTGTATATAAAAAATATTAATGTTCTAAGATTTTTACGTAACACTTGGTATTGATGCTCTTCAACACAAATATTGAAATACGTATTTAAATATTTTCCGAGGTTCAAACCCTAATATAAGAAAAGTGGTTGCTAACATTGTAAGGGAAAAATATACCTATTGTTAATGTTTATTTAAAACTTTGCATTAATTCTCCTCGATACAAATAATGTAATATTTATTTAAGAATGTTTCAAGATTCAACCCCCAAGGGGGTGAAAAGTGGTGGCCATATTTGTTTGGGAAAAGTATTTTGATATTAAAATTTTCACTTGAAACATAGTGCTTCGCAACGAAAATAATGAAATAAGTATTTAAGCATTTTTGGAGATTCAACCTCTATGGGAGTGCAAACAGGTGGCTAAATTTGTTTGGAAAAAACATATGTTTATGGTAATTATTACTTAAATCGGTATAAGTTACTGCTGCTTTGCGTCAAAAGGATGTATTTAGTTGAGCGCGTGGATAGAAAGCTCATGTTATTTGTTATCGTTGCTTTAGTGATATTATGTTTTAATAGGGTATTATTATTCTTTTATTGCTGGACAGTCATGCGTATAATTCAGTTCAATAAATTATTTCTGTTTTCAATATTAAAAAGTATACTCGTTATATGTGTCTAAGTTATTGCTTACATATTGATACAGGAATAGTATAAACGCGTAATTATGAGTACTTAGTACATGTATTTAGTATTGAGTACATGTATTTAAAAAAAAAACCTGAAAATAGTGGTAATGCCGAAATGAATAAAGGTTAATTTGATTATTATTATTCATCTATTAAAAGGTTAGATAAACCTGAATATTTTGAAATTAAAAAAGTTGCTAAGTTCTTAACGGTTAGAGTAAAATAAAAACGAATTGTTCGAAAACACTTCGAAATTACCATTACCAAAAAAAAACTAACGACAAAACTATTCTCCAACAGCGTTTAAAAAATTTTTGCATTTTCACTTCAAGACCACAAACCGTTTCCCTCAGTATGTATTGGATCTATTCTCTGGAATAATTATTTTCTAATTTCTAATTTAAGTTCACATTAATATTTATATTAATAAATAACATAGCCCAACAACCTTGGTTGTTGGGCGTAATCGCTTGTAACCTTAGTTGTCTCATAATTTGAGCAATGGCTAAAATGGTTACAGTAAAAAAAATCAGAATTTAAGTAATTTATAACAGTGAATTAAGAGAACATTTGACTCATACTTTATAAAAAGACTTTTACTTTTGAAAGTTTCGTAAAATTTAAATTTATAACCTCTGTAAATTCAATCCAATCTACTACTTATTTTGGTAATTCCAATCAAATTACTATATATTTTACGTGTTAATTAAATACAATTATTATGAGTTCTTACGTAATTCAAAAATAAAATTTGAGCAGACTCTAATTTGTCTCTTTCATTAATTAAATAGAAAATCGCTCTCAAATTGTTTTCTTATATCTTAAAGTTTGGATAAATCGGATTTTTGTTCCCCGTAAGAAAGTTAGAGGAATTTGTTATATCATAGTAAACATCAAACGAAAACCCTTTTAGGTTTTTCGTGTTTAAAAACCAAGTACTTCTTTTACTCACACGTTTGTATAATTTTTGAATATTTTCATGCCTTTCTTTTACGATAATACTATTGAAGGTTATGGAAAAATAAAGGGCTTTTAATTTTCTGGAATATATAAATATTTTACTCCGACTCTTTCCTTCATCAATGAAAATTATTTGAGCTGATTCTAAAACTGTTTTTTAATACGGGTGTGAAAATATTGGCTTTGAATTATTTCCAAATGTTTATTTCTTTTAATATCAATTCTAAACTAAGCAATATATTAAAACACAAATTTGAATATTGCTCACTAAATATAAGTTAATTTATTGGTTTTAGAATATACAGAGATTATTGCAGTTTAGCCTATTAAAAAAGTCGGACATAGTAGCTGATAGGAGGAATTTTAACTTTTTATGTCGATCAACTATAATGTAAATAGAAGTCCAAGTTGTATTTTGTTTGTTAACCATTTTAATCACTAATATATACATTTTTCTTTAAAGGTTCTGAAGTTCCTTAAATAGTTTTTTTTGAGAAGTAACGAAAGTAACTTTTTTCTACCCCTCATTTTCCCGCATATTAAATCCTTATTACATTTCATACACATTTGTTTTGCCATATCGCTTAAACGTTTAAGCAGAACAAAAAATGTTGCCATGCTATAAGAATAGATTGTTTTCATAAATTAATTGTGTAAAATGGTATTTGACATATTTCTTTGGAAATTATATATTTTCATTATGAACAAAAAATAAATAATTCTTTTTACTTTTTGGTCCATTTTTCAGGCAGTAAAATTTTCATTAATTTAATGTTTTCTTCTTTTTTTATTAACTTATAATTACGTTTCAACTAGATATTATACGAAGTCTGTTATATAGCATGAATAATATTAAATCAGTACATTTTTAGACATCTATCATAAATTAATTATTTACTTTAAAACTGAAAAAATAACGGTATTGCAAATATGAAATCTTTACCGATTCCTTTTCTTGATAAGTGTATAAAAATGTTTATAAAAACTAATACATTCGTACCAAGAATTTTAATTTTTTCGAATATACACATTATCAACTTTCACTTTGTACTGTACGACTTTATAACAATATTTTTTTCATTATATGTAGAAATTTTTAAAATGGTTAGCCATTTCTAAGTAATATATTTGTTTTCAGTACAGTCAAAGTTTGATAATGCAAATGCGGTAATCTAAAAACTAAATTTTTTAATTTTATTTCGTGAGGGCCGTATTAGCTCTTGTAAAATATTTCTAATAATTAAAAAGGGTTATTATTAAATTTTACTTAACAAAAAATTAACAATGAGACTTAATTTGTAGTCGTAGCACTTAAAACAACGAACCAGAATAGTGGTTTTCACAAATTTAAAAAAATGCCTATGTCTCGAAAACTGGGAGATTTTTACTTAAAACAAATTTTGTCAATTATAGCTTAACCTATCTCCCCTTTGAGGCTTGTCCATGATCTACTGGATAAACTGTTAATTGTAAAAGATTAAAACTCAAACGGCTTCAAAACAGAAACATTGCTGGTATTTTCCTTTCAAATTTTCTTAAAATTTTTAAAGAAACCTATACGGTACGAAAATATCTATCAAAATATATGTTTCCTTGCACTTTTATATTGAAGCAGACGAGTGAAAGATCATAGTCTAGGCGTCAAGTATTTCAGGAATAAAATTGACACTGTTCTATAAAAATAAGAAATATACCTCTTAAAACTCACATTTAATTCCACAATAATGTGAATGTTAAATCTTATCTTTATTTATAAAGATCATATTAATCTTTTTCTATTTCCTCAAAACTAAAACAAAGTGCAAATGGTATCCTATTATATCCCAAAAAGTTCGTAAACCTAACAGCCTCATCGAAAAAATTCACGTAAAATTGAAAAAAAAACGAAAAAACGTTTATTTTATATCAAAGAACCAATGTCAATACGAGTTAACAGCTTGAATTTAATTAATTTATATATAATATAATTTCGGTACATTAAAAAAGAGATCGATATTGATTATTTTTCCTAATCACCAGTAAAGTCATTACATATACTTTAGGTTTATGTTAATTGTTTTTTATTATTTATTATAAGTATATTAAAAATAAAATATATGCGCGTTAAGGAAGAATTTTTTTTTTATTATATATTTAGTAAAAATACCGGTTTTTTATTTTGCTGTATTTTTGTAATATCAATCTCATTTGCTGGTCTTCTTTTAAGCAATGATATTTTTCCCGTAGGTGCATCATGTGGAAAACTCAATAAATATGTAGCAAAATGTTTAAAAAGATTTTTTATGTTAAAGATGAGAAAATCTTTTCGCGTTTTCCATAGAGAGTCATTAGATGACTTTTTGCTTTCATTAATTTGCTGGTTTTTGATGTGAAACATCTATAGGCGCAGGTATAAACCGGATCGTTGGCGTGGCGACGCTTGCCGTGGCAACGGGTCGCCACGCTATACTAAGGTATGTATATATAGTCTATATGTAGTGGAGTGTACGGTATGACGACTTGTCGCCATGCGCAACCGACTACGCGACCCCCTCCTCACTCAGTTCGACGCTGTTGTTTACTACGGTACACATAACCTGTGTTTTATTATTTTTGTATTAATTATAAATAAATGTTTATTAAATAAAGTCACCATTTTCTGCAAGAAATTCGTAATACTTTATTTTTTCATTATGCTATATTTAGTTCCTGTAATAATCTTGTCTTTTATGCATATTACTTGTACGAACACGATGTTTCACATCTGCCAGGCGTCGCGTGACGGCTCACTGTTTTTTTTAATAATTCAGGTTAATATATAATTATGCATTTTTATTCGGCATATTTTAATTCAATTTATTTACCTAAACTATATTCGTGGATTGAATACATTGAGAAAGTGCAAACTCCATAATAGTTTAAAATAAACATAATAGATTCATAAAAATATAACTACATGGCATGACGTGGCTCCACTTTGTTTTTCGTGAGAAAAAAGAAAATCTTCAGTGCGTGAACCAGATATCCACTCCCAGTTTATTTTATTAAGGTTACACTTACTCACTGATTATATATTGATATGGCAGATTACATAATATAAAAAAAATTTAATTTATATGTAACAGGATTAAAAGTGATTTGTCTATTTACACAACAAACTCATCGAATTGACTTTGGAATTTTTTTTCGTTTCCTTTTAAAACAGTATAATAATATACTGTTGTAAAAGAAAATTCAAATGAGATTTTCGAAAAATAATTGTATTTTGGATTTCATAGCTCTGTTACACGTCAATGTTTTAAATTATAAGTCGGTTCATGCGTGATGAAAACCCGCGAGCGCAATAATGCTGAAAAATATTGACCTTATAAGCGGTCAATATTTTTCAGCATTATTGCGAACGCACTATAATCGAACAACATTTTTATAATTATCGAAGCACTATATTTGATAATTATAAAAAGGTTTATGAAAATTATAAAATACGCGTAGGTTTGGTCTTGTAACATAATAAACTTCATAAATACACGTAATTACGAATTCGGGAAAATTTATACTTCAACGTACTCAATGTTCGTTTCGCATATGTTTCACTCATTCAAGAGTTTGGGGCAATATTATTACCTAAATGAAATTGTTCGTATAACTTCTCTTTCAAACAAAATTTTGGTTAAGTGATACAAATTTTTAGTTTAACAGTTTTTGTCCGTCTTTAATCGCCTGAAATATAGAATTAATTATAATTAAGTGTTATTCGTAAATTATTTCATAATAATTTAGTTGTATTTAACATTTAGTTAAAAGCTTGAGTGAGAATAATCTCCTTTTCATAAAGAGTAAATGTGAATAAAGTATATATTAAATGTTTATTGAAAAAAATTATTCGGTCAACATTTTGGAAGTTTTGTAGTATAAATAAACAATTTTAGAAAATTAAATTAGTTGAAATTATGTCGTTTGAAATAAGAAGAAAAGAATACTCAAACAAAACTATAAAAGAATAAAATAATATTGAAATAAAAAATTAGTACTAATTTGGTTTATATTTATATTTAGTGTTCGATTCCTTGTTACCATAGAGATATACTCCATAAATTTTATAGAAACAAAAAAAATAATCTATTTCGCAATTAAATTTGTTCTAGGATTTAAATACTTTTTTGAAGTGCAAATAGTTAAATAGAAACATGGGATATAGAAATTTATGGAAGAAAAAGCCTTTATGTAGATTATTATAAATACTAGAAAATTCTTAAAAGTTCAGCGTTAGCTTCATTTATTATCAGTCATATAGATGGAATTAAAGTTGTTATAACTTATTGAATTACATTTATATATTTACATATATATATATATATATATATATATATATATATATAATATATATATATATATATATATATATATATATATATATATATATAATATCATATATTCATTGATTTTTAACAACTTTTCTGCGTCTTATTTTTTAATAAATTTTGATAAAATTTCCCTCAAAATAAATGTTTTAGGATGATAATTTGAAAATGAGACTGAGTATTGAAAATATTATTATATGACATAGACTAATTGCATATACTTATCGACAAAATATTTTGGACAATTTTCTCAAAACATTGAAACTAAAAAGAGATACATTCTTTTTCATAAAATTGATTTATGAAGAATATATGAAGTGTGGAAATTATGAAATTTATGAAAATAGTCCAGTAAGAAGCCATAACCATCAAAGGAAAAAATAAATTAAGGCAAAAATCGGAATTTTAAAAAGTAATATATGAAGCTCATACATATTATGTAGAAGCTTTCAATTTCATTGTGAAGTTTATTTATACAAGTTTGTATTTTCACTAACAGCATTTTAACTCTGATAAAAGATGTTAAAAATACACGATGGAAAATAAAAGTTAGCAGCCAAAGGAACAAAAAAAAGAAAAAAAATCGCGTAACAATCTCTGAAAAAGCCGTAAATGACCTAAACGTGCAAAATTTTACTTTCAGACACGAAAAGATTTTGTGGAGAAGTAATGTTCACAGAGAGGCCAGGTATCGCCTTGATAACCAGCGATTGGACGAAAGGGGAACGTTATTATGGAATATTTAATCATGAAAGTTGCATTTTAAACTTTATTTTACTATAACCAATTGTATGCAGGTACCAAATGTGTACACTTCAAATAAGTAAGCAAATACCAGAAAACGCTTATATGGGTATGAAACATATTTGAAGTAATCTTCACTTTTTGTTACAAATTCGATTTTGGTGCCGTTATGGATTGGAAGCTATTATATTTTTACAGTTACGTAATATTTAAGATAAGGAACCCTTTTCTTTCCAACATTCCGTCTTGACTATAAGGATAGTCACATGAAAGGAAATAGAAATCCAGTAGCGATTTAATAACAATTCTAGCAAATTTCAGATAAAAATTTATTTGTCTAAAATAGTAAATGTTTATGGCTGAAATGACAGTATGAATATGGACACTTGTTTTCTATAGAAGTAAAAAATGTTAATAATTAGACTAAATATCGAATATATTAACTTGTTTTTAGAATTTTCTTGCTATCAAGAGGGCAAAAGAAAAAAAAATTAATTATTAGTTAAAATTTGTTCAGATTTATTCAAAAAATTATCCATAATTAAATATAAAAGTAGATATTAAATACATTAATTGTACTACAATAAACTCGAAAGCAAATATTTCTACATTATTAAATTGATTATATTTAATAAATAAATGAATCAGTGAGTCGAGTTCGTAATCCAGTCGAGTCGGAGAACTCAAATAAATCAGTATAGCTCAGTCAGGCCAGTCAAGACACCAGACTTAGTATGGTTGGTAAACTCATGTAAAACATATATTGTTAATTTTTTATTGAAATTTTTTACGTCATTGCCTTATTTAAGAAAATTATATATTAATTTCTTCTGAAATTTTAGAAAGAAGATAATGGATGGAATATGTAATTTACCATGTGGCAACCCTCCACGCTATATTATCTACGGACGTCCAGTCAAGTTATGAATCAAATAATCTCAATGAAATTAATTAAATTAATAAAAATTAATAGAAAATAATTTCCAAGAAAAGAAAACACCAGATGAAATGGATACATTATTTTATCTCATATTAGTACTTCACATTATCTCTTTTTTCGACTTTTTTTTCGATCCTTTTCGACTGTTTTTTTTTAATAATCATTTATTTTCGAGTCCTTTGGAAAGTTTTTTTACAAATATTACATATTCAATATTCACTAGATAGAATATATACACTTTGTACTTATATCTTTACTCTTGTAACTCAATCTTTAATGTATTAGAAATAACACTATCAGATGTAGCCGTATTTGTGTTATTCCAATTAAAGGTTACTTTTACTAATATTAATATATACTCTAAACAAATGTCATTAATTTTGTTTTTTTTATAAAAGCAAACAAACTTAGCCACCAACATTGAGAAAAATAGGTAACAATAATTTTCAAATTTGTATTAAAGTATTGGATCATGGAAGCGATATCGAATAATTCCACAGATATTATCCCCAGGTTAAATATATGTTGTGTTAGAAAAGGAAATTTGGGTGTTTATTCACGATCTTTGCGGACTAAATATATTTAATAGATCACAATTCGAGTAAATTCATTTTGTGTTTTGAACGGACAATATTCACTTTCAATCACATACTTGCGTACATACACACCCATATACGTATATATATATATATATATATATATATATATATATATATATATATATATACATATGTACATATTTTTTTTTCAACACTGAACTTTTGTTTAAAAATTTAAGAAATTACTAATATTTGAAAGTTGCGTAATTAAATATTATTAATTTTTAAGTTACTATTTACTTGATATATTACAAGTAATAAGTTCAGGAAAATTATTTTAACTTACATAATTCTTTGGTGATGAAAATTTAATTTCTGAACTTAAGAAAGTTTTTTTAAACTCTTCCTTAATTAGCTTAAAAATATTTTAACAAATTATGTCAGTAAATTAATTTCAATCTGTTTAAATAATTTTCTATAAATTATTCAGAGAAAACTATATGAAAGTTAAATGTAATTCTAATAACAATTTGTGCCAAAATTTGAATTATGAATCGCAAGTTATATGTGAATTTTAATATTTAATTTCTTTTAGCATTATTTTATTTTAAATAATATATGTTCCAATTAAAATAATATAAAAATATGCAAACGTATGGCACCTTGCCAAGTTTCTCTGCATTAAAAATATTTTTGTGCACTTTGACGGCCAAACAAATTTTGGACAATTTAGCAATATTCTTAGGAGCATAATAAAGTTGTAAGAAAGGACAAATTGGATATGATATTAGAAGGCTCACGATGAAGAATAATGCAGGCCGTCTTGTTTCAAGGTTTCTATCACTAAGTAATTCATATTAACGTTTAGCTTGGTTTTATTTCGTATTTGTTATAAAACCATATTTTCTTAAATATACATGTTTCAATTATCTGTTAATATTTTTAGCGCAACAAAATCTCACAAATTTTATAAAAGCGCTCTCCGAAATTCCCCTAACATAAGAGAGAACAATAAAACACTCTATCGCTCCACGTAGTTGGTCCCCTCTGTCTATCTTCCCTTAAGTCGCTATTACTTCGCCAATTCTTCAAATTCAAAAATTATATTTTGTAAACTTATTCTTAAAACTATATTTCGCTTTCATATTCCTACTAGTGTGTCTAAAAATATATAGGTATAATTTGTGTTTCGTTTCAATTCACTGTTTGCTAATATCGACATTATTACTCGTTTATTTCCCTGCTAGCTATACCTGCAACTTATGACATTATTCTAAGTTAACTACAAGGTAAATAAGTAAAGCTATTATAAAAATTGTAAGAGTAAATTTTGTTTCAAGTAAACACATTTTGTTACCATATATATTTATAATTTGGCCAATTGCAATAAAAAATAGCCTGTATGTGTTATCCCGATCAAAGTACGGGTGGTAAATTTCATTCCGCTATTTAAATTAAACGTAACGCCATCTATCGATATACATACCTACACTCTACATTTGTGTAATTATTACGCGTCACGTAGTTAGGAACTTCTTGATTTTTACATAAACGCAATATAAATAGCTAAAAATTGTAAATTCGCAAACTTTTTATTAAGTGCGCCAAAATAAAAACTAAATGTTACTTCAAGCCACAACCATTTTCTTCAAAAAACTCCGCATATAAATGAAAAAGATAGAATGGATATGTTCAGGGAACGCTATGAAAATACTTGTCGCCAATTATATCAGCTTTATATAGCGTTCCCCGATGCCACCTGTTCAAAATCATCATGGAGGTGACGAAAAGGTTCTCGTTTCCGTACTCTTGAGTTGCATACACTTATCCCGCTAGCAACAAATGTTCTAAAATTTGAATATTGTTTACACATTTAGGGATTGCAAATCACCATATAGGCATAATAATATTTAATAGTTGATATTTTTAAATTTAATTTCAGGTAAGAAAAACAAATTGGTGATATGTACATATATTTTTAGGTCCTAAATCAGAAATAAAAGAGGAAATACATAGGAATAAAAATTTATATAAAAACAACATTTAATTAAATACAACACCATAAGATTGTTCCTTTTCAAGGCGTATCGGATTTTTAAAACCTGCTATTGACCAAAATAAGTTTTGTTTTTGTTTCTCACAATGAGATATATTGACAAAATATTTCAGAAAATGTTCAATTTATTGCTCGGAAAATCGTAAAAATTCATTAAGAAATTGACGGTTTCTCAGTACATTATTATGGTGTTTGGTAAATAAAATAAATGAACCACTGCCTCTTTCATTAAATCGATTCCAAGGTTACTTGGAGGAAAATCCTTACACTGATGGAAAGCAATGCAATTAAATATTTTTGCAGATATAATGTAACAATTATATTTCTCTTATCGAACTTTGAGTATAAATAACAAAATATAATAGCCTATTTAACTTCTGCTAGATAGTCACGACTTAAAATAAGGCCTACGTCTACCTGGCTATGATTTTTTTTCTGTTCCAGTCGACCCAAAGACGTATTGCCATTTCATCAGTCACAAGGTTGGCAAACAATTGATAATGCTTTTGGGTACAAATTGGAATTGATTTTGGGTACAAATATATTGTTAAAAGTGTGCTGATCGAATTGCGACTATCCTTGTTGGAAACAAATTTCTTTCATCTAATAATTTTAATCCATTTCTCCTTTACAGAAGAGTCTTTAACATATCTAGGAGCATAAATTTCAATGAGGTAACTTATTTAGTCCAAAGTGAAAATTTATATAAGTATCAAAATATTAAAATTTCAAATTAAAAAGTTTGGCCATTTTTTAAATTGTTCCAATTCATAAAACAAAAATTGTTTACCTACATACATGTGTACAATTATTTTTTTAAACGTAGCTTTTTTCATATTTTATATCTTTGTCTTTTATTATAAATAAATTCATTTATTTCTTTAATCTGTCTTATCATATTAATTAAGAACACATAAGTTATTTATTTTCATATCAACATTATTCTGTGGAAGTATTTTAAAAATTCAACTACTTTCAGTATGACATTTCTATTAACTTATTAAAATGACAGTTTCCAAACATTCACATTATCTATACTTATGCGATATTGACATCAGGGGTCCTGTACTAATGATATGTACTGGGCAACGACATCGCTAGTAACGTTTTCATTAAAAATTCATCAAAAATAATTAAATTAACTTGTCGAATATAGATAATTAAGCAATCATTTAAGTTGCTGACTTTTATTTTCTTGTATAATTACGGCATAAAAACACATACTTAGACGCCAATTAACATTAAAGTACGGAGCTTTACCACTTATCCCATTTGATTTGCGACCAAAGTATACGTTATTGTACAGAAAACATATGATATGCGGAACATATACAGGGCGCACGTATCACGCCTACTTATCATCTTTTGTTATATTTTAAGCTCTATGCTTACATTGTGTAATAACTTTACGTCGAGGAACTAGGTGCTTATGCCCATTAGTAAATGAAGATCGTCACCATCCCTCTCTTGCTTTTACGCGTACTTCTAATAGATTGCTGCCCATTATATAAAGCTAATAATGTGACTTCTATAAGGTTGCTTATCAGGTAAAAAATAAAAAAATAAGTAAAATAAATTAGGATAAGAAATTAAGAGAACTCTCAACGGAAAATGCTGTGATCAGATTTTACGACCTAATCTTCAATATAATTAACTCTTTGTGGTGCAAAAAGCTACCCATTGGTTTACTCGCAAACTCGTACAACTCTCTGAATGTAATTAACCAGCATGGTTGAAATAGAAAAGTTATGGTAGCATTTCTGCCTATAAACATTTTTGAGACCTTTGGTATCAATTTATGGGCTTGTCTTAGGAACGTCGTTACTCACATGCTTTACACATAGAGAAAATTATTAAAAAAAAGTCATTAAAGGAAGCATTTGGCTGACGACTCCTTATTAATACGAAAACTGGCATTCAATGGTATCAAGGGGCAAGCAATAAAAGGTATAGGCGGCAAGCAATAAAAGTAAATTATTTTTTAATCACCACACATCCAGGTGTCATCTAATGCATCACAGGGGTATATATAAAGCCGTTTTTTATTTATTTATATGTAAAAAATATTAGGATGTTTCACAAATAGTAATTTTCTAATGTATGCAGACGATCTAAAACTATTTACCCTTGTGAAGGACATCCATGACAATCAACTGCATGTTTACTGCGAAGAGAGCAAACAATATTTAAGTTACCCGAAGTGCAAACAAATCACTTTCAGAAAGAAAAGAAAGTAAGTAACCTATAAATGTGTGATAGGGGAGAAATCACTCGAAAAAGTTGACAGCATACCTTGGTATTGTTTTCGATAGTGAACTACATTTTAGTTTGCATATGGATCAGATTATATCTAAGGCCTATATAAAGCTTGTCATCGTATTAAGAACTATCAAAGTCTTTAGAAATATTGAAACCTACTTAAACTTGTCAGTACTTGAATACGCTGTTGTTGTCTGAAATCCACTATACGCCACTTATTCTAACAGTATTGAGAACATTCGACAAACATTTTTGAAAAACTCTTTAGTATTGTATTACTGGTTATAAATTATCGTGCACAGTATTAATTAATAAATGCAAATATTATGCCCTTTATTATAGAGGTTTGTTATTAAAGTTTATGAACATGTTCAATATCTGTCAAGGTAATTTTGACTGTCAATCTTTATTAAGTGAGATACAGATTTTAGCTCTTAAACCAACTCGCAGACGTCTTCTATTTCATGTCAATAATTGACGAGCAAATGCCGGTATCAAATTACAAACATAAAATAAAATAAAACAAAACACTTATTACGTAATCAGCAAAATTTAAATCATCTTATTTCTTCCATTACATTATTTCCAATCTAATATTTCCAAAAATTATTCCTTGTGCTTGTATTATATCCAAAAAGACAAGAACCGCTTACCTAAATTATTAATATACACGTATATCATATAAAAACTCCCAAATTTTAAAGCTTACTTATAAAACGGTGCCACATATTCCTTTATAATAGGTGTCATATCCATATATAACAAAACTTGAGATATTTTTTATTTTCCGGCTTTTCATTATTTTGTATCGGATTCCATAGGGAAAAAGAGAGCCTATGAATTTCGTTTTGTCCGTTCGTCTGTCACAGCCTTACAATTCCTACATTGTTTACTACTACATTATTGCTACTACAAAATTTTACAAGTAGTTGCTACATCTGAAATTTTCAATAAAGATGTCGCAGAATATTAAAATGATTAAAGTAAAAGTGGGAGTTTTTTCACTAGTTCCATTGGTGAAATATCACTGAATAAGTACTTTAAGATTAAATTATGCTCTTATTTTAATTACTATATCTTTATTTTATTTATCTATATTTTAAGCCACATTTGGGAAATATTAATTAAATAAAAATATTTTGGTTATCTCGCATTAATAATTTCAATACAATTAGTATTTAACTGCACTTGTCGCATGTTCCAATATCCATTTGATCAGTTTTTACTATATTCGTTTATGCACATTAGTTGGGCGCAATTTCCTTTTAGAAATAGTTTCCTTGTTTTTTTTAACTAAATATTTTAAACTAATAAATATTTGTACTTCAGACATATCGTCAGAATATTATACTTCAGAGTATTTTTTTACCATTCATCTTAAATCAGCTCTATCAAAAATGAATTTTACATTGAATCCAATGCATTAAAACGATTGGAAATTGCGTAATAACTCATTCTGATATTATAGGTTTCCACAAAATTCAATCTAACTGTGTTGCGCCAACATTCATGAAATAAGTAAGAAACCTTCTATACACGCAATTATCGGTTTACTCGTTATGATTTTTTTAATAATTATCGTAAGTACACTGTGATGTAATAAATTGTTATGATTTTAACAAAATATAATTTTGTAGATAACAGATAATTTTCACGAAAACTGTCACAATTTCATAACTTTGACTGTTACACATTAATGTTACAATTTAGAAGTCGGCCGTGCGCAATGAGAATCCTTGAAGTCTCTCACCAAAATGACGGCACATGTAAAGGTTTGCCTTTGTAATATAATAACATTAATAAACACATGTATTGACTAGTATAAGGCACTATCTATTTTGATGTTTATGTGTAGATATTTTACTTATTAAAGAGTTTGGGACATAGTTATTTGCATTGAAATTTTGTGTGAGTAATTCGTCTTTCATGTAAAAATTGTATTCTGTATTATAAACTCTAAATCCTTTTTTACCATGGTTTTTTTCCGTGGCTCCTATACGTTTATCACAGTATTAACCATCATTGAATTAATTTCATAATAATAGATTGGCTAATAAGTTTTTGAATCGGAGTTGTTGTCAATAATTTTTATGAAACAATTTATATGTACTAAATATAATCTAAGTATGCACCATTATTATCTATTACTGGTCGCCACCTGCTTGGCAGTAATAATATGCCTTTCCGAAAAATTGCGGTGACGTTTTGGAGACCTTCTTTAACGTCGAATTTATTTTCGCAATATCCGGTGAATATGGTAAATGAGTGATTAAAACACAGCCGAGCTCCTGTAATTTATCACGAGTACATTTTGCAACATATGGTCAAGCATTATTATGTAGAAAATAAACTCGATCCTGTTGACTACTCAAGTTGTTAGATAATCGGTCCAATCGTTCACAGTAAATATCTGCATTAATTCTAGATCCCTCTGGAAGCAACTTCCAATGAATAATGCACTTGGCATTCTACTAGTAGCTGAGCATCACCTTTTTGGCACTTATTTCATGTTTGAATACTGGAACTCCTGTTTGTCCGAGTCCCAGCCATTGAGATTTGCTTGTATCTTAACGTATGAAACCCACTTCTCATCGCCATTTACTAACTGAATCAGCTAGTCGAAATTACATCTCAATATCAATAACTGTTGATAAGTATCAACCCTGCACTGAAGGTGACATGAAGACAACCGTATTGTAAAACTTTTCCAAATTCGTGCAAATGTTTTTCTATGGTGCCATGAGTAGAGTGTAGCTCATCTGCTAATTGACGAATCGTCAGCTGAGGATTCTTCTCAATAAGAAGTTGTAATCGTTGAACGTCCAATTCAACAGGACGTCTGGTAAGGGGTTCGTCCTTAAAATCGTAGTCCTCATTTCTGAACTTTCTGAACCAAATCTCTGATGTCTTGCAAGACACCGTGGACTCGTCCATCGCATGACATATATTATTTGTGGCCGTCTTTGCATCGTAACCGAGCCGAAATTCGTAAAGTAATAGAACCCGTATTTGATATCGATTTAAATCCATTACCTTTTATATAATTCATTTAAAGCTTTGCCGTTTACTGTTGTCTTTCTAGAAAAGTCTTAAAATTGCAGCTAAAAAGCCAACCTAATAAAATTTATATTTCTTGTTTAATTTAACTTCTAATTGTCTTCACGTATTTTGAGTTTTTACGTATAGTAATGAGAATCAATTTCCCTTTATGAACAGCAAATATTTAAATATTAAACACTTGCCATTGTTTGTTTGGATATTAATAGTAACTCTATCAACAATATGAATATAATTTTATGGACATAGTTTTTTGGTGTAAATGTTAATTTTAATAAAAAGAAATTTTATCAAATATTTAGTTAAATTTGTTGTAAATAATATTTTAACACGACAAAAAATATTTAAATTCTAATTATTTATAAGGATATTACAGCAAATTATTTTTCTATTTAATTCGTACTCACTGTAGAACTTTACCAAATGACTTATAATAATATAGAAATATTATTTTTAACACTGAAATTGGTTTAATAAAAATAAACAGTGCTTCTAGAAAGTACACATACAATTAAAAATTTAAAGGAAAGTAAAAATTTTGTACGTAAATATATCAAAATTCTGCTCGAATTTTGTCAAGAATCTACGTATCTAAATGACGCTAAATTTCGTATATTATATTATATTGCACGTATGTAAATCATATAGTAGATTGTTGTATTGATACATTTTTTAATTTAAGATATACTTTATTTTTAACTATCTGAAAAACAAAAATACGTTTTAACTAGCAAGAAGCAGGTATTTTCTTGTTCAATATTTTTTGCATAAAACTGCTTTTAAAATATTATATAGCACTTAGTCTTATTTTTTCACAAGAACTCATAAAAACTTATAAAATTACAGCAAAATACTTCATTTGAGATACTAAGTTAGAAATGGGGATGTAAGATAAGGAATAATTATTCACCGTCCTTTTATTCATACCTAATAATAAATAGAGTTAAAAATGGATTCAAAGGTATACAATTTAAAACATTCGGGGCTGAGAGAAGAAGTAAAATATTTGTGTATATATATATATATATATATATACATACATATATATATATATATATATATATATATATATATATTGGTAGTCGAGTAGAATCATCGAGCACAAAGGTTTGTGTAGAAAATTGTTCCTCAAAATTAATTTATTTCACAAATAATTGTGAACAAATACGCTTTAATAAGCTTCTATTCTAATAGTTAGCCAACTGATAAAAAATATTTACCAAAATCCGTGATGAATTTCTACATGTAGAGCATCCTTTTAAATAAATATGTACATGTGTAAAGACCGAAGGACGTATGTCAGGATTACTATTATAACGTGTATGCATTTTTGTACCATTACACATACTTTATGACAACTCATATAAAGCCTTAAAATATGTAACGGAATTAATTTAATAATTTTACACCATATTATTTTATTTACGAAAAATTGTCAGCATTTTTACTTAAGCTTATAAAAAAGTAAGCGATCAAAAGTAACAAGTAGGAGTCGAAAGACGAAAGGAATTGAAAGATTCGAATGATGATCTTTCAAAAAGCTTTTATCCCCAAAGAACACAAATAAACACGTAAAACTTTACTTTCAAATGCGTTAAATATTTTACGGGAAAGTAATACCCGCAGACATGCTTGACATCGCTATGATAACCCACGGGTGAATAAAGTGGCGAAAGAATGAGATGAGATGTTTTGTATTATAAAAAATTCAACGGCAAACATCGAGTTTTCAATTTGAAAATTTCACTTGAAACTTACCAATAATTATTGTACGGGTATTTATTTTCTTAGGCAGACTAAAAATCAGCCAAAAATTACTTTTTTTTTTAATTGAGATATGCAGAAAATGTATTCTTGTGATTCTTTATTTTTTGATAAGCTTTAGATATCCCAAAATACTTTAAGTAATTAGTTTTTGACGTCTACTATAATATATTAGTTAGAATTGTACTTTCTTTACTTTATTCTATTTTAATACCATCATATGTCAGTTACATCTTATTTACCCAATCTATTTATTGACAGTAGCATGAATAAAACGTTTATGCTAGAGGCGCTGATTACCAATTTAAACACAGATAAAATAAAAATTGGAAACGGTGAGTTATTTACAAATGAATAAAATGCGGACAAGCATAAATAAAAATTTTAAATCAAATAATTTATTAAGAGATATCTATCTAGTAAGATTATTGTTGTTCCCATGTTTAAGGATAATGCAATATAAAACAGTTTCAAAAAACTAAGTAAAGTATAAACGAAGCGGTCAAGTTAGGCATTTGGGGGGTGTATAGGATTATTTGTGGTGATGTTTGAAGTTTAGAAAGGGATGCTACGATGGCAGTCATAAATATGCTCTGGAGTTATTTGAGTGTTCGGAAAATTTCTATAAATAATGTGGAACGTTTAGTCATCAACAGGAATTACCATACGTTTGAAAATTGTTGTCGCTTGAAATCCTGATTATTTGAATAATATAATATTTTAAGGAAGACTTGAAATATGTATTTAGTAAGTCATTTAACGTTTGTTTAAAAACTGCATTTAGCTGCTGCATTTACATCTACTACTGTGGTGATAGGAGAAATCTCTCACAAGTTTGGTAATTCTTTGGCCAGTGTCCGTACATTCGTTACCTATTTAACAATATTATAATTAAATAAAAACTGTATGAAACAAATTTTTTCAGTAATAATATAATTTCAATATCTTTTTAAAACCAAATTATTAGTACACTTATTAAGTCGTTTTATAATTTCATTTTTAATTGTTATTATTGATTTATGTACTCTTTTAAACCATTTTTCATCAGTTCACATAACATGCGTGGAAATACTTAAGAGAAAACTTATTAGAAATTGTAAAAATTATTTTATGAAAAATTTAAAAAAATTTACTATTTCATATGATAAAGGGAAGAAATTTTAATAAAAACCATAGAGTTTCACAGTTATCTTCATCAAAATATTGTGATTTGTCTAATAAATGCTACAAGGGAAATAAGAATACAATTAAATTTCTAATTAATAGAAAACCATAAAAAGTATTAATACTAATCTCTTCTTAGCTTTTACAAAATTATTTAGTACTCGGGTGTAAGAGAGGCATATATTTTGGTGGCTGGAAATTAATAAATTATTTTAATTAAAAAATCACATAATACCTCATTATTGATTCATATGAAAAAAAATATTCTTTAAACTAGATGTTGGTCGTTATATTTAAGTGGTACTGTATTTTTGGAGTATGGTATTTAAAATGGTATAAAGTAAGCATTGTCGATAAAATTTTTAAATTACGAGATCGGAAAAATAAACATTTTCATAATAATTTTTCGATACAACCATTGAAAAATGTTATCACAATTTCGAATTTATGTACATAACATTAATACCAATTTACAAAAATAGCTTCAATATCACGTGCCCGTAACATTCTTCATCGCAAGGTTCAATGAAGGCAATAAAGTTATTTATATTTGAGCTAAATCAAAATCTTCCATGAGTTAGCAAGTCCATGATAAGAATTGAAAAAAAATGGCTTTGACAATTCATAAATGCGATGAACTTTCAACCGTAAGATTAAGAAATTATGACAAAGAGGACTTTTTCAGACGGTCTTTGATAATATTTATAGAGGGCGGGTTCCAGGTATTCAGATTCAGTTCATTCCCACAATTTTACAGCTAAGACCGCGAGGGACTTTCCGTAAAAGGTGTTTTTACCTGTAGGGAAAAGGAAATTAACCAATTTTCGGAGCCTTATACCGTATGCCGACCAGTAATTAATCTGCTTTTAAGAATTTTGGATAAGTTTACTTTTTTTTAAATAATGTAAAGAAGTGGAAAAAAATTAGATCGCTCAGATTAAGGACTTCGAACCATTTAAGTTACGCTCGGAATTCAGCAACATCTTTATATTTTTGGAGATATTTCTCAAATCATTGAAAGTGTTTGAAATGATGTATTCTTCTAAAGGTACCGTGACTAATATCGTTTATTTGAGGTTATTAAGAAAGATTTTCTACTTACGCTAATAGTGATCTATTAGTAAATTTGGATCTACTTACAGATCACGTCATTTGACGTTACGTTTCATTTCAGAAAGCGGTCAATACAGTAAACGTAATGGAGAAAAATAACTCCTCTTGTAGCACACCAGCTTATAAGTCCGGGTCCAGTGACACGGGGATTTAGCAGAGAAAGAGTTCAATATATTAAAGTGAAGCTGGCGATAGGAATCAATGTGAGAGCTACGAACTACCAAAGTAGAGAGGAACTTCCAAATTTTTCCAGAAGAGTATTGTCATATGCAAGTGTGAACGTAATACTTTTTGGGATTTCTAAACATTAAAATACATCTGTACTTGAGCACTCTTAATTTGTTTCGATCACGCTTAGCCATACTTTTGTTGGTTTATTTTTTTTTGTCTTTATTACAAATTTGTGTATTTTATTGGGGTGATAGTTAAATTTGCTTTATATTGAGGTAATAGTTAAGTTTGCTTCATCATTATTGGTGATATATTTATAAAACACTGTTATCGATTTTGCGTTGTATTGAGGTGATAGTTAATTTTGCTTTATAATTAATGGTGACATATTTATAAAACACTGTTATTAAAGACAGTGTCTCGTTTGTTACAAAATTGCTCATCCCTGCGCTTAAGATATTGTAATAAAGGGGAATATTCATTCCCTTCTTTCTAATTAATTTTTCGAAATTGAATTTATACCTATGTACATTTTGTCATTTTAAGTTTTTATTTAACATATTTGCCTCATAGTGTTTATTTTTATTAGTCATTTTCTACATAATCTTCCAAACAGAATTTTCATAATTGAAATAAATATGTCCATATTTACAAACTTTTACACTTCCACCTAAAGCAAAATTTAATAAATAATAATTTATATTCAAAAGATAAGTTTGTTGAGAAAAATAATAAGGTGATGAGATATTACCACCTTACATTTTACCTTTGTGAAAATATTTGAAAAACCTTTTATTTCATGGTCTGTAAAATATTGCTGAAACAATAAAAGATAATAGCGCAAGGACAGGAAAAAAGTATTGAGAATTTTCTGAAATTATGGTCAACGAAAAATTATTCGCCAAATAAAAACTCCGAAAATGGAACGAGTTGACATTGCTACTCATTCATGTTAACCGCTTAAAAAGAAAGCAACTGTGTGGATTATTTAAGTGTTGCGTAATAGAAAAAAATTAATAACCAAAAAATTAATTCTAAATTTTATGGTCACAAAAATTAAAATAGAAAACTTTTTCAAGTGCAATATTGATATATATCGCAAATATTTTGTCGTATTAATGAGATTGAATTTTTTTTTTCTGAAAATATTATTAAAAATATTTACTAAAGCAATTTTCTTATTCAAATTAGCCATATGAAAAGGAACAACAGTCTTAAAATTATACATAGAGATTTAATAAAACTATAGTTTAACGTATGCATTTAGCTAAACACGTGCCAGAATACAAATTTAATTTATGTATAGACATTAATAACTCACGGCGCGAAAAAACCATACGTGGATAGATAAATATATAAAGGAAAATTTTGTATTTTGATTATAAGTTGTCTCAACTGGGCCGTTAACGTGAAGTTTTCTATGGTAATCTTATATTATCTGAGACAGTTAACCATAAGCAGTATTAAGCATTTACACAGGAAGGAGACTTACAAATCTTCGATTAAAATGTAAGTCTCTTAATATTTTTAAAGTGTATTTCTTTTTTATTTTTAATAATCACTGAACTATGGGTTAAATTTTTATTCAATAATAGCAAAACGATAAATATTTTAAATCTACGTGTAAGATGATATCAAATTTATCCATCAACGAGCTTTCTTATACAAAATATTTACCTGTGTATCTTTTAGCGTTTTTTTTTTCTTTGATGTAACGTGTATCAAATGGTTAACAGGATATTGTCAATATTTAAGTTAGCTATGCTTGCTACCCACGTTTTAATACGAAATTCATTTATTCTGCAACAGGCAATATAAAAGTTATTATAGATGATCGGCAGATAAATGGATAAATATACAATGGATGTTCTATAATCGTACCGTATGTGGAATGTGTTGCCGCAAAATTAAGGATATTAACTTGCTTATGTAGTCGGATTTGGAAAACTTTAGTTTTTAATTAATTTAATTTTTGCTATATTTTTGAAATTTTTTGTGATAAAAATGAATAACTATATCCAGATCAATAACTATGTCCGATACATTGCAAGCCAACAACTCTTATCGAGAATTTTAATTTAGCAACATGTGCTAAATAAAAATTCGTACGAGTAAGTACATAAACTCAAGAAACTTAATAAATGCATAAATGTTGCTTTCACCATTTAAGGATCGATATAAAATATGAACTATTCTCATTATAAAATGATACTATGTTAAAAAAAGAAACAAAATATTCTGTCGTGATATTTTATCTACTTATCGCATCATACGACAGTCTAATTAATTCATTTGAATTTTTTTTACGTAATCGGTGTAAAAAAAAATTCAAATGAGTGAATGTGTGCGAGGCGAGAGTAGCATTACGCCTTGCCGGGAAAAAAAGCAAGCGGGTGCATTTTGTTTTTAAATTTTATCTATTTTTTGGTATCCATCAACGTTATTGAAATATTTTGAATACAAGAAAAATGGCAAATTTTCGAACGAATATTTGGAATCTTATTTTGGACTAAATATATAACGTTATAAATGAATTATTTATAACTGGAAAAGCGGTAAATCAAAAAGATAAATTAAAGGAGATTGGTTTTATTTATACCTAATTAAAGCACACAAAATATTTTATAATTTACTAAATAATTGTACGATTATTGCAAATGTGTGAAAGTGTCGTTTGTCTTGTGTCTTCTCTTGTTTTTCTGGGACAAAACTTTTTTGATTTTTACAATTCCGTCCATATATTTGTTCTAAATAAGTTTTATCATTTTTTAAATATCAAAAAGGTACTGATGGAAAAAGTAATTAACTTAACACCTAACTTAAACTACGAGAATTCATTTTCTTCACAAAATTGAAATTATGACATAAATGTCTGCAACATTTTTTACAAAAATGTTTGATTTACATTTTAAGAAACCCAGACACTTGTTAATATATGGATTTTTTTACTAATAACGGTACAGTGTTAGTGGAAAAGCTTTAGAAGATATGGCTCTCAAATATAAAGCTCATTTGATATGTTCGGATTGTATGGGAATTCAGACATAAAACAGATTTGGAACAAACAATATTTGAATTAATAGTCTTCCACAATTGCTAACTTGCCAAAATTCTTAGTTTTCCACAATTGCTAATTTGCATTGGGTGTCGGAAGAGCCAGCTTAATTTTTACAAACTAGATTTTCGTTATAGAATACCAGTACAGCAACGTTTTAATTTTATTTGGAATGTAAGAAGGACAGGTGATACAAGAAGTGGGAATAATGTATCAAATAATATTAATCGGAATATTTACAGCAAATAACAAAATAATAATTATGTAGGCAGATTCCTGCAGTGGCTAGAATCATGTCTTTAAAATGCTGTTTAAATTTTTGTATCTTTAATTAAATTGTGGCTTTTCAGGCACAATACTGACGAGATTTTTTCAGTCTACGATTCCGAATTGGGATAGGTGGGATGTGCCCTAAAACATAATAGCAGATTAATTATATACCATGATAACGTGAAAGTCACGATGAACATTTATGTTAATTATTGTTTAGAACGAAATATTCAATCTTCGAATTGCTTCTTTTTCAGATCGCAATATTAAAATTTAAAATAAATTGAACTTTGTCTTATTTTTGCATTATTTGGCGGTATCAATTTACACAAAATTATTCTTTCCTGAAATGCAAAGCTTTGTATTAAATTTTTCTAATCAATTCAAGCAAATACCCAAAAAGGGCTCATATTAACTTATAAGAAGTTTTTTGTTCTGCATATGATTTTGTCTAATGTTAATGAGTTTAATAATTTAAAAGATTTTAGTTCATAAAACTTAACAAAGCTGGATAATCAAATCTGTCATAATTTTCTTTCAAACCTAGATACTATAGCAAGGCAAAAAAATATTGCTCAAAAATTTCCTTGTATTACATTTTTACTCTACGCTAATATAGAACTAAAACCCTAGAAGTTATGAGTTAAAAGAGAAACTTTAATTTGGAAAGAAATGAATTATTTTCAGAATTATAATATATTTTTTGAACGCTTAAAGAAAGTAGCAGATTTCAAGGTGTTGATTATATATTTTACGAAGGAAATGTTTAAAATAAATATTACAGAACGTAATATTTTCCACGCATTGGAATAAACATGAAAAATATTATGTCCCTTTTAAAGTCAAAACAATCAAAATTTACGACTTTAAAGTTAAAAAATTATAGAAGGGGGAAAATATGATTACATTTTACTTAGATAATCAAAAAAAATATTGATAGTTTTTAATTTAATAGCCCCTTAGAAACTCCAGATAGCATAATATATCGCATTTTTTCAGTTGATGTTTTAGAAAGTAAATGTTATGCGATATATATTCAAATCCTGGAGCAAGCAAGAAAGTACGATAAATTATAGTATACGATCGTAACATGTTAGCTGTGTATTGACGGTAACGACTCAACCCACCCCTCCCAGCCTCTATTTACAGTTGATGCAGTTTAAACAGTAATCCACTCGCTTTTCTTCGTTAAACCAAACAATCAACGAGGCTCGGCAATGCTCTCTAAAAGTTAATGTCCTGAACGAACCTATTTTTGGTTTATCCATGACAGCGCGTCTCTTTAATCACAATATTAAAGTAGGGGTCGAGATTCAACATTTTCTTCATCCAATTTCTACTTGTAATTCAATATTGGAATAAAGATGTTACAAAATTAAATTGAACTAAATTTAAAGTTTTAAATGTGTCATTCAGTGTTAATAATGTGCCCCGTATTTTGACTTACATTTTTTTGCTCTGTAAATTGTGAATATCTTTATAAAAATGGTATTATTATAAAGACACTAATGTAATCAGAGGCTATAATTAAAAAGTTACAAGTATTTACAAAGTAAAAACGTCCGAAAGACGAGTGTCCATAAAAGTTAGGTTTATTAAAGTTTGTAATGTGTGTAAGACTATTTTTTGTTAATTTATGTCGATTAACTTGCAAAACAGAATATTTTTGGATATTTTTGGACATTTATGAGGTGTGAAATAAAATATCTGGACAACACAGATTTAGCCTTCTATTAAGTTATGTTTAGAACATATTACATTCGATGGCTTAACGGTGAAAACCAAATTCTGAAAGCAGCCATTATATTATATAATAGATTGATTGATGATCGATTATGACCAACCAAGTTATGAATGCAACAAAACATAATGCCTCACTAAACTTTTATCAATGGCTGTATCTATTCAAGTAAATTGAGCTGAGAAAAATCCACTGACATTCTTTAATTTCATAAACTGGTATGTTCATAATTTCGGTTCCTTTTGCAACAAACGCAATCATTTCGAATATTGTGTTTCCTTTCTCCATTGTAAACATACAAGTCCACCATGTTATTTGTTTGACTTGAAAAATCTTATATAAAATTCATAAAATAATTTAACGCACTTTGATACATGTTAATTAAGGGTCGGATGTATGCGATGAAATATTTTGTTTCGATACTAATACACACGCGCGCGCGCCGGCCTTGGCGGTGCTGTGTGACTCTTCGTAGTGTGCGTTACACGAACACACTTGGCACAATGGGATCGATTGGGAAACTTTTTAGACTAATTATTAAAGTAAAATCGAGCATGGTTTCTCTGTTATAATGTCTTTGTAAATCTCTTGATACGGGATACGATTCAACCTTGGATATGGTTTAGGTTGGTTTTTAACTGAATTTGGGGAATTCCAAAATGAAAAAATGTTGCACATATTTTGTGTAACTATTTTTTATGTATAATCCTTTTGTAAATTAGTATGGCAAAGATAGACTAAAATAAGAGTAAAAACACTAAAAAAATGTTGTTCAAAAAATGATAAAATAACTGCAACTGCACATTTTGTTAAAAAATATTTAAAATTTTTTTTCTTTGCAAATGATAATATTTAGACATTAAATATGAAAAAAACAAAATTGACCAATTTTTTCGTGTACTTATTGATTGACTTCCACTTGTTTATTGTGGAAATAAAGCAGCATAAAGGTCATCGATACAAGTAATCAAATTATAACAGAGTGAATTTTATACATTGAAAATATTTTAAGAGTTATTAATTTAGCGTATAGAATGAGAATAGAAGCCAGAAACTCTTTTTTAGAATTTTTATGCTAATGAGAAGTACCCATGAGAAACATATAAAATAAAAAAATGCCTAATTACACACGAATGAAGTCTTAGGAACATCTAGTATAAACTAATGTTATACAGTACGAAGTAATGTTAAAATAATAAAACTATGTAAGAAAGAAAACTCAAAAAATTATTTGTAAAAAAAAAAAAGCCTGTAAAGGTTTATAATAAATATACTTTAAAAAATTATTGAAAACTAAAAAAGTCCTTATAATGTCTCCATTACGATGTTTTGTGAACCAGTTGGATAACAAGCGTCTCAATATGTAATAATGTATTATAAGATTATTTCAGTAATTTTTCAATTTTACCCAACATAAAGTGTTAAATCTATAATGTTTTATAATTACATACAACATGTATATCAAGTCTATGGTTCAACATTAGGTGTTCAATCAATAGCTCAATTAACAATTTTAAAATAAATTTACTTTAAATGTCACGTATTTCAGCGATGTCGAATTACAATAGACACATTACAAACAGAGACGGAATTACGGCAAAAATATCAAACCCGTAAACAGCACGCGAACGCACATACAAACACACACACACACACACACACACACATATATATATATATATATATATATATAAACTATCACACAAGATTATCCTTTGATTCACTATGCGCTGACTAGACCTGGAACTATCATATGAAATTAATAGGTTAATCAGATTGGTAGTGAAATGTAACACGCAAACATTTTAACTTATCTCGAGAGTATTATATAAGACGTAAATTTTCTGCCCTAGTACATTCCCCTTCTCTTTCAACATTACCTCTAGCAACATTATTTTGAATTTCATCTATATGATGGTTCTGGCAACAATTATGGCGATTATTTTCTTTTAATGATAAAATAAAACTGCATTACACAAATTTGCAACTAAATGTCAATAATAACAAACGAATAACAAATTACAAAATTAGAGAAATTTAACACATAATGAGCACGATAAAAACAATTTCTCACCCTTCATTTACCCCCTCTCTCTACAAATCAACGAATTATATTTTTTATGGTTTATATCTGCGTTTACTAGAAACTATAACCATGGGAAATTATATACCAGCTTTCTAAATCAGCATTCACACGATAAATGGTTGTAAAATTCAGACAGACGAACATAGAGTAATAAGTATTTTGTTTTTAAAATTTTGGTAAAATACTACAATATTCAATAGATAATAATATTGCACTTACAGATGCATCTAAAAAACTTAAACCTTTAATATTTAAAAACATATATACATCTTTACGTATACAATGAAATTATAAAATGTCTCTCCGTACTATAATATTCAGTAATCTGTAATACTCAGTAAAAGCAAAATATCGATTTACTACTTCTAAAATACGAGTATACTTCATAATTCTATATTACGCCTATTATAAAATTTCTACACACTTTTTGTTTAGGACAGGTAATATTTTTTTTTTAAATTTTACTCCCAATACCATACGCCTGTAAGAAATCTTACGTTTTCCCATTATTATCTGAAATTATACAAAATAACAACAAATTTATCCACTAATTTACAAAATATTATACATTTCAAATGTATCATAGAAATATTATGGCACAAGCTGACGAAGTGCGACCGGATTACACATCCTCACTGTTTGCAAGCGCAAACGGTACTGAATTCAGAATATGCCCGAGCGCCGGAGAAAATAATCGTTTTTATTTTCATAGAAGCCAGTATAGAATTTTCGCGCGCGGAATGCCGTAAAAATTCGGCAACTTTGACCTAATACCAAAGGCTGCATATTTATGTCGTAGTTAAATCCATGTACAAGAATGTGGCTACATTAAATAAGAATAGACATAGTGAATTGAAAATCGTTATATCTTTATAATTTTGTTCTAATATGCGAAACGGCGGAGAGCCTTTTTGGAGGTTACTTTGAAATTATTTTTTTAAAGTTTGGAACATAATTTAGAAAAAATATCGTACGACAACGTAGTACAAAGACCATTCTATACCCTGGTATTTCAATATAATATCTAACTTTGGCAGTTATTGAGTATTTTGCGAAACCAAACACCCATTTTCGCCTATTTGTGAAATCTGCCCCTCAATGCCCCACATCCACTTCATCATTGTTCTCAGTCTTATAGCCGATCTCGGTTATTCTTAAAATTCTTTAATACATCGCCGCAAATTACGAGGACAAAATGGAAAACAACCGGGTTAATGAGACACAAAAGCCATCTACTAACAAGTTTACCTAATTATAGGTAAAAAATCGAAAACGTTTTTTAATTGTGAACTGACATGATCAACATCCAAGTAATTTAATGTTATAACGTTATTTATCTTTATAAAACATTTGTGTTAAATTCTTAAAATTTTCATTTGATCTAAATACATATTGCATACTGAGAATCTAAGTAAGTAATAGAGAAAAATAATTGTACATATTATCCAAGAATTAATTAGTTTTACTTTTTAATTAACGGAAACGATTATAGTTACTAGTACTTTCTACTATTTATTCTTATTTTTGAATTTCCGTGGAGAACTATGGAATCATTTTATAATTTCCCGATATTTGTCGAACCAATCGTATGTCGATAACGGAGCCATAGTAATAAATACAATGTTAAACGAAATTTTTCATTTAAATACTTTCAATAAGAATGTAACTTAATATCTAAATAAATACAGCTTAACTGGTTTCATAGTTGTTATGCTTATTTAAAACTAACAATACCAAATTTAACCTATCGATACAAATATACTTGCATTGTGATAATAGTTGTTTGACGATCAAATAAAAATAGAAATTTGGTTAATTTCAGTATTTTAATTCCTTGTTTGGTTATTTAAACAATGATTAAAAAAATAAAACTTTTACGCATTTGATTGTGCAGAGTTTAAGATTTATATGCTTGTTGGGTTAAAAGATATATTATATTAATTAATCGTTTTTAGGATAAAACATATTTCGTAATAGTACTAACACTCTCTTTTAGCGTACGTAAATGCATTTAAAACGAAACATATTTAAAAAAGTCGTAATAAAAATTTTAATATTAAGGTTCCCCACCCTTGACTGATACGACTTTTTTAGCTTTGCCGCTTTACCATTATTATTTTTTTAAAGAATATACCATAGTTTCATATTCCAATAATAAGTAATATGGCAAATATATAGAATATAGCAATAATTTTGTCTGCTTATTTTATTCAATTTATTAATAGCTGAATATTGTTGGGAATAGAATATGTCTGTTCGTGAATGTCTCATTTAATAAACAAATCAAAGTACATAAAAACTATACATATTCTATTTACAGTTAAATCATTAAGACTGAAAGAATTAGTTGAATAATAAGATCTGTGTTCAATAATACTTTCAACTCTTAATTTTAAAAATAACAAACTTAGCTGCCCATGTTATAAATTACATTCGTTCCTTTTGTACTCACATGCAGTAACACTTTTTACTCGACAACGGAAGAGGAAGGGTTATGAATTTCAAAGGTTATGTATGTTGTATGTATGTGAGTTAGTTTGTTCCCTCGTACAGACTAAACTACTAAGGTGATATCAACAAATGATATATGTTTAGATTCATTATGATGCAGGAAGTGTTACAACGTAATTTTTTTGATATTTATAAAAAGAATTATCATTAATTTGTGTTTGCAAATTATTCTAAAAAATTCTATGTTAGTTCCGTCTAACTTAATTGACTCCTATCCTGTATTATATTTTACACCATTATATTTTATTATATTTATTTATACAATTTATTATATTTTATACAATTATATTTTAATTGTATTGACGTCTATGGACAATTCACAAATTGTAGCCTGTGTCTTTTGTGTTCACTTTGAATTAGGTGCTTCCATTCTTCCCTTATATAATCTTGTCGCAACATTTCTTTATAAATTATAATTCAAATATAATTCAATTATAATCGTAGAAACGTTTTGTCGAGTTCCGTAGAGACACATTGCGACATATATATATATATATATATATATATATATATATATATATATATATATATATATATATATATATATATATATTGCGTACTGTATGTATTGCATACTGTACCACAAAATTGGTATTGTTGAACACAAGAATCCGAATTTCATTCCATAGGAACATATAGCAGTATAATACGATTAATAAAATTAATTAATTCTCAATGTGTCCATACCATTTTAGATCACTGGAAGGGATTGCGCATATTGATGTTACCGATAAAATTTTTAATAAAAAAGAAGCTTAAATATGGTGATATTAATAAATCTTTATGTTAAATAATTACTTAAATTATAGTTTAATATCCCTATAATTTAACTGTAATCTATGAAATAAAAAAAAAGTTAAAATTGCGTATGGGAATATGCAATAGAAGCGTTATGTAGTTGTCTAAATCGCCCCTTTATCTCTTTACTTATTCAATTTGTTTTATGCATGTATATGTTTGTGTGTTTATATGTATATATATATATATATATATATATATATATATATATATATATATGTATATATATATATATATATATATATATATATATATATACAAATATAAAACAGTAAAGTGAATAATAAAGGAAGTATAGGTATGTAATACAGTTTTGAGATGCCACAATTGGAAAAGCCAATTTAAGTCAGTAAACATTTCGTAATTTTATACGTTTCAAATTAAAGTTAAATATATACATTATTTTACTGGGATACCGTAGTCTTCAATGTCAGTACACCAGACTGAACAAAAAAGTAGGTCCATTTCTACGATATTAAGGTAAATCAATTTCCAAGATATTTTGGATCGTTGAAAGCAACATAAAGTGGTGCAGGAGTATAATGAAAGCATCGATCATAGAATTCAATCCATTTAAATTGTGGTTTGATTTCCGAAACGTGCGAACAAAAATGTGACATGATTACAAATATTCAAGATGTTCTCATATTTTAAGATCGTCCCGAATATCTTATAAACTGATAAAACAGTTTGTGGGCATTCATAATATATAAGATACTTGTGCAAAACTCATTCTTACGCTCAATTTATCATTTACAATTTTTTAACACCACTGTCATTATATAGATTAAGTAAACATGGTGGCATGATATAAACTTCGTCATTTCGAAACCCTGTTAATATTAATGTAAAAGTTGGAAAGTAAATTGACAGACGGCCGGAAATCGACTCCATGATCAGATAATAAACAGAAAACACCATGGCGATGACTATATAAGTATATGGTATATATGTATAAATACATTTTAGCATTCATTTCTAATGGCTACCAAATCGTTTTTCAATTTACTGATAACAGATATTCCGGTTTGAAACATATGCGAGTTTTTAAGCCAAAAACAATTATTTTGAATTGAATTTATGTATTTGAATTACAACAAAAGATTTACGGTTATCACTTCAATAACTGTAGTATGTATTTAGTCAGATATTAGCTATTAGTATGTATATATTATTTCAAATATTTACTAATTAAAATGTACATATAATAAAATTAAATAATTTTTAGTTGCATTCACAATAAAAACAGGTAAATTTTTAGACCCAACATAGACTAAAATTAGAAGTATATCATTAACGTAAAGTTGTAAGAAGAATCTTTAAAGAGATAACCCCACGCTCACTTTTAAATTATTTGTAGCACTTAACGATTGAAAAGTTGTTTCGTTTTACTCGTTCGCTTCTCCGTTCGACAGTGAGTCACCTCGGTGATATCGAGCAGCTACGTGGGCATTATATTCCCACAAAATATTTATTGTGACTGAAAGTAGTTTTGCACGTTTATTTACGACTTCGCGCCTAAAAGCTTTTTCATTTTATTTTGTATTTGGGACTACCAATTTTTCACTTTGTTTATATTTTATGATCAGAATAATTATATCCATAATAACCTATAAGTAAAAATATTTGAATCCAGTTAATTACCACCATTTATTTTAAAAATTAATGAATTATTTGCATATTTTGTCTGCAATTATTCTAAATATTAATTCATAAATTCATCAAATCTGTAAATACTTTGCCAAATAACATTAAAGTTCTAGTATTTGTACCATTTTTTTTCTTTCTTCACTTTCATGGCTTGTAATTAGGACCCGTCGCATTAAACTTTTTACGTGTAAAAATTTATTTATGTAATTTGTATGTTCGCTTTGTGAACAATCAATATCAACATTTTTATCTTTACAATGACGTTTTAATTACTCAATAATATGATTAGACTATAGGCCATAATACATGCGTTTTAAAACTATTTAAGAACCGATAAATTTAATTTTTTTTTAAATGAAGTATATTATATAATTTAAGTTATAGTAAATTAATATATTAAAATATGGCTATTACAAATTGATTACACTAGTCAGCTTCGGTTTGTGATCTGAAACAAAACTTATATTTTTTGATTTCTATTAATAAGAGTGTCGTAAAAATAATATTTAAAAAACTCTATTAGGTCCAATTGGTATAATATGACATTTGAAGAAAAATACCAAAAATTGTTAAGTTTTTCACTAAAAACTCTATTTCTTTTCATTTAGACTTATCCTATTGCTATTTATTTGTGCCTTGGATATATTGTATTAAACTACCTACATTTTGATAACTATCTATAACAGTTGTCGTTTTGATTAAATAAAAGTATCACCAATTTTTGACTATTTTCCATTACTTTGCGTTTAAGTTGTTAACTCATACACATACACTCAGTTAGTCTTACTTTGTTGCTTTGTTTTTGCCTTTAATCATTTAAAATAATGTATATAAAGTAATGTAAAGATCGCAAGATTTATTTTGTTTTGTATGTGGAAACTTTACACCAAACCCAAATTCGACGAAGTTTTAGTTACGACTGTTGGAAGCATATCGTGTATACTTTGGATCAGTGCTGTAGAAAATTTAAGTAAACCTTGGAGTCCAAAACTTTTACGTTCAAGATGTTCACGTTACCTTGCAGCATGGTTTCAAAGTACTCACCCATTAATGTTCTTTGCTATCCCAGCTATAAGTTAAGAACAGCAGAATCATGCAAATGGTCGTTATTTCTGTTTGATGAAAATTACTGGAATGAAGTCTTGTCAAAAAGAAATTAAAAAATACCCGGATCTATCGTTTATGTCAAAACCGTTTCCTTATAAGGATGATGTACTTACACTGCAGCACTTAACGGTCACAACTTCTGAAGAACCGTCAACTCCTGTTGGGAGTCGTGGTTTCACTTTCGACCATACCGATCTTGAAAATGATGAATACATTCTTGGAAGACATGCGCTGACTTAAAAGTTGTTGGGATGTTATTAGGTTTGCAAGGCAGTCGCACAAAATTTTGCCGTTTTATTTATGAGTGAGACAGCAGAGCTCGAGGCAAACATTACATACAAAAAGAGTAGCCGATAAGAACTGACTACATACCTAGTCAGATAAGTGTGTACAATCTTCGTCTTGTTGAACCACAAATATCAAATTTGACTAGGTGAGAAATTTTGTGAAAGACGTATAAAAATGGAGAATGTTTTCAACATCTTAAAACTATATTTCCAAGACTTAGTGATGCAAAACAATTTTCAGGCTTTAGTTTGTAACATGTCGCTGATAATTCATTTTCTGCCTTCTCACTTGGATTTCCTTCCCAATTAGGTACAGTTTGTGAGGTGGAGAGAGATTTCATGAAGATATGATGACTTTTGAAAAACGGAATAAAAAAAACTGGACTCCTAGCTTGCTAGCAGACTACTATTGGAAATGTTAAGGTGATAATGCAAATTACTTTTATAATAGAAGATTCAGAAAATAATATTATTTAATACATTTTTTGCAAAATATGTTTTTGTTTTTCTCATAACCTGGAACTCACCGATATATTTTGTTTTCAGATTGTACACTATTAAACCAACAAGAAAATATAACTTAGTTTTAGAGCAATAAAACTGTCAAAATAGTTAACTAATGTTATTTGCTTTAATTTTTTGGAAATGTCACAACTTGAATTACTAAATTTTTATTTATTAAAACTGAGCAAATTAAAATGTAGACTTGATATGAAAATAGGATACTTTTTACAAAACTTAGACTTTTTGTATATTTTAGTTCATTTTATTTAATACTCTACACGGTATATTTGTCTCAATTTATTTTTTAGTTGCGCCTTTTTAACTTTTCAATATTCACTATATTAATTTAAAAGTATATTTCGTACAACGTTTGTTACTTATGATATTAGATCAAATTGCACCATATGTACTCGCATTCATGTACTCGCATTCTGATGAATGCTTTTGGAGAGAATGTGGAACATAGAAACGAACATAAATAAATTCGTTTTAAATAATTACATTCATTTTGGTCTTCGCCGTCGTCAGGTAATATTATGAAAATGCAACAGTGCAGTAAATTATCCTGTGAGTTTGTATCAAGTTCACACATTAAATAATTATTCTGATTTATACTACACTAATCATTCGCGAAAAAGAAATTCGGACAATAAAATTTTGAATTCATAATACCTCAGTAGAAAATTTTAAAACAAAGGATCCAAGAATAGTAACTACGTTTCTTTAAAAAAGTTTTGATTAAAATGTTATATTAGCAAAATATGTTATATCAATCTAAACTTCTGGGAAATATGATAAGACAATAAGTTTGTAGTTAATATTTTGTAAGATAATAAATATCCAATTTCTTGGCATTTATTTATAAATATTAATATATACAAATAATTTAAAATCATATATTTCAGCTGAATGAAGCAACTGATAAAAACTTAAAAACGAAATGAAAATATCCAGCCAAAATATTGGAACAGATTAGAACCTAAACGATTTAATAGTGAAAATAACGTTGAAATTTTTCTCGAGTTTCTGAAATGTGAAAAAATTTTAATAAGAATGCGAATCGGTATATACATTGAAATACACTTGTTCTATACTTGTGACTACTTGAGTGTATTGAAACACACCGCTCAAAGTTCAAAGTGTCTTGTGGTATAACTATCGCGAGGATAAAAATGACACCCTTACAAAGACAAAATAAAAAAATCAGCTCCTTAAAAATTTTAACTAATCGTCAATCAGACAAATAATTTCAAAACAGTTGATAAATTCTATTTCATTGGGACTCTTTTAACTAGCAAAAAAATACAAAGTTCATTTGTGTCCCATTACATATACATACAAAAGTATATGCATTTTTGATTATACTAATCCATGAAGCAAGGCAAGCCCGACAAAGTAATCGAAAAAACTACACAAGACTCAAAAAAACGAAAATTCATTTTAATAACCTAGAATGAATGTCCGTTAACATATGATTTATAATATAGTCAATTATTTTTTAATCGTTTCTAAAATTTTAAGCATCTTTAAATTTTTATTGTTATTATAAAAAATAAAAATAAAAAATATGCGCTTTAAGGAATACAGATCTTTTCTCTCTGATATGGTTATATTTTTTTTAATTTTTAAACTTTCCCGATTGTTTTTTTTGATAATTTAAATGTCAGCTTTGTTAGAAATTTTAGTATATTTCTCTAAAACCAGACTCATTTTAGATGGTATTCTTTTAAGCATGTATGATGTAGTACTGTGAAAGTATATTTTTCACCATTTTCGACTTACTACCACATATTTACGCGCGTTAACCTAGATAACTTTTGTGCTCATACTTTTTAATAAATAATTTCCTATAACACTTCATTCATTTTTCTTCACCTTTTCATGGCTAAGTTCATCCAGTAAAATTGTATTTGAATTCAATGTATTGAAAAATTAAACATTGATTAATACTTTAAAATCGAAATTATATGTTAGCAAAATAATTCTAGAGGGTATAGCGTGGCGCTACACTCTTCATCGTGAGATAAACAAAAAACCGTCAAAATGTCAGCCTGTTTTTGTTGTTAATTTATTTTGTTTAAGCTTATCTACGTAAGTATATGATAGATTATGTGATTTAAATGAAATTTTAATTGTGCGTATAAAGATTAAAAATATTTCATTTATTTGCATGTTTAAGTATCGAATCAGTTATCCAATTTTTTGATTAATCAACTCTTTTAAATATATTAAAAAATAAATTATTTTTACAGAATATTATCACTGTTAGGATTTCATAACTCTGACTGTTACTCATGAATGCTCCTAATAGTCTGTTCACGTGTGAGAAAAACCCCCGAGGGCTATAATGCCAGCTGAAAAGGGTCGACCTACTAAAGGCAAAGCATTATTTTCGATAACAAAGAAGACTGCAGAAGTACGATTCATGTGTATTTTTGCTTTTATAATATAATAAATCGAATATATACACCTAAAAATAGGGTCCAAAAAATGTATACTTCGATGTATGTTTTCGACTTAAATGTTAATTTTGGAGATATTTCTCCTTCAAGAATTCAGGACAAATTTGTTTGTATAACTTATCGTTCATGTAGACTTAGGGTTGTGTAATAAATGTATATCTTATCACTATTTGTCCATGGCTTTGAACACTTGAACTGTAAAATTAAATACTATTAAGCGCTAATTGTAAAGTGTTTCTAAATATTGTTTATATTTGTGGTTTAAATTAATTTCTGAAAACTTCAGTGAGAATGAATTTATCCTTTGTGAAGGATAAATGTAAAGAAATGAGATATTTAATGTTTTTTGAGAAAATTTAACAATAAACACAACTATAGTATTGTGAGAGTTTCTTGTGTAAATTAAAAATTTAAAAAAATCGGGTTACTTAAAATTATATAGTTGTTATGGATAATTAAAGTTAATTTAATTTTTATTTTCATTTAGAGACACATGACTTAGAAATTTGTAGAAGAATAAGTGCATGTATACACACACATATACATATATATATATATATATATATAAATATATATATGTATGCATATATTTATATTTATATATATATATATATATATATATACATATATATATATATATATATATATATATATATATATGTATTGGTTATAATTAGAATTTTAACTTGAAAATTTTGCCTAATGTTTTCTACATAACAGTGAGTTGGAAAAAAAATTAATCACACTTAATTTTATCCCATAATGTATACAAGAAAGTATACATTTCATTTTGCAAGTAATGTTAATTTTATGGTCCGATATTTTTCCATATATCGTGTTCGAGATTTCATTTCGTTTTTAGTCATCGATATTTTTATATAGTCAGTTTATCAATAAGTTTTACTATGTTATTTTATAATATAACAACTAACAAAGTAAAATCTTATAAAATTAAAGGAAAATAAATATCTTTACGATGTAAAATTATAAATGGGCCACAAGGATATATATGTGATAACGGGAAACACTTAACAAAAAACATTTTACAAAAGTCTCCTCAAAGAATAAAGACGTTCATTTTTTCGTAAAATGTATATAAATATTATTTTTAGAGAATATATAACTATTAACACTATTACACTATTATATTACACTATTATATATAACTATTAGGAAGTCGTCATAACAAAAACATAGAAATATATGAAGAGAGAAACCCAAATTTTAGCAATGCTCATTTATCACTGTTTTACATGATTTATTACATATTAACATATACAAAACTTTCATATCGTTTGAAAAATTTATTCATCCAAGTTTATATTTTTACTGACGTAATTTTAACTATGAAAAATAAGCGATTATCGAAATATCCATTTCAGGTTAAAATGTACGATTAAAAATGAAAGTTAGCTAGTAAAAGGACAAAATAAAAAACTAGTGCAATGGTCTCTGAAAGATCTTTCATCCGCAAATGACCCAAACTTGCAGAACTTCACTTTCACACACAATAAATACTTTGCGGGAAAGTAATATCCGTAGAAGGGCTAGTGTCGCCATAATAATCCACGAGTCAACGAAGAAGGGAACGACTTCAAGGGGATGTTTGGTATCAGGAAGTATACCAGAGGGAACATTTAACTTTTTTTTTGAAGGTTGCACTTTAAATTTTGTTTCATCACAACTATATTTATGGGTTATTTTTAATTATGCTTAGATTTAGAAAATCCTAAGTAGCTCAAATTGCTCATATTTAAACTAAAAACTAGTCGCATAAAATAATTTATTATGACTAGAAATGCACACACTTTAATCCACATACGCTTGCTTTGGCCAAATGAGGATACTTTCAAACCAACCCTCAACATTTTTATTTATTGTGATCAACCGGTTTTGAAAACTAAATCGCAAGGTTTAATAATGCATCTCTATTGTCATTACAGATAAATTGCTAGTGCTTTGTAAATTGGTGAATCGTTTTAGCTACGAAAACATAAGATTTTTTAAAATGCATTTATTTCAAAGGTTTTATATTTTTAATAATATAAAGTTTGTGTAACTTTATAAATATGATGTTTACTTTGTGTTGAATACAAGATAGAATAAAATTAAGGTTCTGTGCGATGTCAAAAGATTATTTATGTTAACGTCCCCAATTACGGAGAGTAGGCACATATTTTTATTATATTTTCTTTGTAGACTGACACTCTAGCAAGTGAGGGCTAATGAGGGCTCCATGAAGCCTTAGAAGCTATGGTGAGAGAAGAGGACCCTGATGTTGATGCGGAAATGGTGACTTTTCCTTCCAAACCATGTGTTTTCATTGATGAAGAAGAAGGCGATGAAGACGACATCTAAACTAATGAAATGTCTAGAGGTATTCTAGGGAATATTGAGGCTTTTGTCAACAGGGATGAACAGATTTGAGATAGCAGCAATAAAGAGCATAGGTTCTTTATCGCTACTATTGGTAGCGATTAAGAACTTAATGTCCTTAATTGTTACTATCAAACCGCTTGTGTGTCTTGGGTATAAAAATTGAATGCTTGTTAATTCTGATCGTTACTGCTATATCTTTAAAGTTTATTGCGGCCAAGCACTAGGAGCTGACAATATCTGCAGTCAGCCATTAGGTACAAGGGTCGCAAAAAACCTGCTGGGAAAGACCGATTTGAAACCTAAAGGTCACATTTGGTTCTTTGATAATATTTTAATAGTTTTGACTTGTTGCGGGATTTACGATAACCTGGCTACCATGCAACTGGAATTGTTCACGACAAAAGCCTTCTGTATGTTAGTCACGGAGATGAAGAAGAAGAATCGTTCTGACTTTGACAACCTATTTGCTATGACTGAATATATATTGTTTTTCAAAAAAAATTTATACAATGGGGACCAACTATGATACTGTCCTCCGATTAGGTAAAGTGAAATGACGAAACTCAGCAGAAAAGAAAAAAACAGATGTTGGTACACCGCAACTATCTGTAACTTACCATAAAGGAACGGGTGGGGTCAACAAAGCTGTTCAGTCTATTTCGTTGTATCCGTGGCAAAAAGTGGTGGTGTGTGCTGTATTCGTAGATGCTTGATTTAGGAATTAGCCATGCACTATTAGCAATGCCCAATATAAAATGATGATCGACCAGATCCATCAGCCTTTGTGATGTCGAGTTTACAGTATAATGACATAGATTACTTTCCACAAAAGATAGCGGAACAATTGCGATGCACTGATTATTATTGCACGGTGCTGTGGCAGTGTAAAAATTGCGTACAACAATGTGTATAGAGAAGCCATATTTATAAATTTTTCACACCAAATAAGTCTAGTGACCCCATTTAAGGATGGAAATTTTTCTCAAATTTAGTAAAAAAATTTTAATTTTTTTACTTAAACTACTTATTTTCAACCTAATAATTCTCTTTATTTAATGTTTTCAGGGTGAAATTGACGGTGGGCGTAAATGGGTTAAGTACGTAAACAAATACAAGAAAATAATAAAATGTGAATAAAACCTATATATAAATAGTTTTCACTATTTATTGAAAATTTCTTTTTTGAGAATGGAAAAATTTGGAGCATTAGTTTTTAACGAGGGGTGTAAATTGATAGCTATTACATTTATGCTTTTATATATTATTTTAATAATCATTTAATTGAGTTTTAATCATTGTATATCATCCTTCCTATCCAATTTGTATTTTGAGAGTTACAATAAAAAAATTTAGAAGTTGCTTACCTATTAACTCACAAATTTAATAAGAAAGCGAGAAAACTTTAAAAAAATTGTAGACAAATAAAAAAAATTACAACCTAATGACAAGTGAGTTTTTTATGAAACATGTAGATTAGTGATTTCTTTACTTGGATTAATATTCGGATGAAATAATAATTTAAGATGAACGATAATTAGTCTAACATAGTACAAAATGAAAGGATTATAAAAACACATTCATACCAATGCTGATTTATAGAAATGAGAGGTAACTCTTTTATAAGACTGGTAAAGGAACGCCAAGCCCAAAAGAAAAGAAGAAAGATCATTCAAGAAAGTGTGTGCAAACTATAAGTGACACAATTATACATAAACAGAAAATATTTTTTTTTAATTATTTTTATTATGTTAATGTTATACATATTTTTAGACCCGCAATGTACAAAAACCTATAAAATACGAATAGAACAGGTTTCGAGTGTTCCGCACAAATTTAAGCTCTTATAAACCTTTGATATATGTTATATATTATTTCTCGGAACTTTATTTTATTCCTTTCACATATTTTTGTATTTTCCTGCTGCTATTTTATAAAAAAAAACAGTGGCATTTTGTTGCTTGGTAGCTATGTCATAAGAAAATCTTCTACACTGTGAAATACTAATTCTTTACTGAGCAAGAGCCTTAATAAATTTTTTTGCAGCTTTTCTCTAATCATAAAGTACACGGTTTTCTCCTATTTTCCTAATGGTTGATGGCTCCGAAATTATTTCTTCGTACTGAGTGGGACATATAATTGTGTTTAATTTGCAAAATTCCTTTCGCTATTTCCGAATACCCGGTCAGTACGGAAGTATAAATGGCCAGTAATAGGAAATATGAGCTCTAGGTGTTTTACCTTTAAATAAAATATCTTCTTTTAATAACTGATATAGCTCAGGTTGCGATCACAGACTACTTATGTACTGAAATATTAGTTAGAAATATTTGAGTAGCATAAAATAATATTAAATAATTCTACATTTTATAATATTTTTCGACTATATATATATATATATATATATATATATATATATATATATATATATGTATGTATATATATATATATGCGCTTTTTACAAATTTTCGGCTTATTTGTTATGCTTTTTATGAGAAAAGGTGTGACTTGAAAGAAAATATAATTTGTATGTAACAGATAATTTTCACGAAAACTGTTACACTTTCATAACTTTGATTGTTACATATAAAAGTTTAAATTTAGAAGTCGATAGTGCACGATAAAAATCTTCGATGACAATAATATAAGCTGAAAAAGGTCGACCTTCTCAATCCAAAGTATTCTTTTCGATAACAACAAAGCCTCAGAGCAAAGTGATGACACATGTTTGCCTTTGTAATATAATAACTTTAATATACACAAATAACCACGTGTACGAGGATCTGTATAGTACATCATATTATGATGTACTATATGTACATACCCAATGTTTATTTGAAAGATATTTACTTATTCATAAGTAGATATATACAAAGGTAAAGATCAAAGGACCTATGTTTGGATTGCTGTTTTAACTTATATGCATTTTCGTAATATTACCAATACTTAATGGTAATTCCCATAAAACCTTAAAATATATAACCGAATACATTTACACCGATATTATTTTATTTACAAAAAATACATCATTGTCTACATATTTATTAACCTTATACATATACGATCAAAAGTATTAAGTGGAAGTCGGAACGATGAAAGAAATGGAAGATTCGAATCATAATCTTTAAAAAAGTCTTTATCGCCGAAGAACACAAATAAACACGTAAAACTTTACTTTCAGACACGGTAAATATTTTGCGGGAAAGCAATAGCCGCAGAGATGCTTGACATCGCTGTGATAACCCAAGGGTAAACGAAGTGGCGAAAGAACGAGACGAGATGTTTTGTATTATGAAGAACCCAACGGTCAACCTCGAGCTTTGAATTTGAAAGTTTCACTGGAAATTTTAAGTTACCAAACTTCATTGTCATTATTATTATTTATTTTATTAGGCAAACCGAAAATCAGCCTAGTTTCCTTACTTCCAAAAATTATTTTATTTTGAAACGAAGTAAACAGAAAATTAATACTTAATATTATTTATCGCTGAATCAGTTCTGGATATTCCAAAATTTATAGGGTACTTAGTTGAGACGTTAAATATTATAGATCGGAAACAATTCTAGCTTCGTTACTTTATAATGTTTTAATACCATCATATCTTACTATAGTTTGTGTTACTTAGTATTTACCTACCCAAACTATGTATCGACAGTATCATGAATCAAACTTATGTACTAATAGGGTCTGATTAACCCTTTATAAACCGATAAAACAAAAAATGGAAAATGTGAGTTATTTACGAAGGTACATAATGCGAACAAGCATAATAAGTTATTTTAAACCAAATAATTTGTTAAGAAATCAAAGGAAAATTCTTTCGATTCCGATACGATTTAAAATTGTCCAGTCGCCATTGTTGAAATTTCCAGTCTTTTTAGTAAGCATGTTTAATTTTCATTGCATCCATTATTTACCATCTCTGATGTTGAAAATCTTATTAATTACGTTATCAGTGTTTTTTAATTCATGTTTTTTTAAATTATAAATTACATTAAACTAATAATTTGTATTAAAAATGGAAGTAAACATTCAAGTACATTTTTTGTAAATTCCACTTAATAAAATATATAACCATACCATGATTTATGGTAACAAACATTTCTCAACATAAAATGTAAATTTGAAAGCTCGACGCTCATCGCAAAATTCTAAAATAATATCCATTGCCTTTTATCGTAATTTCTTTCCCCTCTTTGTTTGCTCCTGGGTCATCGGAACGACATTAAGTAGCCCCGAGGTAATTATATTTCCGCAAAGTATTTATCATATTTTAAGATAAAAATTTTACGTTTTTATTTACGACCCTCGCGAAAAAGTTAATTTAATGATAACGATTTGATTTTTTTGACTTATTTTGTCTTTTGGACCTCACTTTCCGTATTATGCATATTTTGTGAACAGAGATGAGTATATCGATTTTAATCCATTTTCGCACTTTGAGTAGAGCCAGAAACGCAAAATCTGTAATAACATTAGCACTAAAATTCAGTTTCTCGAGTGATTCATGTTGTTTTTTAGTTGTCATGTCCACCAACATTACAACTAAAAAACGGAGGTTTACATACATAATTTCTACGTTTTGGGCTATTGTGATAAATCCAGTTTCCTCAAAATAATTTTCATTAATATTTTAATCTTTTTCACTCAAAAATTTAATGGAACTCTTTCAAATATTTTATTTCAAATTTATTTCTGATTCATATTGAATGATCTATGTTTAATAGTGATTTACGAAATTTTTATTAAAAATAGGGATTTGTACAATCCACGTCAAACAAGTTTGTAATTTTATTATACAATAATTTTAATTCTTAAGTATCTGTCTATCTAATATTGTTATTGTTGTTATCGTGTTTGTGTATATATGTATGTATATTATAGGACAAACTTTCCCTATAGGTAAATTTTAATTCGAGTAAGAGTCAATAGAAGAATCCAACTCGGCTATACGGCATTCAGGGAATTTCCTCTATTTTATTATCCAAGTTATACCAGTTTTTCGAAGGTTTAATGCCAACATATATCAATATAGGTCTGATATGGATATTTGACATGACCTTTGTTTTACCCTGTTTATTTTAATCGATTAATGGCTTCTACTTAGATCTCTCAACACTGTAATAAGGTCGTCCAACGGCTCAGCCATAACGACTATATCGCCCGAAAATCTAAGGTGAAAAATGTATTTGCCTTTGATATTGATGCCAAGCCAGCACTTGGAAGTGTGTTCCAATATTTCTTAAAGACGTCGTCTACCCGCCTTAGACTTTCTGCAGCTGAATCAATTTCATATTCTGATCCTGTAACTGGCATGGTGGCTATATTTTACAAATACTTCAACCTTTTAATAAATATATTAGCAATACTGCATGTTTATAGAGACTGAAATGTGGCTTCGATTTTGATAGAATCGAAGGTTTTTAACTTTTAATCTGGCTTAATGTATAATCTGGTATAGTGATGTAGATTATCTGTGATAACTTCCGGTAACCAGCTTTTTCGTCATACTTAGCTGTGAGTTTGTTCATGATGACTTCGGAAATCAATTTATAAATAGGAGATAGATAGGTCTATAATTCTTCAGTTGGATATTATAGGCCTTTTTGACGAACAACACGACCACACACCTGGTCTAAGATTCCAGTGCAACATAATTGAGTCTGACGAAAACGAATAACTTCTGAAGAACTTTCATTATTATTGTGTCACCTGTATTCAAAAGTTCAGAGGTAATTTCAGAAAATGTGAAGAGTATGTATGTTACATTTCGTAAAATATTTTTAGCCAAATTTCGCCCAATTTTTTGCCCATTTTCGCCCAAATATTATTTCACAATACTATCTACAACACACCAAGGCTAATTACACCCTCGTGTAAATGACTCTTTGTGTATATAGTGAACAAAGAATCTCTGTAGTATGCTGACATCATTATATATTGTAATTAATGTATAATCACAAATATTAGGAAACTCATATTTCAGCAGATACGTCATACTGTCCATTGGTAAAATATTTTCCTTGTATATAAATTGACGGCAAATTTCAACGATACTTCCTTTGTCTTGTATATAACAAATGGTCGTGTGTTATCAATTTATATTTAAGTTAGATTTTTTCCATGGATTCATTTATCTGAAATATATAATTTGTTATTATTTAGTTTTTATTGTAAATAAGTTCATAATATTGAGATAGTAATCTATTTTTATTAAAATTAAATGTCAAAAAATTGGATATATTTTTTTATTTCTTTTTTTTATATATTTCAATGTTTGCTTAGGAAAAATTATAATAATGTTCGTAAATAGTTCAAATAAATGTATATTTAACACTCGTAAATTAAGTTATACTCCTATTTAATAAGTTATTTTTTAAAGGCTTCTTTGTAACGCAGTAGAAAGCACTTTCAGAGTGGATAAGTTTTAAGTTAACTATTTCAGAAGTTTAAATGTGAATATTTATTAAAAGGTAATTTTTTTCCCATTGAAGTTTTTTTCTGTAAATAAATTATTTTTCATAAATAAGTTTAGTTATTTCAAGATATTGCGGTACTCGATAGAAACTCACATGCAGATTGTTGTAACGCTAAAATATGGAACTGTTATAAGTTCAGGCCGTTTATGTGTCTATCTGTCTTTTGAACTATCGGTCGTAGAATAATTAATTTATCTATAGGGATGACGCTACTAGCTAGCAAATCACTTAAACGGTTTAATCTTTTCCTGCCTTTCGATATTATCATATTAAAAAAAAGATCAACAAAAAAAACTTAATAAGCTTAAGTGAGTCCTTTTGTCTATGAATGAGCAAGGTGTAAAAATTATCAGAAATTGTTACATTTACAGATAAATCTGGTTGGTAGACGAATCGCTAGTTTCACCATTATCCTAAGTTTTCCTGTTGTGATTTGCTATAGGAGAATATTGAAGAATTTACGTTTCAATGGGGATCGCGGGCTAGTATAAGGTGGATACGAGGTTGTTGTTTTATAAATTAGGTGTAAATTTGAGGCAGATATTACATATTTTGAACTTTGTGCGTGCCACTAAAACTCAGAAATGAGTCCCGGTACGACCAAGGCAGTTATATATTGTGGTAGCCCTCTATCCCTCATTCATGAAGATAGTTCCCGTTTTTCCCTGAAGGGCGTGTTTATGGGCTGGAAGTTGAGGGCACCCTCTGGTAATTTCTGGAACTGTCCATAACTTTCGAGAGTACTCGAGGGCACTCCGCAAGATTCCAGAATATCCCGAATTCTGGAATGTGTTGTAATGTTTGAGAATAGCCTGGACTATTCGTAAACATCTCAGAACATCCCAGATCACTGTGGAACATTCCAGGATACTCTTGAATGTTCTGGAATATTGCGGACCATTCGAAGCATTGTATGGCTAGGGCTACACATTGGTAGATGTTTATAAAGCAAGATTCGCTGTGTTTTCGTACCTGAGTTTCCTATTAATGAAGTCCAGTGAGTGAATAAAAACAAACAGTGAAGTGATAGTAATCGTGGCCAGAAATCAAAAAACAACTAAGATGACGGACAAGCCCCCATGGATCGATACGACATAATAATCAGAGTTTTCCGACAAAAAAAATTAAATTTATTGAAGTCGTCACAAAATACAACATCTTTGGAATTATTATATGCTGGATGTACACAATCTAGTATCAAAAACGAGGACTGCCTCACTCACACAATTTCATATGATTATACGACAGAAGTCATCCCTCGGATATCAATAAAATCATCCAAGCTGAATTTTCCAATACACAAGACGATCCAAAGCTGTACGACATAGTTGTGAAAAACCATGCGGGCCATTATACTTGGACGATACACAAACCAGAGATGATGTCTATCCCAAACCCAGAAGACAATCATCCGAAAAAGGTGGATTTACAACAAAAATACGAATACAAGGCAGATACAAACTGGAAATAGATAATCAATGTGATAGTACTATATAACCCAGTACTTTCCAAAATGTTCCAAGCACAAATTAACGTAGAATAGGGCAATTCACCATGCTACGTTAAATGAAATCCATTAAATCCATGAAACCCATCAAATCCATTCCAGAAATCTATTAAATATGTCTATAAGTATGTGAACAAAGCTGGCAGTATTTTATGTAGCCAAAGATAGCAAAAAAGAAAACAGAAACGATGAGATCGTCATGTACCAAGTTGGAAGATACATCAACAGCAACGATGCAGCATGGCATATTTTCGGTTTTTTCATACACGAACACAAACTAACTGTGCAATATCCAGCAGTACATTTGGAGAATGGACAGAGAGTTTACTTCACAAAAGATATCGGCAGAAAAAGTGCAAGCAAACCACCTAACGACACAACATTAACAGCTATTTTCCAACTGTGCCAAACGGATCCATTCGCGAAAACATTACGATATATCTATTATACGAAGAAAACAACAAGAAAAATCTTTCAACGATGAAAACGAGGAATTCTAGTAGAGGACCATTCAGGAATCGTGAAAACTAACGAACTAGGCCGAGTATACATTAAACATCCGAACAACGCCGAATGTTTCTATCTCCAGATGTTGCTACGCGAATACGCAACTTTCACAGATCTCAAGACTTTTGATGGTTAACTATGCCAGATGTTCAGAGAAGCATGCCAACGCTTAGGCTTACTGAAAAACGACCACCCAATGGTAAGAATTAATTCTACAAGAAGCCTCGTTCGCAGTTTCACCTGATTTATGCGCCATTATACGTACATACAATATGTAACCCTGGCGGAATTATTTACTTGGAACCACCAGGCGGCAACAGGAAAACCTTCCTTATAAATTTATTGTTGGCAGAAATACGTGCTAAACAACACATCGCACTTGCACTAGCATCATCCGGCATTACATTGAAAGACGAAACAAAAGCACATTTTGCTCAAAAACTTTTACAAATAGGTGAAGACACATATTTTACTAACCAGACGACCATCATTGAACACAACAGGGATTTTTGCAACGTAGTTCTACTGAGATCGAATTCATCGATCAAATATGTCCACTATACTAATCCGGAGTGAATATTTCAGAGGTCAATTTTGGAAATTAAAAATAATTTTGTCGACGATACCAACTTTGACATGCAAAAGAAAATTCCCGTTAAAAAGAGAATTTATACATAGGTCTACACGATGGTAAACGTTGAAGAATGAGTCAAAAAACTTCCCGCGGAATTTTTAAACTCTTTGCAAGTACCAAGAATGTCGTTACACAGCCTTCGACCAAAAATAAAATCTCTGATCAGACTATCCAGAAATCTCAACTCATCAAAACTATGTAATTGAACAAGGATGATCGACAAACAGTATCGAATAACATGATCGAAGCCGAATTTATGACTGGAAGGGTAAAAGAACACATAGTATTTATCCCCAGAATAGCACTAATATCTACTGAACTGCCATTTCAATTTAACACTGCAATTTCCAGTTAAATTAGCCTATAGTTTTAGAAGTAACAAAGTGCAAGGACAAACTTTAAAACCTTGTGGCAGCAAACACAAATAAAAATTTTGTTTTATAAAGAAGTAATGTATATAGTTAGAATATGTTTTTAATAAACATTTTTTAAATCCTAAATTTTAAAGTTTATCCTTTTGTTCCAACTACGACAAAATCTCATATCAACTCCCTAAGCGAAACCGGGTACACCTGTTAATAATTTAACCTAACAATATTTTTCATATTTTGTATTATTTTTTTTTCAATGAATGTAATTAAAACTTATAAAAAATTTAAGGTGTCCTCATAAAAAAAAGAAATAAACCAATTTTTCCCACATACAATATTAGTAACAACAGTGATCGAACATATTTCGTTGGCAATATTACACAGAATTCTGAAGTTAATGATATTAGAATCCTTTTCAAATGCTTTTTGAATAATATTCCAAATAATGTATGAAGGTAGAAACATTTCTGAAACCATGTTAAAAGTCGTCTATTTAATATTATGGAGGTTATTATGCTTAATTACTATGTTAAATTTATAGTTTTTCAATCAAACGGTTTCCGGTGAAAATAACCGTGACAAATAGACAACCATGTAAATGGTCTACGACGGCTTCCTTTTTCTGATGCATGAAAGCTAAAATTTCACTCAGATCTCCATTTAAAAGTTTTTTGAGTATATCGATCCTATTTTAAATGCATAAATTTGAAGTGTGAAATCCGTATGTTTGTGCTCAAACAAATGCGCTCACGTGGTTAAATGTCGCTGGCAAGTGATTAATATATCTACTTAGTGATGAAAATTTTGTAATACCTTTCAAATTTCATTGCGTTATTTAAATAATATTATAATTCGAATAACAAAACATTGCCAATATTGGCACACATTGAATTATTTGTAACAAATTATTTTTTTCTGAGTGTTTTTGGATGTACCCTAGAGACTGGAATGTAATGGAATATTTACAAATATTTTATTAACAGCTATTCCATTATTGGCTCAATTGTTGCTTTTTTCATTAGAATGTAAATATCGGATAATCTTAAAAATTTATATGTAGTTTTATACTGTAACATTCTTTTCCTTCTTTATATTCAAAATTTTGTAAGATAACATTACCATCATAAGCTTTATCTTAAATAACTCCATGTTTTAACCATTTTTATGCCAATAAACGAGTCAAATTGGACACCAAGGGGCTTATGGGTCTCGTTATTCTAGTAAATTTTTACTTTGTACCTAGTTTGCTGGTTATTAAAAGATTAGAATTATGCTGCGAACGGAAATACCGGTGATAATGTTATCGATTATGATAGTTCCATTCTCTTACGTAAAATCTATGAGATGCAAACGTAAGGTACGAGATTACGTTTGCACCTGTGAGGTAAGTAGAGAATAAACTTGTATAACACAAAATGTGTAAATACATTTTAGATGTTTTACGTTATTCGCAAAAATCCAGTTCATATAAAATAAACTATGGTATTTAAATCCAAGAAACAAGATTATATTTTTCTCTTATTTTCGTCACATTTCTATTATTAGCTTATGTTTTAATTTGGTTATTATTAAGGCCATGCCTTTTATATTTTAACAGTCTATTATTGGTTTTACATACATAATTTGTATATTTTCCAAATAATTTTAGAAAGAAAGTAAGAAATATTTATATCAAAATATATACACAGCGACTTGGAAATTTTAATACAATTTTCATATTTTTAAATACTTCTTAATTTACATATTTTGAAATATTGCTAATATGTCGAATTGCGTTCTAATATAACATTTGCTACTGAATTTTCTACAGGTTTGTGTTAAACAAAACATTTCAATATTCGTTTAAATAAAATATTCGATTTTTGTTCGTGACAAATAAGCCGGTATTGATGATTACAAAAATCTAGGTACCGATAAATGTGTATGTATAGACTATAGAGAATATTTTTGCCGGAACATTTTCTTAGTTCTTATATATATTTCCTTAGTGATTACAATAAACTTACATATACTATTACGAGAATGGATAAGCCCAAATAATGTTATTAATTTATAATATTATTAATGTTTACGTGCAGGTGAAATTTATGGATTTCACTACACAAGTTGTCAACGGTTTGTTGTATCTAATAAATAACCTTTACCACCATTAAAATGTTATTTGTTATATATTTGTTCAGTTTACTTAGTAACTGTAGTAACTTACACATAGATTCAAATGCTTTTCTCATTATAATTATACTAATTAATTCCAAGCAGCACCACATGGTAAAATAGGTGATATGATTTGTAAGAAAGTAATTTGTATGTCATAACAATTAAAAAGTACATTTTTTCCCAAATATTCAATATCCAAATTAAACTGTCAAGTTGTCAGATGTTATATTATAATTCGTATCTTGAAAGCAACTTTTTCGTAAATTTAACTTTATTATTCTGTCCGCTACACAAATGCTTCAAATTGTAAGTTGGTTTATACTCAATCAAAATTCTCGCGGGCAATATGTCAGATGAGAAAGGTCAATCTGGTTAGGTCAAAACATTCAGATTGATAATAACAACGCACTTGCACGAGATTTAACTTCGTAATTTAACGAATTTAATACACTCATGTATTCATGTGTGCAAGGAAATATATGCTTTGGCGGATATTTTTGTACCGCATATTTGTTTGAAAGGAATTTTATTATTCACAAATTCAGGACAAGTCTCCACGTTGTTACCATTTTGTGATCGTTTCAGTACTAAACTTTCATATAAGATATTGGACGTGCCTTATTAATTTTGAGCCAATAGTTTAGTTCGCCTTAATGATATGGTTTCACTTTACATAATTATTTCATATTGTAATGCTTTTTATGATTTTGAAATTATGCACTATGATTTTGAAGTTTTTACATATATTTACTAAATTAGCTTTATAGGTAAGCACTGTAGAAATAACGAGTACTTTCCAATTGATTCATAAATCAATGCTGAAATTTATAGTATTGTTATAGTTTAAAATTTCATAATGATGCTGGTGACTACCAACATCATTTGTTTGGTGAAAGTAAATAAGTTTACACAACGGAATTGATTTATTTAGAAATGTTATTTTCACATGCGCCCACGCGCTCACGCACACACGCAAATACACGCACTGATACACACACACACAACAAACACACAAACACACCCAAACACACACAAACATACGCGCGCGCCCTCGCACACGCACACACGCACACAGGCAAACACGAAATCACGCAACACGCAACACGCAAACACGCAAACGCTCAAACACGCAAACAAGCACGTGCACGCGCACGCGCGCCTGCACGCACACACACACACACATACACACATACATATATATATATATATATATATATATATATATATATATATCGGTACATATAATCTGTACATATAATAAAATTGCAGCATTCGGGTATCTTTACATGATACAACGTTTATCTTATACTTTTATGATTAATTACTTTATTTTTTTAATCTGTCTTATGAAATCAATTAAGAACATATCAGTCATTTATTTTTGTATCGTCATTGTTTTATAGAATTATAATGTAAATTCAGCTGCTTTAAAGTACGACAATTCTTATTTCTTATGAAAATGACAGTTTTGAAACATATACGACTAATGAAAGTTATGTTTAAAAAAATTATTTTACACATGCCTACAAACAGATAAACAACTTTTGTTTTACGAGTTGTGACAATTAAGATTTCGCCAAAATTCTAAATTTTGAAAATTTAACATTTCGGCATTTATATAAATTTTAACTTTAGACGGAATACTTTACCTCATTGAAATACATCTTCTTATATATATACGGTAAAGACCCCTCTGTAAAGGAGAAATGGATTAAAACCATCGAATGGAAGAATTAGTTTCCTACAAGAATAGGTGCACCCTCAACCCACTTTTTAAACATGATTTTACGTAAATTAGTCCAGTAGGAGATATTTGTATCTAAAATCAGTTCTAATTTGTACCCAAAAACATTACCAAATTCTTGCCAGCCATGTCATCGACAAAAGGGCAATGTATATTTGCGTCGAGAGGAACGGAAAATATTTTTATGGCCAGGTAGACGTAGACATTATTTTTGGTCGTGACTATCTAACAAAAGTTAAAGGGACTCATATACTTCTGATTACGGCCATTAACTTAACTTGACACTCATGCTCTAAATTCGATGAAAAATACATTATAGCTATACTATAACTACGAAATTATATGAATGTATTTCTCTCCATGCGTATGAGGATTTTCCTTCCGGTAACCTTGGAACCGATTTAATGAAAGAGAGTAGAGAAATGCATTAATATTAATTTATTTTATTTATCAAAACACATTAATTCTATACTAATAAATCGTCTATTTTTCAAAGAATTTTTATGATTTTCCGGGCAATGAATTAAATATTTTCTGAAATATTTTGTCAGTCAACACGAACCATAACTTGTTTTCAAAATCTGGTAGGCCTCGGTAACATACAATCTAGGGTGTAGTATTTAATTGAATGATGGTATTTATATTAATTTTATTACTTCGTATAATCTTCTTTATTTTTAGACTTATAGCCATATGTACATTATAACAATTTGTAGTATGAAATGCAGTTAATAAATATTGTCGTATTAATAAATATTACAAGTTAAAATTAATTTTGTTGCCTAAAATTAAATTTCAAAATATAAATTAATGAATAAGATTACGTCGCTTTATTTCAATATCGTGGTGGGCAGTCCGTAAATTGGCAAACCATGTTAAAATTTTAGAACATTTGTTGCGAGCAGGATAAGTATATGAAAGTCAAGCGTGCAGAAATGAGAACCCCTTTGACATCTCCATGATGATTTTGAACAGGGCGTACGTCGCAATCTAATCGGCGCGTGTGGAAATTAATTTGCTACAAATTGGGGACAAGTGCTTTCATAGCGTTCCCCGAAATTATCCCTTCTCTCCCGTTTTAAATTTATGTGAATATAAGGCATTACAATAATATTTTTAATCGTGTAACGAAATTTTCCACCCGGACATGCAGTGGCGAAATGGTCGTGGCTAAAGATGAAGTATAGAGTACCACGAAAGGCGTACATACTTAAGTAATAATTAGAAAACGGGCAGACGCATAAAATAGACGTAACATAACCCAACATAACAAAACATAACACAACACAACCAAATAAAAACCAACCCAAACAACATAATGCAATTTTGCCTATTATTTGCCTATTCTAATCCAACACTCCCCAACCCAATATGACACGATCAAACCCAACATAACACAATCAAATATAAAACAACCCAACTCAACCCAACATAACACAGCCCAGTCCAATATAAACCAATACAAACCAATACAACATTACCCAAGCCAATATAAAATGACCAAACCCAGTATAGCCTAACCATACCTGATTTAACTCAACCCAATATAAACCAACCAAGTATAGCCATGTATAATCCAACCCAACCCAATGCATCGCGCCGTAATCCAGCATTACCAAACATAACGCAAAATAACCCAACCCAATGCAATGTAAGTGAAACTAAATCTACTTAAAATAGCCCAACTCAACATTACCCGACATAAACAAAGCCAACGTAACCTAGCACCACATAACCCAGTAAAACCCAATTCAACATAATCTTACATAACCCAACGTAGCATAATCCAACTAAAACCAATAAAATCCAATTGAATTCTACATATACCAATATGCACCAACCCAAACCAACGAAATCCAATATAGCCCAAAATAGAACAACTGAACGCAACATAACCCAACTCATCTTGACATAACACGACCTAAAACAACATATCTTAACAGAACCTAACATAATTCAACCCAATATAACCCAACTACCTCAACCCGACCTAATATAATCCGACAAAACTAAATTCAATCCAATGTCCAATATCAACTCAACATAATCTAACCCAAGTCAATATATTCCAACCCCACTCAACAAAACCCAATCCAACCCAAAACAATCCAACATAATCCAACCCAACCCAAAATAACCAGGCTTAAATAAGACCACTGTCAAATTGCCGTGTCTGTACATTGAAGATATTTTCGAAAAAATGACGAAGTCTTATCTAATGAAAGTAATGGGACAGAAAAATTTTCATCAATACGCGAATTTAATATTTTCAGTTATTTACGTTGCGTTTATACAAAAACAGAGAAGTGCCTAACTAGGCGACGCATAGTAACTATACAGATATATGGTTAATGTATGTATATCAATAAATTGCGTTGCATGTAATTTAAATAGCGCAATGATTTTTTTCACCCGGACACGCATTGGCGAAATGGGCGTGGCTAGAGGTTTAAGTAAGTAATGTGATAGTGGGTAAAGGCAACACCTACTACTACACAAGGTCTCCCATCTGATTACGTGACGTCATCGCCAGTAGATGCTTGCGCATACATATTTTGACAGCTACATATGAAATTTCGTTTTCGATTTATATTTAGATAGCATCAATAAATATAATTAAATATCAAATTAATTAACTTACTATATTATAATTATATTTTTTGTACTCACCTATTTCAATGACCAAAATAATAATAAATTTTCAAGTTTTCAATTTCTTTATTCCAATACAATATATTTACAAAATTTAATTTACTACCAGTTCGAAAATATTTCTGCTAAGAAGAACCGGCAAGAAACTAGATTTCACTTTTTAAAAATATGTTAAAAACTATTACAAAAATTCAGCATATATCTTTAGATAAACTTAAAATATTCTAGTTCAAAATACAATTATTTGTTTGATATATTTTACATCTTTCAAATTTCATACAAGCTATTGTAACAACGCGACATATTCCTTCAGAAAAATTAAAAACATTGTAATACAAAACACCATAATTTGTTTCAAAGTAAACACACATTTCACCTCTTTAAAATTTCTTAAAAACTATCACCTTTAGATAGATTAAAGATATTGTAGTGCAAAATACAAAATCTTTTTCAAAATAAGCACAGATTGTACCTCTTTAAAATTTCTTGAAAACTATTATCGTAACACAACATATCCCTTTAGAAAAATTAAAAACATTGTAGTACAACATACAATCATTTGTTTCAAGATAAGCACAGATTTCACCTTTTTAAAATTTCTTAAAAACAATTATCACAACGCAAAATATTCCTTTAGACAAATTAAAGATATTGTAGTGCAAATACAATTATTTGTTTGAAAATAAGCACAGATTGTAATTCTTTAAAATTTCTTAATAACTATTTTTACATCGCAGCTTATTCCTTTACATCAATTAAAAATACCGCAGTTCAAAATGCAATTTGAATGAATAGAGTATTAGATGTATTGAACGTTACAGGAGGAAGTGTGCCCACTCAAAGAAACCTATAGTGAAAGGTTGTTGTATAAATACAATATTTCAGCCCAATAAGTTCACGGTTTATCTTATTTAGTCTTGTGGATCAAATGTCAATTTTACAAGTTACATGAAAAGTAAAATACATTTATGACTGAAGTAATGTATTTAGCTTTTTCTTTTTATTATTAGGGCCGTTCAATTTATTGTTTTTGAATTTTACATAATTATTTAAAAATAAATTAGTTGAAGCTTCCAGTAAATAATAAATTATATTTGACACGAAATGATCATTACTATTACATTCAAAGTCACTAAAAGCCATATCATTTTCTAATATAATTTTACGTGAAGTATTTATGATCACTTGACTCTGATTTTTACACTTCAGAAATTTTTCTTCATTATTAATATCAATCATTTTGTTAACTACCATATAATTTAATGAAACTATATTTACAACGTCTGATTGTGGATACAATAATCCTCCTCTAAGTTTTTAAGGAATCTGTATTTTTCAGCGTTATAATTCATACGTTATAATTTTATCTTTCACTAAAAATTTAGAACAATTACTACAAGAAATTTTTAAGAACTGACCGTGCACAATTACCTGATAAATATATAAGAATAGGTGGGGAGTGAGAAATTTTCAAAAAATCATTTTCATCAACTGAGACATGGAAATATTGTTCAGTATTATGAACATTAGGTTCATCGTTATCAAATCCACTATTTTTGAAACTACTACATATATTATGCAACGTTATTTGTTTATCACCACACATACTTGAATTAAGACATAACGGCAATAATGATTGTGTTCTCAGTTTTGATTAAACTTCAAATATTTGTCTAATTGTAATTAAATATTGTGAGCCAGCCATTGTCTGGTACTTTCCAAAACGTGCCTCTAAAGAGTCTGCTCGTATTTTTCCTGGTAAAATATATGCAAAATTAAGTTCATTAATACAGTATTTAGTGAGTTGTAACAAACAGTGAATTGAATTTCAAAAAGCTAAATGAGTGTCTGTACGAAACTTAAAATTTATAGGATGACATGATTTCCAAAAATCCAGCCATACTAAACATTTTTCCAAGTATTTGTAATTTTCTCACCCCGGAGCTAAAGGTTCCAAAAATACATTATTAAATCTAACATTTTTATATAACGTCTTAACATTTACAATATTCCACCACTTTAGTATAATTTCAATAAAATTAGCTGTACCTTGATAATGTGGGAAATGGTATTTTTTGCCTATTTCTTTTAGACTTTCAATGACTGATTCATTAAACATATTTAAGACTAATTTAACATTTTGCCGTTCTAATTGAGAGGGATTCAATGATTTTAAACTAAGTTTATAAGAATACTTCACTAAATCATTACATTCTTTAGCATATAACATTTTCATATCTGAAAATTGAGCTACTGAATTACAACTTTGGAATTTAATAGGGTCAAAACCAGGATAAATAAGTTGCTGGTCCTTTTGATTAAGCCAATTGTTAAGGATACATTTTAGAATATGGACCGAGTTAAACATATAAAATAAAGCTTTATTTTCATCAGCGGGATGTTTGTATACTATCTGTAACTGTAGCGGTGAATGAAAATAAAACATAGCTTTTCTGAGTTAAACATATAAAATAAAGCTTTATTTTCATCAGCGGGATGTTTGTATACTATCTGTAACTGTGGCGGTGAATGAAAATAAAACATAGCTTTTCTATTTATGGCATTATCATCAGTGACAACACAAATTACATTAAATCTGATTAAATGTAAGCCCATAATTACTTTTTTGATGCTTGTAAATAACATCACTGCAGTAAATTGATTAATGGTTAAAATATATACTACTTTTTTTATAGGAACTCGTTAAACTTTGTACCATAAAAACATGAGCAGTTTTAGCGGCTTGGTTAGAATCAAAAGCTTTACCGACAATATCACCTCCTTTATAATCAAAATAAGGTTTCAAATATATTTCATCCATCACCAAAGTTACAATACTATCTTTAGGGTGGAAAAGATTAAATTTTTGTTTCACGTATTTTCAAAATCAAAGTTGGAAATTTTGATTGAATATCGCTTACCACAAAACTATGTCAACTCACTCTTACCTCTGAATATCTTCAATTCTAAGCTATCATCTTACAGTGACTCTACAGTAACTGAAGCTGAAATATTAAGAACATCACACAACGAAATAATAGCAAATAGAACTTTACCTTCACTATTTATTTGACACCAATCTCGCAGGTTACGATTTGACAAACATTTTAAAAAATCACTTAAATTAGAAAAAGAATGACACTGATTATATTCGTTGTGAGACTTGACACTTTCACATAATACCAACCTTAAATGTTCATTATCTAATCGCTCCAGTCTTTGATCTTTATCTTTACGTGAATGTCCAGGTTTAGGCAAATAAGATGGACAGTTTTTAAATATACATGGCACTGTACTGTCCTTTAACCTGAATCTATTTCATTTCGCCACAATTTGTACACCAGTCTTCTCATCATAGGCCTTTGCAGACCGTACAATTTGGTCTTCTGTGAAGTGAAGTTCGCAGACCTATAAACAAAAAATATTTGCCAACTGTTTAAACATGAGCAATAATATAACACAAATATAATTGAAATTAGATAACACGAAGAAAGAATAAATCAAAAATACATAAGCACGGTGATTTTAATTCAAATATACTCTTGAATGATGCTGTTCATCTTTCATGTTCATGAAAATGTGTTCATCTTTCGTAAACAAAATGTGTTGAACTTTCAAAGTTAAATGTTTTATATTCTATGTCCTATATTAAATGTTCCTCCACCGTTCATCACGGCGATACCTAAAGCCTCTCTGCGGGTATTACTTTCTCATAAAATATTTATCGTATCTGAAAGTAAAGTTTTGTACGTTTAGATTATTTGCGGAAAAAAGCTTTTTCAGAGATCGTTACGCGAATTTTTTATTTTATTTTGTCTTTTTGGCTGATAACCTCTATTTATCATCGTATATTTTTAACATCTTTATCATAGTTAAAATGATATTATTGGAAATATAAATTTTATGTAATATATTTTATACAACACATATATATATATATATATATATATATATATACATATATATATATATATATATATACACATATATATATATATATATATAAATATATATATACATACATATATATATAGCTTCGCGTCTTGTTGGCTCTTTCCGTCTTAATTCGGATCAGCATTGTGTTTTTTATTACTAATAATAATAACAATTTTACTCGTTTATATCGGTGTGTTACATTAAACTATTTTAAAACGTTTAAAGAATTTATTTGCAACAGATTGTTAAGAAAATTTTTTTTGATATAATATTTCATAAAAAAAGAAAAAACATTTAAAATAATATTTTATTATTAACAATTATCTGAATATTTTTTTTCTTTTACAATTACTTTAAATAAAAATATTTTAGTTATAAAAATATGAAAAATTAAAATGTTTTCTGATGCTGCCGGGCGTCCGGTAATGGCTCGCAAGTTTTTTTCTATAAAATTTATGTAGTAAAATTCTATCTTAGCAAGGGATTGAGCACTAAATGAAAGCATAAACCAAATTAGTACTAATTTTCCCATATTAATCGTACAATTATTTTGAATTTTAATATTCTTTTCTTTTTATTACAAAACGGCATAAATTTCATCTAATTAAATTTTGATAGAATTATTTATTTACAAAACAAAACCTTCAAAATTGTAATATTATTTGATCAATTGGTTATTCAAAAAAAAACATTTATTATCCTATTTCTTCGCATTTGCTCTTTACAAAAAAAATTATTTTAACTTAGATTTTTTTAAAATAAATAAAATGAAAAGTAAAATTATTATGAAATAATTTACGTTTAAAATTTAATAACGATTAATCCCGTGTTTCGGTTGATCAAAGCCATGCACAAAAACTGGTAAACTACCAATTTACATCACATAACCAAAATTCTGTTTGGGTGAGAAATTTTATGAACATTTTTATGTAGGCAATAAACTTGCCCTAAACTCTTGTACGAGTAAAACATTTCTCCAACGAACATTTAGCACGAAAATATACGTTGAAGTATTAATTTTCCCGTAATTGTAATTATGTGATTATAGGCATTAAGCTTATTATATTACAAGAGCAAACTTACACGCGTTCTGCCATTTTGCTAAGAATATTTATCATTTCGAATATAGTGCTGGAGACTTAAGAAAGTCGATTTTTTTAAATACTATTGCTCTCCAGGATTTTCATCCCGCATGAACTGAATTATGAATTGAAGCATTGATATGTAACAGTTAGAGGTATGAAATCATAGCTAAAATTATTTTTCGCAAAAATTACGTATGTTTTCTTTTAAGAAATTTCTTGGAATTTTTAGACTAACGCACTGCACATTAGTCTTAAAATTCTAAGATCAATTCGATACATTGGTATAGAAATAAATTATATACTTTTCATCCTCTTAAATGCAAATTAATATTCCTGTTCATTACATAATTCCTTATATCAAAATATATTCTGTCAATAAGTGTAAACAAAATAAATAAACTGTTTTTTTATAAATATATTACATGAATTTTAAAATATTATAGAATATGCAATATTTTCAATGCTTTGAATGCAAACATATAGATTAGTAAATTAAGATAAGCTGAAAAAATGCATTTTTTTATTAAGAATAAATACTTCTTAACATAAATTATTTAAAAAAAACACAAGCAAACTATTCGAAGCAAAAAGTCAGGTAATGCGCGTAAAAGAATATAGTACCATTAAAGAAACGGTCAAATAGGTTTAGGAAAGAAGTCTGTAGCGCATAAAAGTCTAGATACAAGTCGACCACAATAATTTTATTATTAAGTTCTAATGAAAGTTAATTTCAGATTTTTCTTATTTTTAAGGTGATTGAAAATTAGGTACATATATTTTTCATCAGTTTGAAGCTTAAAATTTTACAAGTGGTGCTTAAAAATGAAGAACAGTAAATATAATTTGAATTCCGTTATAAAAGATCAACCTAATAACATTCCTCTCGATGAAAAGCGCGAAAAGGTTTTCTCACATTTTACTTTAACTTAACTTTTTGAAATTGTTTGTTACATCTTTGTTGAGAACTCCACATGATGCGTCTACGTGAAAACAATTTATTGCCTAAAAGGAAACCAGCAAATGAGATTCCGAAAGACAACAAAATTTTAAAAAAAATTGTTTTTATTTCTAACTAAACTAAACAATTCAGCGTTTGACAACAAGTGAAGGATAAATATAAAATAAGATTTGTCGTCAAAAGGAACAAATGTTCCTTTCTAAAGGCCCATATATTTTATTTTTAATACACTGGAAATAAAAAATAAAAATAGCAAAAATCTTAAGACATATGTAATGACTTTACAGGTGATTACGAAAAATAATTAATGTCGATCTCTTTTTTTAACAAACCTTTTATATTTTAACGGACTTTTTATATTATATCCAAATTAATTAAACTTAGCTGTTAACTCATTTTGGTATTCGTTCTGTGAAGTAAAAATGAACGTCTTTTTTGCTTTTTTCGAATTTAACGTGGCTTCTTTCAATGGGGATGTCAGGTTTGCCGGCTTCATGAGTAATTATATTACATTGTTGTATCGTAGGATATAACGGTTTATAATATTTGTACATAGTTTTAGAAACAGCACTCAATCTGACTTTTTATAAATAAATACAAGATTTATCATTTGTCTAATTGACGAATTAAATAAAACTTTGAAAAATTTTGTAAAAATTACAAATATACACACTCGATCTCAAGAGTATATAAACTTTCGCCCAGACGGGCGAAAGTTTATATACTAAGTTTAAATACTGAAGTAGATACTTCAACACACAAGTACAGGTAAAACTACCTATATTTCGACGTTTATTTCCACACCGTGTACTCGCATTTGTTTTAAAAATTCTTAAGTTTTCACAAATTGAAGCCGAATTTCAAAGTTACTTCCTTTATGAATTCGTTCGAGATCTAATTTTTTACAATGTGTTGGCTGGCAATTATCGGTTCTTATTTTGATAGCTCTTGCTCATGGCTTCATTCAGTTGAAACGGTGTTTTATATGATTGCTTTATCATCGCAAGCGAGTTCATAATGATATTTTAACGTACTTTCTATTCTTTATGAGAAAGACTCCAACATATCCCATTTTATTAGTGTAAAGTTTCACTTCATAAAGTAATTCTCGTTTATGAGATATAAATGTCAAGAAATTGAACATTAATTAAGTTTTAAAACATTAATTATAAACTTGTAATTAATATTTTAAATATGATAAGATCTTATGAAAGATTTAATATATTACAAATGTCTTCATATATTTCTCAGAAGTATAGATTAATATATTTTGGTGATGTAATTTTTTAAATAAAACATCTCTTGAAAGAAATCTTTTTGCTAGACTATTTCGGTTCCAATGTTGCAATTATTTTTGTGAATGATTAATTTGGTATAAATACGTTTACTTATTTAAACATATACATGAATTCGATACAAACTTATAGGATAATATACCGCATCGATACATTTTCTTATTATTATCCGACGGTGACTAATGCGAAAATAAGGTTAAGGTTTTATCTTTTATATACCAATGTTCGTCTGTACGTTCCTTTGTTCCTAAAGCAATCGCTGGATTTTGATAAGGAAGGTGTGATGGTTTCGTTCTTATGATATAAGAAATTAAGGCTATATAATATCATCACTCAATTAATGTTTGCTTTTATTTTCATATTGCATGTAATGTAATGTTAAATGAAATATGTTAGATAACATTTACACATGGTTATATAACGTTTCAGATAAGGATAATTTCTTCAATTTAGAAAAAAAATTAATCAACATAATTTATTCAACCTAATTTTTTATACAATGCAGCAAAAATGTATTAAAAATTCAGTAAGAAGTGAGTATACGAGAAAATGACGGGGAGTGTAAACTCAATTTCTATACTTCTCAAGAAAATAAATTGAGAAAACCTTTAAAAAAAATGAATATAGAATTGATGAAAATTGTTTACAAAATAAATATAAAACTTATTAATTGTATAAATAAGTATTCAGAAATAAAATATAACCAGTCGTCAAAATGTCGGATTGGCAAAACAGGCAAAGAATTCTAAATTTGATTATATTTAACATAGCTTTACAAAATAACGTATTAGTAAATATTTTAAATAGTTATATACAACATCTTAATACAATCTGGTAGGCTTCACTCAATTCAATTAATGTTACTACAACAATTGATCATGATTATCGTCATACTTATTTCTGACCATAAAATATAAATAAAATAAAAAGTATAAATTGATAGTTCGAACGACAGAACGAAACGAGAATTCTTTTAACCACAAAGGTCGTAAATCAACGAGAAAAACTAATTTCGGGCACTACAAATATATTTGCGGGTATATAAGGTTCGCATAGTTGCTCGATATCATCGCAGTGACTCATGATCTAATGGAATAAACGAAACCTGTATTCACTCAGTGAGCATTACAAAGAATTTCAGAAAAATGGTTGAATTTTCAATCCTCAATGTGATGGATCGATTATTAGAAAGTCCCTGCAGTATTTAAATTCTAACGTTACAGCAGAATTTCTCATTAATGAAATTCATATTATTATAGTTATTTAAATTCAAAATCACTTTGTAAATAATTATATATATATATATATATGTATATACACACACATATATATATATATATATATGTATATATATATATATATATATATATATATATATATATATATATATATATATAAATCTTGAAATGAACAACGACAGCAAATTGTAAAGTTCGTTACAAGGTTAAATTTTTGCAGAAAAACAGTTTATGGATATTTTATTCCATACAAAAATAATAACGAGAATAAATTTGAAGGTATATTAACTTGCGACAGATAACGTTTCAGATACTTAATTTATTAATTCTTATAAAGCTATAGTTCATTTAAATAATTTTCATATGATTTAATGGAACTATATTAAATAACTATAATAAATATATCATTTACATATTATACGTCATTAAATTGTTATACTTTTTTAGTGTATAGTAAACTCTTATTTTCTTAGTTTTATTCCTATATATATAAAATATATTCATAAATTAAAAATTTTGAAATGTTTTCAATTTAAATAGAAACTTTCGATAAAAAAACGGAAGAATATTAGGTTTATTGGCATGTTTTATTTTTGATAACATAGCTAACGTAGAAATATTATTTTTTGTAAAGACGACGCCATTATTTTGTAGCTCCATATTAATTGAAAAATGATAGTGGCAAAGTATGGAAATAGCCTGCAATCAATGTAGGGTGATTTACTTGTACTCCGGAAACTATGACTATTTTGCTTAATATAGTTTTTTGTCTACTGAGACGTTCTCGTGCATAATCTAGACAATGTCGCAGTACGAATGAAGCACTTACTAACCTGAACCTCCAACGTCACCATCCAGCGATTACAGTGACATGCGCTTTCGCTCTGGAGTGTTTTCCCACCATCATTATTAGTCATACGACTCTTTTAATATATTTTAGAACATAATCTATTTCTTATTCGCAAAGTACAGTAAATATTTAACAATTTCCACACAGAAACATATTTAAATTCTATTTAATTTTGATTGATTGACATTAAAAGAGAAAGTTTTTCTTTCCTCGACCATTTCAGATCTTTGTAACAGACCAAGTTGCGTTAATTTCTATGTATTTCAAAACCAATAAAATATTTGAAAATCTGGGAACAATATTCAACATTTCCTTGTAATATATTGCTAAGTCAAGGTATGACAATAAAATCTATGAATAGAGAAAATAAATTAGAAATAATTAAGAGGTGACTGGGTTTTTATGAAATGAAAAATTATACTACATAAACTATATTTTCGATTCCGTATCAAAAAACAGATTTAAACATTGTTCAAACAATTTTCATTAACGAAGTCACTAAAGTCGGAGTGGAGTATTTAAATATTTCAGACAATTAAATGCCCTCTATTTTTTCATAATTTTCAATAGTATTTTATCGCAAGAAAAAGTTATAGAAATATTCAAAGATTATTTAAGCCTTTGAATAAAAAAGTACGTGATTATTTAAAAACGGAAAATCTTTTATCTTTAAAATGACATAGCACTTCCTCTAACTTCCTAACCTGCGACGAAAACTTAATTCGTATTAGTTTTTATACATAAGAAAACAAATTTACTGTGGTTTTCTGAAGCATTTATATTCTACTTATATAATGCGAGAGAGAAATTACTGTTCCATCAAATTTTATTTTGCAATTGCCTAAATGATTAGGAAATATAAATACCAATATTTATAGAATTATAATAATTGCCATATATATTACAATAATTATAGGAGCCGGGGCAATATAGTTCCGATTTTTAAAACTGTTCAAAAATAGCCTCGAAAATATATTTGCATCTTATCCATTTTTAATGAGTGAAATAACGCATTTAGTGTATTTTATGATGCAGTCGGATTTGTTTGTATATATTTAACGCCGCTTCCAATGTAACAGTAAAAATGAGAATAGTTGAAAGGAACAACATGCCCTGTCACGGTGCCAATTGTTGTTGCTCCGGGGTAAAGTGTTCCGTTACTTATGATAATTCGTTAGGACAGAATAAAAGGGCTAATTGTTAAATGAAAGCAATGATTATGTGACTATAAATTGTAATTATAACCACAGAAACATAGATTCCTTAATAAAAAAGAAAAATGCACATTTTACTGCCTTATTTTAATATAAATTTTTCTGAAATTCAACACAAGATATTTTTCTTCTTATTTAAGAAAATAAATCATATTGTCTATAAAGCAACAATTGTTATAATTGAAAAGAAACAAGACCTTTATTATTATTAGGTATTTATTTTAATTAATTTATAACAAGAAATTTAGAATTTTTCAGTGCATGCGTAACAGGCTCCTTTTAATATTAATTATAATGAAATTAAATATATTTTTCTTCCTATTCAAGTAAATAAATCTTATTGTTTATGAAACAACGATTGTAATTAAAAAAAAACACAACAGATTTTGATTAATTTTTTAATTAGGAACTTTGAAATTTCCAGAGCTTGCTTCAGAGTTTATTGCGCATTTACACCTCAAATAAATATTATTGCTTACAAATTAAAAATATAATTATTACCGAAAAAAATAACGGTATAATAATTTGCATAATATTTTTGTAATAAATATAATAAAATGTTAATTACCATTAGCAACCTTGAATTACGAAAGCATATCACCAAATAAATGCTTCTCTCAAGTAGATATTTGATTCTTGTAATAATCACTAAATTAAAAATCACTTGTTAATTAAGAGTAATCGGCCTTCCACAATATAGCCTTTTTGATAATATAAATTTTGATAAAATCAAAACTAAAAAATAAGGCACTATTCATCACAAGACTCATCCGAACCACAATTTGAACACATATAGGTTGCACAGTTTTTCTTCTGGCATCTCAGATGAACCCAATTTTTAGATTTTGTTTATTGTATCCATTCTTCTCCAAGACGTGTATTAGATAAATTATCGCAACAGACTAAACAGTAATATTCTAGGTCGCCATCTTCATCCGCACTCTCACTATCCTCAACTTGTAAATTTTTTTGTTTCACTGATACTTTTCTGACCATTCTATTTACTTTACCATCTCTTTAATTTGCCTTGATTCTTTTCCCTTTTTTTTATTTTTACTTTCTTCGGAACAAACTTTCTTTTTATTAACGGTGTTTTTTTTTCTTTCTCTTTATTTTATTGTCGATCGAAGCATCTTTTCTGTATTCAGTTGAAATTGCTGATTTTCTAGTTCCTTTTTTAATAGTTCTTAGCCTTGGAGGTGCCTAAAGAAAGGGCCATACAATTTCTGGAGAAAATAAAAAAGATGGGATTATTTCCTGTGAACAAGCAGATTCTCTAGAGCACAGAGATTCTGGCCGATTCTTACACGTTTTACCACTGAAAGATCCTGGCTGTTTCTGGAGCTTTTCAATACCGGAAAGACCTGATAGATTCTCTGGTACTTTATCGCAAAACTTCTCTTCTTACATCTCATGTTCATAGACACCTAATAGCTCAAGTTGGCAACCGGACTCGCTAGTATGTGAGGATGTTAGCTGATTCGCAAAGTAAATAACATCGGATTGATACACCTGGTTCTCAACATCTGGGTTTTTAATATTAATTTTGGTTAAATGGCGATCAGTCACATAACTTGGAACATATTCTTCTTTTGTAAAGACGTTGAGATCATATGACCACATGAGACTCTTTTTAAATAAGTTCTTAATATTTGTTGGTGTCCCTGCTAATAGTAGTGTATAATTGACTATTCCTGGAATCTTACCATTGTAATCTTTACCATATCACTACAATCTTTTTAGCTTTCAAAACGGTTTGAACGCTGGTTTCGTCTAGGTTATAAATTTGTTTGAGTTGAAATTTTTACCAATCTAGCACCTCAGCATACTTAGAGAAAAACTGCTCAACGTTGTGCTTATTAAAAGACGAAGCTCTATTTGCACTCGTAGGTTCAGGTGCCCGGATATATTGTTTTGAATATCTTTTTAAGAATCCAGACAATCAGTTTGGACCAGCCATCTCATTACTGTGCTACGACGGTGGGCTATTCGGCAACTTAAAGTTTATTGCGCATTTACATTCTAATTTTGTCACTTCATCGGGCAAGAACCCGACGAAAATCAATGCACAATTTAAGAGATAATTCGCCATAATTTAAATATCAATCTAAATTTATAATATCAACCATAATTTAAATATCAATCTAAATTTTTTATATCCAATTTGTGTTATTTCCCCAATTCTAGTTCTTTATATATCTATATAATATCATATGACAAATTTCAAGGTCTCTTTTAACTATTTCTACTTTTTTTTCTTTCATTTATAACCGCATCGGCAGAACTATGCATTAGTTCTTCAGAAGTAGTGTCTCTGCCAGATTTTCCTACAGTTCGCATTTTTAAAGAGTAAATATTATTATTCAATGAAGAAAAGAACTGTTGTGGGGTAATTTGTTCCGACTTAACAAAATGCTTCATAAAAAGGGCACAACTAATCCCATTAGACATGCTCTAATTTTAAAGGTCGTGACTTCAAAAAATTTGAATAATAAAATTAACACTGTTTGAATTCGAAACACATAACCAAATTAAATACATAAGTAATAAATTAGCTAATTAGATATTCAATTAATTACAAATTAAACGTAATTAGGTATTAGCTAATTAGATGGACGACAAAATAGACAAAAATTACGAAAATATTTTCTCACGTGGCTCAGAAGTGCGACCGGCGACATGTCCATTCACACCGTGGCTTTGGCCCGATTAAAATGGCTGCCACAGGAGTGTGACTTTAGTGCAATACACAGCGTACTTCATTCAAATTCAAACGGGTTTGTGCTTACGATGTATATTCATCGGAACAACTTACCTCGCGAAAGTTTAACCCCGGTCTCCCCTACTAATACAATAATTATCAAAATAAATTGTATGTAAGGTTGATTTTTAGTTACATACTCTGTCTTTAGATTAAAGTTCAAATTATTTAAATATTAACTTTGTTTATTTCAATTAATATTAAATCAAACTCTTAACGAAATACAACTTATGATTTCCACAAAGCTTCTATTTACATGTAATAGTACATATATGTAAAGTTTGATACAAAAAATATACATTTTTTGTATCAAAGTTATCTTTTTCATAGTTAGTCAGTATATGTTTATACACGTTGTTTTATAAAAAACTACAATAATTTTAAACGTGAAAACCTATCGTTATGTATATAGTTATAATATATATATATATATATATATATATATATATATATATATATATATATATATATATATACACACAAATATATATATATATATATATATAATATTTTATAATATTTTTTCATTGCTTAATAAAAATCATGAAAATATTGACATGAAAAAAAAAGAATTATAATAGAATAGAACTAAGTATTTCAAGTGTTCATTGACATATTTTAAAATTTTAAGACCGTATCTTTGTTTTAAAAGAAAACAACAAACGAGGCTTATTAGACCCGACAATTACCACGGAAAACCTTATGCGGTTTTTAAATGACAATGTGAGAATTTTTTAATGGTGCAGTTTTAAAAAAAATCAATGTTTTGTTATTCGTAATTTCCTTCTATTAAAAACGCACTTATGAGTTTTTCGTTTTCCTGTTTTACTTTTGTGTAAAAAAGAAGAAATTTTAAGAACCTTGAACCTAATAAGTAATTGACGAAACAAAGATATACTTACTACCTTCGTTTTCATTTGCTTTTACTTACTCATACAAAATACGATACCCAAAAATAATGCTGAAATAAAAATGTACATATAATTTAATTAATGTGTATTTTTAATTTTTTTCAATTGTTAAAATTTTGTGTTTATTAAATAAAAAAGATTTCTGGTCATTTTATTATTAGTATAGTTACACGCACGCACACGCACAAGCACGCCCACAGGCATATATATTTAGATGACATATATAGATACATCATAAATCCATTTCAATTGGTGTTAAGTGAAAATGAATATCTTTTATTAATACTATTTGAAATGGACTTGTCATGTATCTGCTAGTTGCATCTGATGAATAATGTTCGCAAAAACTTTCTAATAGATTATTAGATGACCGGTACCAAAACTTCTTAAAAAATTAGAAAGCCTTCAAATTTGTGAATCCATCAGCTTACAGAAAAAATAAACATATTTTCACACCAAACGGAACTCATCCGTTTATATAAACAAGGTCGTACTTTTTAAATTATTTTTATGTGTTCGTAATATCATAACTAAATTATTATTACGCTAACACTCTGTGAAAATTATAACATTTCATTCAACTTTGTTGGTAGGTAAAACATACCAAGTAAAATATATCTTGTTACGTTTTAATAAAAGCTTATACTACGCCAGCAAATTTCACGATTTTTATTTCTGGTAGATATGTGAATGAAATAATTTTAGATACCTGGCCCTACCTAGGTCAATACTACAAGGTATTAAAATTTTGAACTAATTGACCATAACACTTTAGTTGTTCTTTACTGCTTCATTCGTTCTATCATTCTATTTGTTTTATCGTTCTATTTATTTCACCATAACATACAATTAGATATTCGAATTAGTAGATTTATTATCAGTATATTTACATAAAATGTTACCATCAATCAGCGTGTAAATGTTAACATCAATCAGGAAAAATCTGATTTTTCAACTCAGTGAATATTTCGAAAAGTCTTCAAATAATTTTCTATTAATCGTTAAAATAAATAATTCGGCAATTTTTGATAATTTCAAAACAGTTCAGATTTATCAATATTTTTATTGGATGAATACGCAAATCAACCGTAGTTAATTTCTGCGTTAATGTTTTCAGTTATGTTTTTTTTAAACACATGTTATATTAAATACTCATAGTTACGCTTCTATATTATTCCTGCATCAATATGTAAACATAATTATCTTACACACGTATAGGGGATATACTTTTTAATATTGAAAACGAAAATAATTTTTGAACACAATAATGATACAATTCTCTAGCAACAAAACGGTTACAACAAATCATTAAAATATAATATCACTGAAGCAAGGATGACATATGACACCCGCATTCTATATCCGTACTCAACTTTATACATCCTTTTGACGCAAAGCAGAAGTAACTTCAAGGTAATCAAATAGAAGTTCCAAAAAAAAATTGGAACGCTATCAAATTTATCATTCGACTCTAAAAGGATGTAGATATGTTTTTTTAGTTTGATATGAATTCTGAATATTTCTCTTCAAGTTGCAAGTAAGAAATTATAATAAATATTTTACGTATTTAACATATTCGTAACGAAATACGGTGTATTCAATCCCAATCATATTATTTAAAAAATACATACACAAATTATTAAACTCGAAACTAAAAAATTCTCTACTTTGTCCAGCAATTTCTGGACTTAACATCTCTGTTATAAAGAGCGCAACGATCGATCTTCTGTCAGTTTAGTTGAGTTTCAGCTAGTATAGAATAAACCAAATATAGAAAGGCTATAACCAAATAAATATGGGTACTTTGAATTGTGGGCTTTGAATTTGATTATTTTTTTAATTTTATATATTACTCGTTTTTGACAGCGGCTTTGCTTGCGTAGACAATTCGTAATCAACCAAAATATTTGATCAGGCAAACATCTCAACATTTTTTAAAAGTGGTATCGAAAAAAAACAGAAAATACAACCACTCGCAACGACGTCTGCCTTCACGTGTGTGCTCATTCAGGCAGTCGACATTGTAATGTTAATATAGTGAAGATCGTGAGTTCGGGTGTACTCGGCGGACGGTGTCACATGGTTACCCGGCGTTGCGTGCCGGAAATAGAGAACAAGATTGTACCTAAAATTATAATGTTTCCGTATTTTTATTGAATTTAAAAGCACGCCAAAATACGCATTTCGTTATTTGTCTCGAAAAGAAATATTCTCTTCGTGCAGAAATCACTATAAAAAATATTTTTTTCCGACACAAATTAGCCACCCCTCTTCACCCTCTCCGGAAACTCGAAAGATGCTGAAATACTTGTTACATTAATTTCAAGTTTCAAGTGAAAATTTAGAATTGAAATATTTCCCTTATCCATATTTTACCACCTCTTACTGTAATTACTAATTCCTTGCTCTCCTGGCCAGATTTGTCTTTCAACATCGGTTTCGTTTGCTGTCTAATTATTTACATGGTAAAATAATTAAACACAAAACGATCTATTAAAACCATGCTGGTGCTCCCTCCTGCTTCCTTTCGCATAGAATTTTAACGACGTGATATTCTACAGTTATGCCCTTCCCTTACCCTAACGCACTGCACGACACTATCGCCTGGCCGACCGATTTATTTCATATATTCAAAAATACTGTTATATTTGTTGCATTTATTACTCAAATAACATGGATTTAAGATAATTATTAAATATCAATGCTGTGTACGGTATTCAGTAAATTTTATTAAAAAATAATTTTGAAATGATTAAATGGAGCAGTGAAATTCCGATTTCATAAATATTCTCACGAATACAAATATTACGTACTTTCCATAAAGTATAGACAAAGAATATAGGAAACATTGTACAGATATTATCCAGATACAAAATACTTATTTTGTTTTATTACACATTTACCCGGCGCAAATAGTCAAACATCCAATTTAGTCTTATTTAGCCAGTTTGAATTACAAATATTACCCAGACTTTGAAAAGTAAAGTATAGTTTACATTTATTAAAAATAAAGTCATTTTTAAAAGGGAAAGAATTTTTAATTTCCTTAATAAATTAAAAAAAAAATAAACTGACATCTTGATATGGTTTAGTGTAGAGCATTTTCTAACCCGATATTGTAATTTCACCTATGTTATTATTTAATGTTCACTTAAAACAAAGAAGACATCAAAGCAACGTAGTTGAAACTCTAAGTTTAAACTTCATTTGACACGTCAAATAATTTTTTTTAGTATAAAATTTTAAGACATAACAGTACGAATTTGCAAGACCATTTTTAAGTACGTTGAACATACTTAGTCTAATATTATAATATTGGAAGCCCTCTACGAGATATTATTTTCCAGAACCGGAATACCTAAACTTTTAGACTGATATCATTTTTATTCCACTCAGTATTATTTTTCGTAATTAAATACGTGTCCCTATTAAGAAAGCTCTAGGGATTATATCTATACTAACCATACAATATATACATGTTTTCATAGTTAGCAAGTTGGCAGTTTTCATGTTCATGTAATATTAACGTTTTAACATTTGGAAGGTTGGACGAAAATAAAGTGTCATTGCAGAATTTAATATATTTTTTAATTAGTGTCACCGCCTTCAAATGTTTACTGATACATATTAAAGTGCTTAACGCAAATTAAAAATATTACATTTTTAATTACTATCGTCACCGCGTTTTCGTCGTAAGCATGTTTTAATATAAATTACATAATCCGGTTTATTGGTTGATATATCGGTCACGGAATATACAGCGCTAGTTGTAAAACTTGTGTCAGTAATTATGTTAGTTGTTTAATAGGAACTTTTCATATTATTATTTGGGTAATAAAGGATATATTTTAAGCAGCTTTATACTGTGCTATTTTCAAAACTTTTAAATTCGTAATTTTATTTTAATGTATTGGAAACTTCTGTTCTGAAATAATTGATTTGATCGGAATCATGTAATGAAAGATACCATGAACATAGGGTATTTATTAATTACTTTTACGTATTTCTTATCTGTCTAGCATTTATCATGGACAGTTGGTTTAATTGCGTTTACATATAGGTAAATTTTAAATAATTAAAATCACATTTCGTTATCTTAGTGTTACGTCTTTAAAGTCATTAATATAAATGTGCAAAATACAGGTCCTAAATATCTTTAAAACTCATTTATATTTGAAAAGAAGAATATATGAATATAGATTTATTTGAGTTCCAAAAGAGTATATTGACGTATCTTTTATTTATTCGGTTTTTAATTAAATCTACTTTACTTAGTTGCATTCAGTTTCGAAATTTAATGTTGGTTTTATAAAACTAAAGCTTATTAACGAAGATATCACATTTTATTTTCATAATACTTATTACTGGCCATATTATATCATTACCATATACCTTCTCTATTACAGTAGTATATTATCATATACGTTCTCTATTACATTTCGTATTTACCGACATATCTGATAGAAGTTATAAAACTTTACAGATCATGCGTGTAAAGATGAGTTTAGAACATCCTAATAATAGATTGCTTAACTACATATTTATTTACTTAAACACAGTCACTAAAGGACAAAATGTAATTTACATTAATTTGACTGTTTTCATCCAAAAAGTAGGCGAACCGAGCCACGTATGTTTTTAATTCCCACATAATGAATTTGTTCTTTGTCTGCAATCTTTCACTTTTCATTCTAATAATAGTTATAACTAGAAATATATATGTCGATAATTACATAATTTTAGGTAAAATAAACCCGGGAGAATTATGAATTGGTCTAAACCAATAGTTTCATGGGTCCCAGTGCTAATAAGATCAATAATGAGATTTAACGATTTTATGAATAATCCACAGCTAATTGAAACTACGTGATGTAGTGTTGTTTCTACTTTATTTAAATTCTTTACCACAACCTAGGTGTCATTGTGTGACAACATCTTTAGGTGGACAATTAGCAAAGATTGACTCGTTCTGATAGTTGTGAATAATGAACTTCTACAAAATTAACGTTATTAAATTATTCAATATTTATGAATAATGTTACACTTCATCCATTTCTTTCTCGCCATATTTATATTCAGGCCAAACGTGATCTTTTGTAGTTATAAACCATATTTACTTAATTTTTATGTGTAACTTTCGGTTTAAGAGTATTTTTTCCATCCCTCACTATTTTCTAATTCAATGAATTGTTGAGATTTTCTCAAATTAATTTATCAAGGAATAATTTTTTACTTCGTATCATTTTCTAAAATTTCACTTCATATTCCCTACCTTGTAAATTTTTTTTTTAATAAATCATAATATCTTGTAAATACTTATTTTAAGTGAAGGCTTATTAAAACAGAGTTCCCGCTGAATAAATACATAAAAGCAACAAAACTATGGTTCAAGAGTAAATAAAAGGACGCACGAAAAGGTACTTTAAATTAATATTTTGATTGGATGACATTTTAACGGAAAATATAAGAACGTAACATACTTGTGTTTATTCAATAAAGCTATTACACATAACTTTTTAAGAAAAGTCTCAAATATGTCAAATGGCGAGAAGCAGCGTGGAAAAATGTATTAAATTTACAGAAATACTGTAATATTTTTTAAGATCGCAGTATTTCTGAAGAAATCTAATATATTTCCCGCGGCTTCGCTCGGGTGGTATCAGAATTATTTAAAATTGTTCTTATGTATTTTTCTATGAAACCTTCAATTAAGTTTTTGTATGTATTGCATTATTCCACGTTTACAAATAGTTAAATTACTGATTTGTACATTTGTATATACATATATATATATATATATATATATATATATATATTTATATATATATATATATATATATATACATAATATTGTAAACTTGCCGCACGAGTAAATTTAGGCATTGAGAAAAATATCATTTTAATGATAAAATATTCAAAAATGCGATTTTATTTCAAATTTTATTTTTGGGAACTAGAATATCATTAATTGGAAGAAGGATATTAATCACAGGTTAATAATTTATTTTCACGACTGACGTCTTTTTTTCTAAACTTGGGAATTATATTCATTAGCACGACACTGGATTGTTGTTAATGATATACAGATTATAAAAAAGTCTATATATGTATTTTGTTTCAAAGTTTCGGCGGAAAATTCTCTCACGAATAATTTACACAGAATATTCTAAAGTTAAATGGAAGCATGTGAAAAGTATAATAATTTAAAATATATGTCCATTTAACAATTATGACGCGCCTACATCGATAACCCATACCATTAACAAAATTTCGTAAACAATTTCACATGATTCTTGAATAAAATTTGTAATGTAACCTGTGGAGATTTCGCAATGAAAATATTAGATAAATAATATCAAATATTAGTTGGATCGATAAATGTTCGTCATAGATAATCCGTACCAGCTTATACCCTCCCCCCCTCTATAGCGTCTATATTCAACAAGGTTGCATATGTGGCTATAGATATAGTAAATACATAAATTCACGGTAATATTTATTTGAACTATGGTAATAGTAACACATTATAAAATAATTTGGTCAGGATGTTAATATAAGTAAAAATCACAAAGTCTAAATGGGATGATAGCAACAAACATAATCGAAATATACATTTAAAAAAATTTAAATACTTGTTAGGACGAAGCTGTTCCTCATAAACTGACAAACGTTTTTCGTCAAAAACTTCTTCGAAAAATAAATGGTTCAGTATTTATAAAGAAATAAACAATTTAGTTTGTTCAATTGTATATTAAATTATTTATAATAACGAATTGTTTTAGAATTATATAATCCTGATAATTTTGGTAACATATACCTAAATATTAATGTTCATGATTTTGTTCAAGTGTTTCAGAGCGATGCGTTTTGGTGATCGGAGTTCCGAAGCATATTTGCTAAAATCAAATATATCAAAATTGGACTTTTTATACATAATGTTTAAAATTCAGTTACCTTTTTCTATGTCTGTGCTAAATTTAAAATATTTACTTCCAATAGTTTACAAGGAAATCGCCCATGAAACATAGCTGGACGGATGGACGCCGAACGATTCGATAAGTGTTGCGTATTGGCAATTTCGCCACGGAACAATAAAAATATATACCATATTTTGATGAAGAAATGTTTGCACATAAACTCGTTTAACAAACTTAGGAGGAAAGTGCTTTGATACGTATTATAATTATAAATATGAATAAGGACAATTAAATTTAAAATAAAATGTTTTCATTTCAAAAGTGAACTGGAGCAAAAAATCAGACTGTATTTGTTATAAATGTGCCCGAAATTATGAAGTTAATTCATATAAAATGTGTAGTTTACGGCCGTGAAAATATATTTAACACAATTTAAGTGTATATTAAATTAAGTTATCTGTACCTACAGTATGGTGCAGACCAGTCGTAAGATTCGCTTGTTTTCTGTATTCATATTAACCTGCTGGTTAAGCCATAGGAAGTTTGCTGCTCAATCAATTATATAGGCCTATGATAAACATGAAAGAATAAAAAAGAACGGAAAATATCCAATTTGCTCCAAATAACGGAAAATATCCAATTTGATCGAATAATTACTCTACTTGATCGAAATAACGAAACGGAAAGAGAAATTATGGATTAAGGGGAAGATTTACGGTAAATTGTCAGACTACACAGATTTTTCTAAATTATAAAAACGGTTTAAGAAAGTATCTCAAGACTGTTGCAATAGCTACATTCACAATACTGAAAAACTCATCAACAGCGACATAAAAGGTGTTGAAGTATTACGTATCATAGTTAAAAACGATGAATGCATATCCATCGTCAATTATTTTAAAAAATATTGAATCAAATGATACACATACAATATGTCAAATGTTCTTCGAGTTGTTTTTCAATCCACCTTTGAGCAGAACTCACCTATTAATTCGAATGACATATGCGACATAAACTCAACATTACGTACAAATACTAACATCGCTTCCAACCGTTTTGCAAGGGATAGTGCACTTAAAAAGTAGTGAAGGAGATAGTGCACTCAAAAAGTTGATACAAATAAAGGAGCGGCGTCTTTTTAAAAAATACTTATAAAACTATATCCGTTCTTATGACAATGTTTTTTAATATGTGTATAGAGCAGGGTACATTTCCCACGCGCTGGAAAATTGCACTCATTACCCAATAAATAAGTCTGCTAATAAACAATCTGTAGAAAACTACCGACCGATATCGATTTTGTCGGCTATATCAAAGATTTTTGAAAGGGTAGTTCATGGTAGGATACATGCTGTTGTGCACCAGCATATTACAGAGGAACAGCGTGGATTTGTTCGAAATCGATCAATATCAACTAATCTCCTCGTATATTCGCAATATATTTTGAAATTAGCGAATTGAAGAAACATCTTATTTAAGAAACTGTCTTTTAATGGCATCAAGGTTAATTTACTACGTTGGTTCACTTCTTATCTCAGCAACAGGTAACAAGCCGTCCGAATTAACGGTTTTATATTACCGTATGTCTCTGTAACTTCAGAAGTGCCTCAAACTTCCATATTTGGCCCATTTTTATTTGTAATTTTTATGAATGATATTAGTAACTGCTTCAGATATAATACTTAGGTACTTACCTGTTATACGCTGATGATTTTAAGATATTTTCAACAATTAAAAGCGATTGCATTCACCTAAACGAAGATCTTAATAGGCTCGATGCGTACCGTAGTACCAACATCACATACTTAGGTTCGATTACTTTCTCCAAAAATACTAATCGGTTACTTTCTTCCATCTTTATATTATTGGTGGTATTTCATCGGAGTCTTTTCATAATATATCTTGGGGTTATTTTTTATTCTAAATTACACTTTAACACTCACGTGAAGCATATTACGACAAGGGCCTATATACTGCTGGATTTCTTGCTAAGGACTGACAAACCCTTCAGGGAGATCAGAACGTATCGTATACTTTACACAGCTCTTGTTCGATCTCAACTTGAGTATGCTGGTGCAATCTGAAATCCGTACTATGCTACCTATTCCGATATGATTGAGCAAGTACAAAACCGGTGTACACGCACATTGCAATACCATTTTAATGCGCCAAAAATTGACCATGCTAAGGCAATTTTGCTGTTTAAATACAGCACACTACATAACAAGCGCATTGAAATGAGGGCAACATTATTGTACAATATCTGTCATGATCGATACGATTGTTCAGATAATGTAAACCAACTACAGTTTCGTGTATCCAGTACATGGGCCCGCAGCTTTGCGCTCTTTTATCTTCTCACTGCCCGTACTAATGCCGGTATTTCCACGCCACCACGCAGACTTTGCAATTATTGCGACAAATTGTTCCATACCGTCGATATTTTGCTAGTTCGCCATCCCATTACAAGCAGTCCATTTATAGAATATTGCGTAAGGATCAATCCGTTAATAAAAATCTACTAATATTAACTATGCATATCAGTAATCTCCTTGATATTTGTTATTTAGTTGATTATAATTTGTGTTATCCTTTTCTCTTCTTATCATGATTATTATTAATTTTTTATATTTTTAAACTTAAAATATTTCTGTTATTTTGTGTAACATTATTTTTTTTACAATTATAATTTTTATTATCACGCGAAAAAGTAAAGAATGTTAATTTTGTATTTCTTGCTTTCTTTTATAATTATTATATAAATTATTATTTATCTTTTCAACAATTGTTGCTATTTCATGATATTAAATTTTATTAAAAATATTATTTCTATGTAAATGTTTAATTTATCTACTGCCTTTGTTAAATTATCATTATTATTTTGTATAGAATAACGATAACCTCTTTTTTAAATCAATCTCTATATGTGCCAAAACTCAAGAGAGATTAGTGTCTGGATATGTTAATGCTAGGACTAGTCTGCCTAATATAAACCTCATATATTGTTATAATGTGATAACTTGTGTTTGTTTTTTTCCCTACGTGAAATAAGTAAATAAAAATAAATACATAAATAAATTAATCCAAGAATACCTTGCATTCTACAGTCATTTACGTTGTCGAATATATGAAAAATATAAACCTTTTTTTAATTCGCGCAGTCGAGTAAAAAAAACGCTTTTTTGGGGGTAAACGATATTCAATATGTTTCAACGTAATTCTCGAACTTTCACGTGTAATGGGTTTACTTAGCCGGCTTACTTATTGGAACTAGCGGGCTGGCTAGATTATTATGCATGTTATTATTGATCTCACAAATGGGATATATATATATATATATATATATATATATATACCTGAAAACAATATTTTACTTTTTCATATTTTTAATTTTCATACGCCTATGCTTTAAAATATAGTCTTCAATATATAGTTTAAACGAATTATCGATTCATTATTTATACCTTTTTTTAAATGTATGTCATTTTCTACTTAAATCATTATATTTTCGAAGATCTATGACGATCCTTACTGCTAAGCATCCAAATCTTTTTAGTGAATATCATATATTCAATTTTCATGTAACTCTTATTTCTCAAGTTGTAGTGTCTGAAATTCAAATGGATACTAATTAAAAAACATTTATTCAACTTAATAACACCCTTATAATTAAATACAATACAATAATAACACAGAACAACTATAGATACTCACACGGCATTTCAAAATTTGAGAAATAAAATAGTTCTAATACATAATTGATGTTTTCATAAAAGCTTTCTTATTTTAAGTAACAAAAATATGTAGAATGTTAATGACATTACAGGTCATTTAAATAGGAGAATGCTAAATAGTTTTCTTGTTTTTTAAAGGTCACACTTATAAACAGTAACGAATTGTATCATAACGTATTCATTTAGCTTAGATCATTCAAACAGTAATAGACTTTTATACACAGATTTGGTAAATATGTGGAAGAGGTAGTCTGTAAATTAAAGCAACAATTTTACACTTGCAGCAAATATAACCAGTCTGTGCTTTATCGTTAATACAGTGGTTAACATACATTATTGTTCCTTCTTAATTTTGTTTCCATTTTATTTTGTGAAAGCTGCTGCAGCAATTTTATACTCTCTGTTTGTTACGTATGAATGATTTAAATTCCGAGTTGATATATTTTTATTGACGAAAATCTTCGGAAGTAATAATAATCACTGAAAAAGGTTGACCTAATTAGATAAAAGCCCTTCGTTTAAATAATAACAAGTTGTTTCAGAACAATGAGAGCAGAATTCTGGGTTCGCTCTCGTGATATAATGTACTTGAAGTACAATGATTGACAAACATTATAAATTATTGTTCACGTACAATTAAGAACGATTAATTGAATCTTTATTAAAGCTTTTATGGTACTTAAGGAGAAAATTATCTGCTTTGACGGGATTCCGCATTTTTATTAAGTCTTCATAGTAATCAAAACATAGTTGTGTAACTAAATTTTCTACTTCTTTTAGTCACAAAATATTTCTAGACCGATGTAAATTAAGAAAATAGAAAGGAAATTTTTGACTAAAATTTGCATGTATAATTTTGCCGCATATTTGATTAAAATTTCAATCAAGTGATGTTTATTTTAACATGTTCAAAATATTGGGAATTTGAAATATACTAAGAAATATTTAAAATATTTGACCATTTTAAGATGGTTGGAAAATTATATCGGTGATGAAGAATATTCTATTTATTGTAGATTCAGTTACAGACTGTATAAAGTTACAAAATACTTATTTTTGGTTTAAGATTGCGGCAAATTGTTTGTAATTATACTTTGTCGCTTTCGGTTTCAAGAGGACTATTTATATGTCTTTTTGGCGTATCTACACAATTTATATATTCATATTTGCGTAAATAAAAATGAAAGAGAAACTCGACCTGTAAAAATAGTGTAGTATGATTTACATATATCTAATTAAAAGTATGACATAAAAAAGAAATAAGTTCACGTTTAAAGAGTTAATCGTAAAAAGCAGTGCTATAAAAGCAGCCAATTTCTTATAGAGCATTGTTAGAGAATTAGATGGGCGAGTTGGTGCTTTGTTATTAGAGGTATTGAATATTATATTCATCACAATATAGAACTTGTCAGCGACAAACTGTTACCTCTCTATCTCTTTGCTATACGACTATACCCATATAATGAATATAATTTTCTTTCCACCTAAATCTGGTTGTAGAAATGATAAATATCTGAACACTACTCACATAAAGAAGTGCGATTTTTGTAGATATAACTTATAATTAATTTAGATACAATGTTCCGATTTAGGAATCTACACTTCTCCAGTAAAGCTCTACATGAACTTGGCTATTCCTGTGTTTTTACTACTTTTAATTTTTAAGGAGGAAGTTGACCCCTTTTACAATAATTTTTTCCATGAGATTTCACTTTTGTCGAGTTTCTTTAAAGTGTCGTGACTCACAGAAAAACAATAATATTAACCTAAATATTTGTAGATTTTAACGTTTTCTTTTGTTTATTATTTTCTTTTTGTCACGATCTCCATATATTGGATTTTAACAATAGTTAACCATACTGCCCATTCAAGGTCTTCAACATTTTTGCAACGACCGTATTTAAATTTCCCATAAGGTCTTTTTCAGTTTGATTGCATCAAACAATAGTATGCCGTAATGCCGTAATGTTCTTGTAATAAAAAATAATTAAATATATGCCATCAATATATGCCATCGAAAAAGGTATATGACAACTATTGGTATTACCGTTTATTTTAAATTTAATAAACAAATGAAATTAATTGATTACACACAATAAAATTATATTTAGGAAAGTAATTAATTAATGGAACATCATCAAATAGCATACATAATCAATGATTTTGTTATTAATATTGTAATAACCATTCGAATCTTATTATATCAGAGAAATGAAATGTGAAAGTTTATGCTTTGTAAAATAAGGAAAGAATTATTATTATGCTAACTCCCGTCATTTCAAATAACATGACGTAGGTTTGGCCAAAAAAGAACGAACTCGATATCAATTGGGTTATTGTTATACATTTAATTACAAATGTCTGATTGTTATGTATGCAGCGTATGCTACACGTATAGAATATTATGTATAATTAAAGAACGCTTTATTGATAATTGCAAACCTAGCCTTAATAGGTTCTAAAAAAGTCATCAGACTATGTTAAATTTAATGACCACTTTTCCATGAATTTATTTATCGTCAGGATACCAATTGTTTGAATCGACGTAAATTAACTTGCGCTGGCATAAAAGGTCATAACACCCATTGATTAAATGTATATAACAATACCAGCTTACTTTAATTTCTGAGAATCAAAGTGACATTAAATAAATGTTACACGTCACCTGGAATATGAGCTATCCCGTGAAAAAACAATCATCGATATCTTAAAACTTAGTTTTTTTTAATAAAATCCTGTATAGTAAGTATATATTATTATCTACGTTTAACGATTTTAGGTAGTTTAAAATATAACCAATTGCGTTCTTAAAAATTAAATTCCATTTTTAAAGAAAATATTTTATTATCAGCTTAATTAATATTGTGAAAGAAAATAGGCGGTGTGATTCATTCAAAGATTCAGTTATTTTTTTATATCAATACATAAAAGGCACCGGCTTTATTACTATTGAATAGATATGAGCAAGTCAATTTCTTTCGCAGGGCATTATGGATCTTTAAGATTTTTATCGCTTATCAACCGATTTCTAATTAAGCGCAATAATGCCTAATGGATAGTATTATCAAATCCAAACACTTATATATATTCGTGATAGTCATTTTTCATTGGTTAAACGTATATGTACTTGGATGTGAGAATTTAATTTGATGAAAGGGTACATAAGTCAATTAATGATTTTTAATTCGTAGATATATTAAGTTACATTTCATTCAAATCATATTATTTATCACATTATATCGACGGCCAATTTTGTAAGATTACAATAATACATATAACAAGGGTCGTTTACTTAATTTTAGCACTATTTTCATTACAACTTACATCACTGCATAAATTACGATATGAGTACATCTTCTTCGCAGTGGATAATGTTTATTAAAGTTTACGAAAGTTAAATTCATATGAAACATAAAGGCATATGACTCTCAGTATCGATCTGTGTGACATTTTTCACAAAGTTGAATTACATTGATTAAAAAAAAATATCCGCGTTTTAAACGTAATTCACGTAAGTCCCATTTGCATGATTTTTTTTTTATATTTCAAGTGCCTATTAATACAGGTAAAGATATACATTTAAATATTTATTATTTCTCTGTAAATAACGTCTTTTGTCTCTTTGGTTGAACAATCGCGAGGAAGTCGGATGAATTGACTCTTGAGCATACCATATAAAATTTACCATGAGAGAAACGATAATTTCTCAGATCCGCGACAGCCACTATCAAACTTTGACACTGTGTTATTAATAGTCATCACGAAACAAACTCTCACAAGAAATGATGATGGTTGAATTCATATTGGTAGTCCATTGTATTCTCGTCCTCACGTTTATCAGTGAAAATCGTGTCTTCAAATATTTTCTGGTGCAGAACTTTTACCTGTAGCCAGGTACGGTTACTCTATTTTGGAGAGTTTAGTTTACGTAATAGCGTAATTGGTACACAAATTTCAAGATATGAAACATGAGGGTTTGTCCCCCGTGAATTTAGTGTGTGCTTAATATCCACGGGCAATGAACAGTAGCTTCCAAGGATATTACTAAATCTAGAGATTCATACTTCACATCTTCAGTCAGCAGCTTTTCAAGCAAACAGTTACCGACGCTCCGTTGCTGATTGCAATAGCAATACTTTTCCGCTTCTGACTTTGGCAAGTGACAAGTTGATCGATAATGTTTTTGGAGATTCCCCAAATCACTAAATATTTTACCGCAGGTTTCATTCGGATTATTATTTAACTTCTATGCATATATAACGACTTCTACAAATTATATGAATGTTATCATAAACCAGTTCACTCAGGTATTGTAGATTACTGATAATGTTTCCTTGTTTTCATAATGATGATATTAGTCCAGACGCTAAGAATATTTTACCCGAGCTAGACATGTTAATAGATATGTACATAATCTTCAAGAAAAATAAGACACTTGTTGTATACAAAGTCAAGTATCAGCTCGATGTTAACTCGTTTTCTTTTTATTTGTCTTATAAAAACTTCCGCAGGAATATCTATGTATTTTTACTCTAATATTATTTGATGTCTAACTTGATATAAAACTAATATTATTGCTTACAAATTTTATAATATATATATAGAGAAATAGTAAAAGAAGCTTCTTCAAAAGGGCGATCTCAGTAAACATCGTCGTTCAGGAAGCCAAGTATTCCGGAAACTGCTTAAAATTTTGGCTAGATTACCTCTGCTGAGTTTTTAGAGCAGTAAATGATATTGGGATACGAATCTCACACAACAGCTAAATACATAGGTAGTGGTACTTTTATTTTCTACTAACACGCAACTTTGCAATGTAAAAACCGCAAATGAAAGATTAGAAAAATTAAAAGGAAAGTAAAAGGATGGACAAACAAGACAGACGAAACCCAAAATAAATAAAATTAAGTGTAGAATCCTGACACAGCTACGTCTATTTTGTCACTCCTTAATCTTCACCATGAATTTTTGCAATAAGTTTCAGAAATTGATTTTTTTCAATGTATATTTCCATTTTGTGAATACATTTGCGTTTGACTCCACCATGCGTTTCTTTTAGGCTTTCCCAAAATATTTATTTCATATAACCTTCTTTTGTCAAGGTTTTCTTTATCTACATTTTAAGATTAATAACTGAAATGAATATAGCAAGCAAACCTATACGGGTAAGTTGATAAATAATTTTAGGTTCAATGGTTTCGTTAGTCTATTTTCATATTAGCCAATTTAAATTTTTGAAACGATACATGCCCAGATATCACGTTTTAAAGCTACAAAGTAAAAGAAGGAACACTTAAAAATGCATCATGCCTGTTTATAAAAACATCACAGTTCCTATAGTTTATGTCTATGAATATAATTTTTTTTTAATTTTAATATTTATTGAATATATTTGGCGTTAATTTTGTAGAAATTCATTATTCGCAATTAAATGAAACTACGTGATCTTTGCTAATATCCCACCTGAAGATGTTGTAATACAACGAAACCTAGGTCGTGGTAAAGAAATTAAAGATAGTAGAAATAATACTACATCACGTAGTTTCATTTAATTTAATATTTATGCTCATCCCTCTACGTAGATTATCGCTGGCTTTGTCTTTTAAAATTGAAATAAACTTCCATTCCTATTTCTTTAATTTTTATGCTACATTTGTAAAATATTAAGTTTTAGAATGACGCGCAATGTATTAACTCTCTAATTTTTCAAGCATGCATTTGCAAAACCTAAAAAAAATGTTCGGTAAAAGCATCGGATTGCAACTTTCAAATAAAATTATTTCATTTAGCTGGTATCAACAATTTTAATACGTATGCCCGTTTATTTATTTTGTATAACTTTTGTGTGCTATATCCATAAATAAAACGATGTTATATAATACAGGCTCGTTTTGCTGTAATTGTTCAACCCTAGTTAATAAAGCCTAGATACCAAAACTAAGCGCCAAATCGGACCTTTCATTCTTACATTTACAAAAAAGTTATAAACATCTGAGAAAAGGGTTCATACTATTCGCACTAAGGCCTTTTCCAGTTTATTAAAGGAGGTATAAGATGACCTAAGAATTATTTCTTATAACTGCCAAAAAAGATAGTGTTGCCAAAACAACCCGACCAGGCATATATTATAGTAGGCAGTTATACCTTCATAATTTTATGGTCATTGAGGGAAGCTCTCAAGAGAAGCAATTACAGATTTTTTTTTATTTATATACAAAAGACAGTTACCCAAAAATACAAATACCATAGCATCTTCAATTTATCATACGCTTAACCAATAAGATTCGACCTTTCGCACAGACACAAAACACAAAAATTCGCATAGACACAAAACGTTCGGGTGCGGAGGGCAAAATAAAAACTCATTTATAATCGCCATGTATTGTCAATGGATAAACCATTTAAATGATTTTACTTATTAAATAATATGTGTTTCATGATCCGTCAAATTTTCAATCATTTATGTTATTTCAAAGAAGATGTAAACCACTTACCCACATTAATAGTATAAATGAATATTTTACAAAAACTTCCATAATTTCAGAAGTTACATATCAGACGTTGCTATATTTATTTATAGTAAGTCTCATATTCTATTATAATAAAACGACATATTTTTTATTTTCCGCATTTCCCTTATTTTGTCCCTAGCATCCCATAGTGAAACAAAGAACCTGTATTTTTTTATAATGTCCCTCCGTTTGTTACAACCTCATCGTGTACTACATTTTCACACGTTTTTAATGAAATTTTGTAAGTAGATGTTGTTTTTGGAGGTTTCAATCAACATGTCGCAGAATATTAAAAAAATTAAAGTATACTGTACATTTAAAGTAAGAGTCTTTTTCACGGGTTCAATTAGTGGAGTACCATTGGATAAGTATTTAAGACTAAATAGATATTATATAAGTAAAAATATTAATTAAGTAAAAGTGAGATTAATTAATTAAAAATATTTTGGTTATTATGAATTAATGATTTTAATAAATATTGTCTACTACTGAATTGCGCTTGTTGCACGCTCACATATGCATTTGATTAATTTTTAATTGTACTATAATGATACATTCACATTTATTGTGATCATTTTCGTGTTATAAATAATTTACTTGTAATTTTTATTTTAATTTTAACCAGTATATATTTATATTTCACAGCAAAACGTAATTTTTTTTTCATCTTATTATAGCTCGATCAACGATAAAAATCACATTTAAATCACCACAATGAAAAGATTGGGTATTGCATAATAAGATAATAAATATATTAAACGTTTCCACAAAGTACAACTTTAAAGCGCTGCACCAGTCTTCACAAAATAAGTAAGAAACCCTCGATACATGCACTTATTACAAATTTTCGGTGTTATGCCTTTTCTGAGAAAATGTGTGATTTGAAAGAAAATATAATTTGTACGTAACAGATAATTTTCACGAAAACTTTCATAACTTTGACTTTTACATATAAAAGTTTAAATTTAGAAGTCAGTAGGGCAAGATGAAAATCCTCGATGGCAATAATACCAGCTGAAAAGGTCGACATTCTCAAGGCAAAACTTTCTTTTCGATAACAACAAAGCCTCTCAGCAAAGTGACGGCATATGTTTGCTTTTGTAATATAATAACTTTGATATACACAAGTTACCACGTGTACGAGGATCTGTTTATTATGATGTACGTATACATACCCAATGTTTATTTGCAAGATATTTACTTATTCAGGAATTTAGCACGTAGTTATTTTCATAGAAAAGTTATTTGAGTAATCGGTCTTTCGTGCAGAAATTTGATTACGTTTTGTAAATGTCTATTTTATCTGATTCTTTTTTCACGGCGTTTAATACAGAATTAGCCATTATTGATTGAATCGTAATTAATTTCAAAACATTTTTTTATATTTATTATTTAATTTGGTTTCTAAATACGTCCATGTATACTTCATTTTTGGGTTTTTACATATACCAATGAGAATGAATATCTCTATATGAACATTAAATGTAAAAATATTAAACATTCGACATGTTTCTTTTGAGAAATTAATGGCTCATTTATCCATACTGTGAATATAGTTTTATTGACATAGGCTCTTTTATAAATGAATCAATTAAATTAGTAGTAAGTACAGTTTTAAGCAGCAAAAAAATATAGAAATTTACGCGGTCATTAGAGCTCTATGGTTTTTATTTTTATTCTTAGTAATTTTAGCACTTTACCAAATGATATGTATTTAAAATATAAAAGAAATAACATTTTGGAAACTAAAATATGTTTTATAAATTAAATTGCGACCTATAGCATTCTATTTTCATAAGTAGATATATATATAAATATAAAGGTAAAGATAAAAGGACCTATGTTTAACTTATGTGCATGTTTTAACTTATGTGCATTTCCTTATTATTACCCATACTTAATGGTAATTCCTATAAAGCCTTAAAATATGTAACGGAATACATTTCCACCAATGATATTTTATTTATGAAAAATAGATCATTGTCTACATATTTATTAAGCTTATAGACATACGATCAAAAGTAATAAGTAGGAGTCGGAACGACGAAAGAAGTGGAGGATTCAAATGATGATCTTTAAAAAAGCTTTTATCGCTAAAGAACACAAATAAACACGTAAAACTTTACTTTCAGACGCAGTAAATTTTTTGCTGGAAAGAAATAGCCGCAGATATGCTTCACATCGCTGCGATAACCCAAGGGTAAACGAAGTGGCGAAAGAACGAGACGAGATGTTTTGTATTACAAAGAAACCAACGGCAAACCTCGAGCTTTGAATTTGAAAGTTTCACTTGCAACTTTATGTTACCAAAATTCATTGTCATTATTATTATTTATTTTATTAGGCAAACCGAAAATCAGCCCAGTTTCCCTACTTCCAAAAATGATTTTGTTTTGAAATGAAGTACACAGAAAACTTCTATACTTATTTTTATTTATCGGTGAATCAGTTTTGGATGTTCCAAAATTTATAGGGTACTTAGTTGAGACGTCAAATATTATAGATCGAAAACAAATGTAGCTTCGTTACTTTATAATGTTTTAAAACTATCATATCTTACCATAGTTTGTGTTACTTATATTTACCTACCCAATTTATGTATGGACAGTAGCATGAATCAAACTTATGTACTAATAGGATTTGATTAACCCTTTATACACCAAAAAAATGGAAACTTTGAGTTATTTATGAAGGTATAAAATGCGAACAAGCATAATAAATTATTTTAAACAAAATTATTTGTTAAGAGACCAAAGGAAAATTCTTTCGATTCCATTAAAATTTAAAATTGTCCAGTGGCCATTGTTGAAATCTCCAGTCCTTTTTAGTAAGCATGTTTAATTTTCATTGCATCCATTATTTGCCATCTGATGTTGAAAATCTTATTAATTACGTAATCAGTTTTTTTTTTAATTCATGTTCTTTCAATTACAAATTACATTAAACTAATAATTTATATGAAAAATGGAAGTAAACATTCAAGTCAATTTTTTTTTAAATTTCATTTAATAAAATATTTAACCATACCATGATTTATGGTAACAAACATTTCTCAACATAAAATGTAAATTTGAAAGCTCGACGCTCATCGCAAAATTCTAAAATAATATCCATTGCCTTTTATCGTAATTTCTTTCCCCTCTTTGTTTGCTCCTGGGTCATCGGAACGACATTAAGTAGCCCCGAGGTAATTATATTTCCGCAAAGTATTTATCATATTTTAAGATAAAAATTTTACGTTTTTATTTACGACCCTCGCGAAAAAGTTACTTTAATGATAACGATTTGATTTTTTTGACTTATTTTGACTTTTGGACCCTCACTTTCCGTATTATGCATATTTTGTGAACAGAGGTGAATATATAGATTACAATCCATTTTCGCACTTTGAGTAGAGCCAGAAACGCAAAATCTGTAATAACATTAGCACTAAAATTCAGTTGCTCACCTGATTTATGTTGTTTTTAGTGGTCATGTCCACCGACATTTGAAAAAAATTCCTGACATTAAAAAGTCTATCGATTCTGAAGTTTCACATACATAATTTCTATGTTCAGGGCCATTGTCATAAATAATTTTCATCAATATTTCAATCTTTTTCAAGGGAACTCTTTCAAATATTTTGTTTTAAATTTATTTCTGATTTGTATTGAATGATCTATGTTTTACGAAATGTTAATTAAAAATAAGGATTTATATAATCCCCGTCAAACAAATTTGTAATTTGATTATACAATAATTTTAATTCTTAAGTATCTGGCTATCTAATATAGTTTTGTTGTTATCGTATTTGTGGATAATGCAGCATAAATAACCTTAATACTCTATATAAAGTATGACAAAAACTAACAGGTTAGGTACATGTTAACTGTGGAAGAAAGAAAAGAAATTTTAGAAAGGGATGCTACGATGGCATAAAAAATATGCCCTGGCGTATTTGAGTATTCGGAAAATTTCTGCAATTATTATGGGACATTTCATCGTCGACAGCGATTTCCACGCCTTCTAAATATTTTGTAAAAAATCTTGGTAATTCGAATATTATTTTTGTAGAACACTTGAAATATGTAATTAATACTTTATTTAAGGTTTGGTAAAAACTGCATTTGGTTACTGCGTTTGCACTAACTAGTATCGTAATAGGTGAAATCTAGTACGGGTTTTGTACTTCTTTGGCTGGTAAGCCTGGACATTCATTACTATAATCATGTTAAAATCATAATTAATGAATAAGGCTGAAATTATTTTCTTCTGTAATAACGTAATTACTATACCTTTTATAAACCATTTTTTATCAGCTTACATACCGTGCACGCGTGGAATACTCGGAGAGAAAACTCATTGGAGACAGTTACAATAATTGGAAGACTATGACTTTTAGCAAATTAGATGTATTTCCTTAACAAACATGCATTATGAATATATTTTCTTTAACAAACATGCATTACGTAAAGTAGTGCATATTCTAACCGGTAAAAGGAAAGTATACAAACTTGAATAAATATCATAAAGCGTTACGTTCTCTTCTACCAAAATTGTATAATTGGTCTAGATGGAAATAGAAGTAAAACATAGTAGTTTAACATTAAAAGTACTTTATGACATTTCTAATTTATACAAAATAATATGCAATATAAGACTTAGTATCTTTCACAAAATTATTTAAGATATATGCGTAAAAGAGGCATGCAATTGATTACCGAGAAATAAGGATTTTAAAAAAGGTTTTAATTAAAAACCCTTGAAACAAATTAAAGTTAATGAATGAAATGGAAGAAATGGGGAAACGTATGTAAACTATTACTGTGACTATGGCCTATTATTAATTCAATCCTGAAAAAAAAATTTCTTTATAAAGTTGTTACGATGGTCGCTCCAGAAAACAAAACTCACGAATCTAATTGTATGTAGTATAGATTTTTTCGTTATGAAGTTTTTAAAATATAAGACCTTCAAAAACATTTTAAAAGAAACGAAAACCGTTGGCATTACTATATTGAAATAAAAGAGCAAATCATTTTTTTTTCAATATAAATAAAATGAATATCAATTTACTAAATACCAGCATCAGTATTGTGGCCACATGACCGCTCATCGCTAATTTCAATGGGCCAATAAAGTTATTTATATTTTCTGATGAATCAAAATCCTCCGAGAATTAGCAAGCCAATGAAAAAAATGGCTTTGACAATTCATGAATGTGCAGAACTTTCAACATTAGTCAACGTAATACCGATCAATTCAAAACGAAACAAATTATATATTAATTACATAAACATTATTCGTTAACTAATAACACTTAATACTCAGGTACTCATGTTAATACTCATGTTTCGTACAAGTAATTGCTAATTTAAATTCGGATGATCAGCGTATACTCCATTTACAAAAATTAACTCCACCACGAAATTTCAGCAGTGACTCTAATTGCATTTATTTCGTTTCCTAATCTCTTAATTAGTTGTTGGCCGCCTTAATTTTATGTCAGCTCTTAGAAAAATTGGATTTTCTTTCACCTCTCACTTGAATTCGTACATTTTTTATTTTTCAGGCTTTCTTCCATGTCAATAATAATCATTTTTGAGCTCAATCGTAGGATTCACAATCTTTAGCGTTACAAATTTCATAACAAGAAATATATCAACATACTCTTATGTACACATGTATATATATATATATATATATGTATATATATATATATATATATATATATATATATATATATATGTACATATATTTATATATATATATATATATATATATATATATATATATATATATATATATATATATACATATATATATATATAAATATACCCATGAATGAATACAATCTGTTCCGAATAATATCTTAGCTTGCTGTACAATAATAATCAATATTTGTCGCATATAAATTCTCAAGTGTGCCTTTAGAAAATCTACAAAGTTTATTAAAATTATTTCTTTGTTAAATAACAATCAGAAGGTCAGTTGTAATCAGGAGATTAAAAGTAATTAAAAATATAAACCCAATAATTACTAGTCGTTGTGTACAAATATTTTCCACAAATGCTAGTATTATAAGACATATATAAAATCTACTATAAGACGTACATAAAATCAACATTTACAAATTAAAATATTAGTGAAAAATAAAAACAAATATATCTTAAAAATAAGTGGGTAAAATGAGAACAAAAATATAAAAGATTAAATTATCAATTACCAATTTTCACATGGCATGATTGGAAATAAGGAAAGGGAAAAATGTGTAATTAATAAACAGTAAGACCAAAGAATTATGATAGGGTGGACTTTTCGAGACTATTTTTGAAAACAGTCATAGAGTGCGTATTTCTGGTATTCAGATTCGAATCATTCTAAAATTTACAGTTTAAACAGTTAAGAAATTGTGCTTCTAATAATATTAAATACGTTTGATTGTTAAACATATTGGTAAGAAGTGAAAAATATATAGATTGCACAGAATAGGCACTTTAAATCGATATAATTTGCGCTCCGAGTTCAGCAAGAAATTCTTATTTTTTGCTCAATTTACACAAATAATTGAAGATTCTTGAAGCATTCTGCTGAAGATACGATGACGGATAATTTTTTTCAAGACTATCAACAAAAATTTTGATCCATCAATTGACCCAAGTCTACTGATCGATCACAGTTGGCACAAATAGAATTGATGTGTCATTTAACATTAGATTTTATTTCAAAAAGCAGTTTTTGACTACAAATTATGACACCTTGAAACTTAATTGGTTTAACTGAACCCACGGACATATTGAAGGAAGGTGTTCATTGAAGGTATTTATGACGGTTGATACAAAGTTTACATCAGTATAGAATATATTTGTAATTCATCAACCCAAACATTATAATTATCGTATATATTCCCAACGACCCCGTCAATGAATATAGTAAACGAAGTAGAGAAATATCCCTAGTACTTCATCCCCCCTCCTCCGAAGATGATGGAATCATCATTAAGGATATTTGTCTAAAGATTGTAACGTTAAGAAAATGCACCAGTGCAGTAAATTATCATACGAGTTTGTATCGATTGCACATATATTATTCAATAATGAAAACTAATTTATACCAAACTAATCATTCGCAAAAAAAGAACTTCGAACACTGAAAGCAAAATTTTAATTAATAATAACACTGTAGCAAATTTCGAAACAAAAGTTCCATAAATAAAAATTATTTTTCATTAAAAAGGTTTTCATTAGAACATCATATTACCAAAATATCTTATATCAATATAAACTTCTGAGAAACATTATAAGACAAGAAATTTTCAATCAATATTTTATAATATAATAAAAATTAAATTTCTCGGTATTTACTTTTCATAGAAGCGATTTATTTTCTAAAGTGGATGTTTAGAGCAGTAAAGTTGCGGTATTTCTTGTACGAATAGAAAATACGTTACGAAGTCATTATGAACTCATTTATGATAAAAAAATAATATAAAATTATATACACCAGCTGAATGAAGTTACCGGGAAAAATTAAAAAAAAATGAAACGTCAACATCCAGCCAAAATGTTGTATTATTAGAGCTCAAACAATTTCATAGCGGAAATAATGTTGAAATTTTCCTAGAATCTCGGAAATATGAAGAACTTTTAAAATGAATGCGAATGCACGGTATATCCATCGAAATATACTTTTATTGTACTTGTGGTTAAATCAGTGTATTGAGGCTGATCTTTCTTAGCACGAAAACAAAAATGACACTTTTATACAGAGAAAATAGAAAGTTCGTTAAATTTTTTTGAATCGTGAATCACATAAGTCCAATTTTTTAAAAATTTTTATAAAAAACGAGCTTCTTCTTCATAATTGTTATTTCTATTTGATAAAAGCTATTTCTTCGGAACTCTTTTAACTAGCAATATAAAACAAAGTGCAGATTATATACCATTATATCCTCCAAACAAAAATGTTACATACTGATACATAAAGCTCGCAGGCCCGACTGGATTATAAATAAAAACAACAAATAACTCGAAAAAATTATATATTCATTTTGAAAACCCAGGAAGAGCGTCCGTTAACAGTTTAGTTCTAATTGCGTCTTGTTTAAATTATTTATATTAATGAAATTTTAATATATGATAACAATTATTCTTTTAATCATTTATAAAATGTTATTCATCCTTATTATATATTATTCATCCTTATATCCTTATTATGAAGCATTGTTTACTTTTATGACAGGTATGTAATTTCAATTGAGCGAAACAAGATAAAAAGTATTAATTTATTTGCATATCTCTCAAATTTTAGACTAATTAACACTTTTAAATATTAAAAAAAATAAATAAACAATTTTTGTGGAAAACTAAATCTTTTTGAATTTCGTAACTCTGACTTTGACATATAAATGCTCCGCATAGTCAATGCATGCGCGAGGAAAACCCTTGAGGGCAATAATGCCAGCAGGGAAGTTTGAATATATTAAAATTCCATATACTTGTACCGTTATTATAGAGAAACAGTTGAAAAATTAGTGGTAACTTGATTTTTATTTTCATTTATTACACGGTTTCCTGTTGCGATAGCACCTTGTTATATAACTTATTATAATCTATTAAGCAATTAAATTGGTTCCATTTTTTAAAATTTTTTTAGAAGGGCACATAGTTATGCAGAGGCATGTGAATTCGAAATTCATAGGGGAATAAATATTTGTACCAATTATAATTAAGATGTAACTTGAAAATTTTATTTAATTTCTTCATAACAGTGAGATAGAAAAAAAATTCTCCACACCTTATTGCGTTGCATAAAATATACGAGAAAAATACACTTAACTTCGCAAGTAATTTTCGTTTTACGGTTCGATATTTTTTATATATCATTTTCAAAACTTCATTTAGTTTTTAGTTAATGTTTTTTTTGAATAGTAATTTTATCTATAAATCCTATAATTTGTTATTTACTAATAAATCTTTAAAATAGTCTACAAAATTATGAAAAGTAAATATTTTTACGATGAAAAATTAGAAAGAGGGCCAAAGGATATGTACGAGCTAACAAGATACATTTATGGAAAAAAACATTTAATGAAAGTCTCGACAAAAACGCCAAATTTTTAGAAAATCAAGGTAAAAATTAAATACAAAAACAATTTAAACATGGAAATTAGGAACACGATCTTTAATTATGAATTATCAAATTTAAAAAATAATTCAACATCAACTGTTAGGATGTCGCCATAACAAAAACATAGAAATATATCAAGAGAAAAACCCAAATTTTAGCAATGTTCACGTATCACTGTCTAAGGTAAAATATTACATATCAACATATTAATCAACGCGTTCATATTGCATTGCAAAATTTATCCAAGTTTACATTTTTACTGACGTTGTTTTACCAATGAATAGTAAACCATTATCAAAATATTAATTTCAGGTTAAAAATGGACGATAAAAATTGGAAGTTAGTTGGCAAAAGGACAAAATATAATATAAATCTTGTTTAATGTTCTCTGAAAAACCTTTCATCCGCAAGCGACCTAAACTCGCATAATGTTACTTTCACATACGATAAATACTTTGCGGGAAAGTAATATCCGCAGAGGGGCTAGATATCGCCGTGATAACCCACGAGTTAACAAAGAAGGGAACGAAGGTAAGAGATGTTTGGTATTAAGAGGTATTCGATAGGGAACATTTAATTTTTTGGAAATTGGACTTTAAACTTTAGTGTACCTTAACTCATTTTATGGATGTCTTATAATGCTACTATTAATTTTTGAAAATTATAAGTGTATCAGATTGTTTACATTTAATTTGAAAACTAGTAATATAAAACAATTCATTATGCCTCGGGATGCACAAATTCGGTCAAAATGTTAAAATGTGAACAAAACTTACGTAAAAATAATTTTCATTATTTATAGCAAATACCATTTTTGTGAATCAAGAATTTTTTGTGAATACGTGTATAAGAAATCACTAATCTAACTGTTTCATAAAAAACTCATTTTTTTTTGCTTGGAATGTTTCATTTATTGTTTTACAATTTTTAATTACTTTCTAAATTTTATTGTTGTAACTATCAGTTTACAAACTGGAAAGGTAGGATGGTTTACAATGATAAAAACAATTTGAAAATAATGTGTAAAAGCAAAAATATAACAGTTACCAATCTATATTGACTATCGTTAAAAGCTAAAGTTCATATTTTTTAATACTCCATATTGCATACATATATGTATATAGTTTTTATAATGATTACATATATGATATACTGAAATTGTGAAGTGAAATACTTTCCTCACAAAACACACCACACCAATAAACGTATTTGTTACATATATTTAAACACGTGATTATGTGAAGATTTCAAGTCCTTTATATCACGAGGGCAAACGTACACGTGCGCCATTTTGCTGAGAGATTTTGTTAATACAAAAAATAGGGCTTCAATCTAAGCGGGTCGACATTTTTCTGTAGGAATTATTTTTCTCAAGAGTTTTCTTCGCGCACGAACTAACGTAGGAATTAAAACAATCTATCCTAATTAAAATGATTATAACTTATGATTACCATAATACGTATCATTTGACAACATTTATTAAAATATATTACATATACATATATATATATATATATATATATATATATATATAGGTAAAATAAGGAATATTGCTTTCTTTAATTTTAATCTCTTTTTTATATATTTACTCACGGTTAGCTTAATAAAATTCTCTGAATTATTTTAACTGATAAAAAGATGAATACCTCTGGGATTGATATAGAGATTAAACAACAAATTATATTGATTAAAAAAGGAACAATTATTTTATAACACTAACAGCAATTATTTTAATTAAATGTGTAAATTCAATGAGGAAAAATTTCAGTGAAACTAAATCAATATATCCAAATTTTAAAGCATGGAAGCAAGCAGTATCATTAAAACCATTTAAACTCTTTATAAATTTATATTTAAATGTGTTTACCAAGGTAGTTGTGAAAAATTGTGTTTATTAAACATAAATTTGTCTGAGAGATATAAAATTAATAATTTTATATTACTCTTTCTTTACTTTACAATGTTCCCAGGTTTTTTAATATTGTAATGTCCCCATTTTAACACTGTGAGTCCTACAAAAAATGCAAGGTTTTAATTAAAGTCAAATTTAAGAAAGGTAAGCGTTTAATCCTGAATAAACATATGACATCTTTAAACTTCTGTTATAAAATAAACATGAACTTCTGCTGTGAAGATATTTGAAACATAAGCTGCAACGCAAAATTTAATGCGCTAGTTTTAGTAAGGGAAGTTTGCAGATTATATAGATCATTAGAAGATAGTAGATTAGTACATACTGTTTCGTTAATGTTTCGTTTAATGAGCCATTTCCCGACAGGGGCAAAGCTTCTTACGCATCGCGTGATAAATACTATCAACTCACATAACTTACATAATATACTATCGATACAACAATGAATAACAGACATTTTTACAAATAATTTTCGAATTATTCATCACACAATAAGAAAAAGTAAAAGAACGAAATTATAGAAATAGGTGAAAGAATGATTACGTTTTCCTATTACACGTACGTGCATGTAGTATCACGCACATACATTCTCTCGTTGGGACGATTATACGCACACACACATACACATGTGGCTATCATCAATAAAAACACGGTAATGTGGGAAAACTACCAAATGTGATACCTTTTTCAGCCTATTTCTCTTTAGTCCATCGTCTTATAGTCAACATTGAACATACATTAAATAATTTTTAACGTATCCAAAAGTTCTCTGATATAATCGTTTTAATATTTAACTAATTATGAGGAAAAATTATTTAAATTAATTAATAAAATTATAAATAAAGAAAAAAACATAAAATTGAAAACAAGTTGAAGAAAATTAAGTTTAAAAGAAAAAAAAAACGGAGAAAGGGAGCAAGACGATTCCTTGGAGACCGACAATAGTCAGCGAGCAAAGACGGAGCAGATATTTCTCTACAAAACTAAATTTGTTGACAAATAAAGTTGAAAATCAATAAACTTTTATTTTGATAGTTGGTAAAAAAATAGAATCATAAAAATTGACATTTTTCAAAGGCAAATTTAAACCCTAGTAAACATTTTAAACAATTTAAAGACGGAGTCCGTTTCTTTATACAAGCAGACGTGTTCTATTAAAAAAAATATGTATAAAAAGTATTTGACTCGTAAAATTAACCGCAATAAAATTACTTCCGTCATAACTCCAGGCTGACAAGTCAGTCGATAATAAATGACACACCCGCTGCATATACGTATATATATTTAGATAAAGTTTAACTGTATCAAACATTCTATATTTAAAATTGCCAATAATCGTTCCTTAAAATAATTTCAAAATTTTGCTTGAAGGAGTAAAAATCGCCAAACATAACTCGAAAATCGTCGTTATTAAGTTCCATGATACTGAAACTTCACTTTTATGATGATCTATTTGACGATTGAGGATTCAGATCGTTCTCTTCATAATACATTCCTGAGGCTGATTATCTTCAACGTTATATGTTACATATTTAGATGGGATATCTCGTAATTTATAACTTTTTTTGCAAAATGTTAGAATGAAAGGTCAGATTTGGCGCCTACTTTTGGTCTTTAAGCTTGAGGTTGAAAAATTATAGTAAAATGACCTGGTATTATGTAACGTCTTATTATTTTTGGATACAAAACTCCAATGTTATACAAAATAAATATAACTTAGAACTGTTGATGCAAGTTAAATGAAATAATTTTATTTCAAAATTGCAATCTCATGTCAGTATATGATATTTTTAAGATTTTCCAAAGGAATGCTTGATAAATTGGAGGGTTAATATATTACACAATAATAATTACACATTACAGTTAACATATTACACATTAATAATTACACTTTCATTTTAAATCTTCATACGGGCCTGAAAATATAAGATATTAGCGAATTTTTAGAAGACAAAATTAGGGATAATCCACGCAATGGGATGTGCATAAAGGATTCGATCTCACTTTGCAGGTAAATAAATTAAACAACTTATATTCATAGACATAAACTGAAGAAACTGTCAAGTTTTGATGGGTAGATATGATGAAATTATAAGTGTAACTTGTTTTGCTATGAAATTTTAAAATATTATATTTGCGCAACTAACCTTCCAAAAATCTAAATCGATCAATAAAAAAATTGTACAATGAAACCCCTAACATTATTGATTAACTCACTCGTGTAGGTGGGCTTGCTATAATATTTTCAGTTGTTAATCGTATTATGTAGATAAATAAACCTCGGAAAAATAAACATTTGTGGTAAAAAACTTAAAAGATAAAGAAATGAGTGACGGCACTAAACTGGAGTACAAACTCATTAAAAAATTGTAAATATAAGTTTAATAACAGTTTGTAAAAATAAGCACGGAAATTCGTGTGTAACAAGTAGTGGATTGAAAAAATGGATAGGAAATTGGTGCAACAATTAAAACTAATGACGCACAAATTAAAATTAAAGTTATCTGCAAATTATAATGACTGAAAAATTATTCGCCGAATAAAAACTCTGAGAATGGAACGAGTTGACAGTTTATTTGTTCAAGTTACCCAGTTGAGCTAAATAATACAGTTTGCATTATCTAATTATTGCATAGCAGCAAAAATATCATAGTCATAAAATAGAATAAAAAAATTATCTCGCTAATTTTCTCCGGTCAAAAATGTCAACATCAAGCTTTTCGTTTTCCTATATTTATATATGTAGCAAATATTTTGATCTTTTGATGAACTTTAGTTTTTATTTCTAAAAACTTATTATATTTACGATAAATTGTTCAAAATAAGTATTAAGCAATTTTTTCATTTCAATTAGCAATACGATAAAAAGTTTTAAAAAAGTGTATATTAAGATTTAGTGATACAGTAATTAGCTCTTATGTAGTAATTAACTATTGTCCTATGACCACCTATTTCTTATATTCTTAGTTGTTACTAAACTATGCTTTGCTATAAATCGTTTTGATTTTAATTTCAAAGTTTCATTTTAAGACATTATGTTGTCATAAATATTTAAGTGGTCTACGTCAGCTATCAATAACTATTTATCGAAGTAAATTATTCTACGACCGACAGTTCAAAAATTATTACCGATGATATCAGACATACAGATTGTTATATTATAACCGTAATATATTTCTAATGTGTTCTGTATTTAATTTATAGCAGGTTGTTTTGTAGCCGGGTTTGATATTGATAAAGTTTTCGTTAGTACTCTTCATGTCATGTTTTAGAAGTTATACTTATTTTGACGCGTTATGAAAAATAGATGAAAGTGAAATTTTAAGTATGCAAAAAGAAATAGACAGAATGAAGTTGTTTAATATGCAACAAAATATATAGGAAATCAGCAGGATGAACTTGTTCACTTAGCATATTTTACATAAATTATGTAAAATATGTTAAGTGAACAAGTTCATCTTGTTGATAAAATATGTTTAGTGAACAAAATGGGTAGTCCACCATTTTATTATTCTGCTGGCTTTCTATTGTTAGCCAAACAATTTTTATATGCAGGTGTCTGTAAGAAATTAAATGCTCATTATTCATTAAATTTTTTGAATTAATTTAATTTAATTTTAAAATTAATTTAAGTTTCATTTAATTAATATAATAAGTAATAATTATTATTTTTATTATTAATAATAATGATATTATTAACTAATAATGATTGGAATTCTAAGTAAAAAGTTAATTTTTTTATTACTCTGTATGAGAAAATAATAAAGTTGAAGCGTGATAATTTGGAAAAGGTCTGGCATATCATTGGCTTACAATTGAAGGCCAGCAGAAAAATATAATGATTGACCAACCATCTGTCAAATAAATTTTTATTTTTAAAAATTAATCGTTGGATTTAATTTAGATTTTACCAAATGTATTTACAACACGCTCCAGTTCTTTTATTATTTTATTTTCATTCATTATTCGCGTTCTAAATAAAGTTATAAGTTGGTCAATTATTACGTCAAAGAAGTATAACTTCTAACTCGCCTACATTTGTACTCAAATATTTTTTTTTAAATTTTAACAATATTTTAATCTGTGAGAATTTGTTTATTAAAACTTATCAAGATTAAGAAATGCTTGAATTTTCCTACAATTGTTTTCGCATCATATCTCAGTGTCGTTCACTCTTTCGGTGTTTTGTTTACATAGTCGGTCAGTACGAAACAAGAATAATATAACTTCGCACCACACGCTGAGAAAAGAGCTGGCATTAAATACAATTAAGTGGCTAAAATATTTTATTTATGAAAATTATTCGTAAAACTACATGGTAATAAAAAATTAAACAAATCCTCTAGATTAATTTTTGATATTTTTTTAAGTGTCGTCAGTACTCAAAATGTAAATATTCTAAACCAACTTCTACTATCATATTTATAGTTGTAATGTCATGATACGTTTTTTTTATTTAAATGATACGTTAATATATCATAAAAATCATCAACTTTAGAAACATCATCACTATATTCGTCACGCCCGTCACTACTTTAAAAGATAGAGTTTTTAATAAACATATTGCGTATTTTGGAGTTTTTTCTTTTACTCTTTGTTAACTTTAAATTTCATGATCCGAACTCAATAAGAGAAAGTTCTCTATTGAATTTTCTAAAGTTTCTTTTTCTGTATTTTTTAAAATATGTTTCTTTCTTTTTGCGATTCTTCAGTTAATTGACTTATAGGCAAAAAAGTGCTGAGGAAATAAATTTCAATCATATATCAAATATTTATATTAAATTGGAGTTATATTGTATGAAGGATACTTGGAAATGAAATATCCTGCAGTATAATTTGCAAAGAGACGATATTTTTCAACATTCACAACATCTTTTTACTTCAAAAGTAAAAAAAGGAACCCTTATAGGATCACTTCGTTATAAAGTCTGTCAGTCTGTCTGTTATGATCCATTTTCTCAGAAAAGCGTGGGGGTGTCAAGTTGAAAATAAGTTCATAGTCTTATATCTACAGTCCGTCGGGGTTGCTAAACAAATCAAGCTTCTATGTCAACGCCGTCATGAAGAATTCAAAAATATGACCATCTATGCCGCATATTTTGAGACTCGCAAGTAAATCAGACCCTATATGGGTTGACCTTACGTTGACCTGGAATCATGCAATTATGCAAAAGGCAAGATCTCATAGCAAAATTAAAAGGAAAAACACGAAAATCATTCATTTGTATTTATAGTTTAAAATATACTCCAATGATTTTACTCATATAGAAGACATGATAGGCAATATATTTACGTAGTGTAAAATTAATATTTGAGAGATCGAATTTTAAATGGTAAATTTTTATTTGGCTCACCACAACTTCCTCTCTTTTGGTGAACTGCTCAGACGTCGCATCGCAATTAAAATATTTCAATATTGATGTTGTTCCCATGAGAGCATTGCAAACTTTTTCGTCCACCATTGAAAAGTTCAATTTATCTGTAAATTTTTTCGATTAATTATCACATGGCTTTCTTGAATTATTTCTATTTTGTCCTATATTTTTTATCTTGCACTAGAAACATGAGATGATGACATTGAGGAATTCGCTCCGTGGTGAGGTAAAAGAGAGCTTTTAATTTACCAGAGGCGCCAGTTTCAATTACTGCAACATGCATATAATAGCAGTTTTTAGGAAGAAACTTTTTCTTAACCACTTCTCCTTATCACCTCATATTACTTGAAAGTTTGTTTTGTTTCTAAGTGTATTAAAATAGCTAGAGTGTCTTTACTTGATAAAAGATTTTATTGTGATTCAAGAATTTATTTGAAATATTTATAATTTCTGTAATATCCGCCCATCTTCACCTACACTCCGACTTAAATTTTATTAGTTTTGACTTTAAATCAATTAAATCACAATTCGTCCGCTTTTCGAGGATTTTTATCATAGAAATTATTTTATTATTTTAAATTATCTTCTACAAACCACTTCTTAATATTGGCATGCTTGTTATTCGTGACGAATAATATATTTAAACTTGTTCAAAAAACAAAACAACATATAACGAAAAATATTGAAAAACTAAGAAAAAACATTTTCTTCCATGTAAATCAAAATATTTAAAAATATACCAAAAAGTTGACATTTTTTTTAACTTTTTAATGGTGCAGAAATAATTAGAAAAAAATACAGGCATTCAAGTGGACTTCCGACAGAAGTAAAAACTTAAAACTATGAAATAACAGTGGTCTTTTTTAATTTTCAAATTAATTGTAGTATCAAAAATTAAAATTTTATATTTTTCACATCTAATCATTAGTCAATTATTAAGCCAAACCATACAATGGGCTGAGAAAAGTTTAATACGAGTATATATTAGCGCGAATATTTTATTTATTAGTTAAAACATTTCATGGGCTGCGAAAACCCAGTACAAAACATGAATACAACTTAATTGAAATAATAATTATTATGCATTTGTGTTATTTATACATAATATTTTTAATTACATAAATTTCAATGAACTTAATTTTCAATAATATTTTTAAAGTTTGCATCACAATCATCGTTAATTTCAACAATATTTAGATTACTCTTCACTTTCAATCATCTCATTACATTTTGTAAAGGATTCAATAGTCTTATGGTAACTGAACCGTCGAAACACTTAAAATAATAATCAAACAAAAACACAATTTAAACAGCGCACAGTTTACACACATTGATCTTTCCACTGGTCAATTTAACTTTACTTTCATAAATATACATAGTCATAATCTTGCACAACACGTCACCCTTATGGCTACAGATAAACCCATCCATGCTGCTGACTGAGCACGACACCTCACACTCATAGCTACAGACATAATTTTACCATTATTATGTCGGTGACGCGAACCCATAAGATTTCCCCCTATCAAAAATCTCTCAAAAGAAGTTTTCACTCCAAAAATAAACACTCGATCGATTGAAGAACCTAACTGAAATAATATTTCTTGATTGATTTTGTTAAAATTAAATTGTAATAAACCAATATATTTGTTTAGCGTATTCCATGTAAACAAAAACAAATAAATAATTGTTGAAATATCGTCACATACTAAAGATTTCATAACTAAATTATATTAATAACTTTTAATAAGAAAACACTTATAATACAAGTCGAATATAGGTCAACTGCGCATTCACCTACAAGTCGTAACAATAGTGGATTCTAGGGGCAATCAAGGGAAATATCTATATATTGTGAAATTATGTATTGGTATATAGTATACTGAATTGCTGTCAGTGGGTTTTTTTAAATTATATTCCATTTTTTAATTTTCTGCCAGTTTTTAGAATATTGTCCCCAGTACTGGGCGAATAACGCAAGCAGGTGTAAGTTGTTTTTAAATTTCATCTATTTTTGGTATCGATAAACGTTATTGAAATATTTTACATTTAATTAAAGTAATAGAGTTAATATTATCACACAGAAAAAGTATATTATTATAAATGAATAATTTATAACTGGGAAAATTATGAAGTTGGAACTTAAATTTATCAGAGATTGATTTTTGTTTATAGTAATACACACGATATTCTATATATTTACACAACATCATATTTGCTAACTAACGATATGTTTATTGCAAACGAGTAAGAGTATCATTGATTAAGTTTCTTCTCTTATTTTAGATAGAACATTTTTGCTATTTACAAATTTGCTACTATGTCATCAAGCAAACAATTTGTTAATTACGTTGTAATTTACGATTCACAGCGAAAGTACATAATACTAAAGATTTTGAAAAATAAATCCTAGAAAATTTGCTGTAGAGGATTGCAATGGTCCAAATAAAATGCACAGAAAAAGTAACGATGGTAATTAAGTGCTTAGAATTCAAGAAATTTTAAAAATCATGAAACTATGAAGTTAGTTTTGAAAGAATTACACAAGAAATAGAGAAAACATAGTACAAAAACTTAAATTCCATATATATATATATATATATATATATATATATATTGCAGAAAATATAACAATTATGAAGCAATAGTTTGAAAAACAAAAACTTTTGGTGGGCTTACGAAATATTTAAACCAAGAAATAATATGGCATGATAAAAAAGGAGCACGAAAATTATAATTAAAGCGTTACTCCTTACAAAGGCGACAAAATATCACAGAGTATATAAAATAAATGATATGACCAGTTTTGAAAAAAATCCTCAAATTCCATTATTTTCCCAATAAGTTAGAAAAAAATGTAACATTTGTTTAAACTTAAAATGTCCTTTACAAAAATGATATTAAAACTTAGTTTAGTTTAACTTTGCTATTTTTAAAAAAGTTTTGGACAAAAACTTTGATTTAAGTTTTAACGTACCCAGACACTCGCTTAAGATGTGACCCTTTCAATTATATTTAGGATGTTAGTGAAAAGATTTTAGAAGATTTTAGAAAACATTAAGCTCATTTTGAACGAGGAAGAGGATAAATGCTTCTTACGTTTTTAAAAAAAAATGCAACAACTAATAATATGATTAAACAAATGTAGTAATGGATAAAATTATAAAAACATTTTCGAAAATTACAAGAGTGAAGGTGATTACTTGAAAATTACGTTAAGATATCTATATAGGTGTATTAATGCACAATGGAAAACATCATTCATTATTTCGTTTGAAAGTAAAAATACAAAAAGAAATTAAATTTACTTACGTAATAAAATTAAGAGCGATAACATTACACTATCAGTCTTTAATAAAAAAATTATATATTTAAAAATAGATTTTGAACCATAAAAAATTACTTAAACAATTTACTTAAATAACATTACACTATCAGTCTTTAATAAACAATTTATATATTTAAAAATAGATTTGGAACTATAAAAATTTACTTGGTAAAATAAAGTTTGATCTTCAGATGATAACTTAATATTAGGTGTACATTGTATGCTAAAATGATTAAAATACTGAAAAATTGTGGTTTCTCAAAAATAAAATAAAATGAGATATTTGTTTCTATTTGATCTTTTCCGAAAATAATTTACACTACCCTCGATACATTTTTCATTCCTCTAAAAGATTATCCATTCTTCAAATATCCCTTTGACAAACGTCTTTCTGTCTTTTTGATGGTAATAGATTTCTTATGCGGATGTCTGAAAGGCCATATATTTTTGGAAATAAGTACTTTTGATAGCAGAACAAAAGTATACGAGGAATGAATCATTCGTTATTTATTGTAGGTATTATAAAATCATTTCTTTCTTCGAAGGAAAGAGCTGGAACATTGTTGCGGTAATTTAGCAACACTAGTTACACAAAGTCATTTCAAGATTTTGTCATTCTCAGTCATAAGTTCATTTCAAGACACATAGAATTTCTTTGAATTTATCAAAATGAACTTGCAAGTAAAATGTCTTTTGGACAATATATATACACGACGTTTTTTTTAATTAAACAAATTCTGAAAAAAATTTTCCTTAACTTTTTTGATAACATTGATTTATCGGTCGCTAAAATTATGTAATCTTAAACATCTTACATTTGTAGACTTCACAATTAGCAGAAAATTTTGAAGTTAAAAAATATATTTCTTAACTCATGAAAAATCTATTAATCGAGGACCGAACGTAACCAACAAAGCCGTAGGTGAAACAAAACATAGCTCTTTCCCGGGCTTTTGTCAATGGCTTTATCTAGTCCAGCACACTGAGTTGAGAAAAATTCACAAATACTCTTTAATTTCATACACTGATTTGTTCACATTTTCGGTTATTGCAACATTTGTAATAAACACAATATTACCAAATCTAGTAACATTCTCGGTTATCGCCACATCTAGCGTACTCTTTCATATTTATAACCATACAAGATCAAAATGCTATTCATTTGATATAAAAGTCCTAGTAACTTGTATAATAACATGACATTTATAATAGACAATTAAAAGTCAAATAAAATATTCAATTAACATTCAAATAGCATTTATTCATAAATTATTACCTCATGTCTATTTTGCCCTCACCTCTGTTCTTAATCTCATTCAGTCTGTAATTCTTGAATATCTAACCAAAAATTACGACTAAAGAGTAAAAAGCAATCTTGTATATAGAGACCGAAAGCCAGCAAATAACTAAGTTAACCTAATTATAGAAGAAAGTTTGATAATACTTTCTGCTAATTATGTACTGACCTGAAAAACTTCACGTTGGCGACTTAATGTTATAACCATAAGCCTTGACGATATAAAACATTTGCGTCAAATTCTTAAAATTTTCTTTCCACCTTTTTACCTAATGAACATTAAAAATCTAAGTAATTGAAGAAAAGAAAACTACCAATTTTGCGAGACCAACTTATTTAAACTATGTGATTGAAGAAAAGAAAATTACAATTAGTGATTTGATTTATTGTTACTTTTATGGTTCCATATTTAACCGAGGAACTATTTTATAACTTTGCGATATTCGACCATCTCTCAGTCACATATGTTATACAATTTTTGATCTATATACATTAAATTGATACATGATACGAATTATTATGTAGCTCAACAGCAAATTGTGCTTTTTATTTTGTCAACTAAAATATGTAAACTAGTGGAAAATGTTATTTTTGTCGCTTCCATACGACACGTGTTCTGTTTTTGACGTATTGAATTAAATTTAAGCTTAGTTTAAAATTTCTTGATATTAAGCCAAGTTTAGAAAAAAGTTGAGATTCAAATGAATATACAATAACTGTATTTTCTTTAATTTTTCAGCCATAAATGATGTAAAATTATTAGTATTAGTATTTAGTAATTCCAGGTAATGGTATATTTGACTAAAACTTTTAAATAAAATTATTTTGTTTCACTTATACCAATAATTTGAAAGAATTGAAATCGTGATTTATATGTGGAAACACGTAACATCATTATTACTAATGAAAATTTTGAACACATCTAAGAACTAATTTTTTCGATACGAATAGCTATTACTCCAAAGTACATATTTAGTAACTACTTTTACAATATTGAATATTATATATTTGAAAAAATAAAATTTAGGAAATAAAATATTCTTAATTATTGATGTCTTGAAGTTTCATGCGGATTAAGTTAAAAACACTATTTTAATTTAAACTTTTTTCCAAAATGACAGATGTCGTAAATAATCCCAACACTGTCTTTTAGCTTATTAATTTTTTTGCCATTGTATTTATTAGGGTTTATGCATTACTGAAATAGGGATCTCTTGGCTCACACAATAGACTCGCCTTGCCCATTCCCTGTTGCGGGTTTTTTTTTTTTTTTAAAGTGACATAGTAGGGTCACATACTATATTAATAATAAATAATTTGGTAAATTTTTAAGAATGTTCCAATTACATTAGCAAAATAAAATTTCTTCGCATCCTATTTTTTCTATTTCTTATTGAATTAATAATATGATGAATAATATATTTTTATTCCTAAATCACACTATTAATAAAAAAATCAGACTATATAATAATAATTGTTTGAGTTAGAGTGACGAAAAATTCCGCAGCAAATTTATAATGTTTTCGATGGAATGTTCATTTTACTTCGCAAGGTTCAGAACATAACATTGTTTTGGGCTACAGTTGGCATTATTCCGATTAATCTTCTCAATATTATAAAGAACATCTGCACTCATCTATCTCATCTCAATTCCAGCATTTACAAACTTAGTGCACTTTTATGCTCACAAATAAAATCAACTTCTATGAATATTCCTACACTACGCGAGCTTCGAAAAGCTTAAAGAATTATTACTCTGGTATTTGCAATACCAACAATGGTCCATTTATGTTTGTAAAGTAGCGTGAAAGAAATGATATTCTAATTACTTACGATTTTATCGCTATCCAACATTGTCTCCATAAATGTCAATATATAATTTGCACATTTCAGCCTATGACTTCGTCCACGTGCAGTTTGAGAAATTCTGGGGATTTGGCCCTAATCTGATGCTATCACAACACTCCTTTATGAACTGATATATTAAGAGGCAGATAGACGCCATAAAAAATATCAGTGTAGGCGTGGCTAAAGTAGTGAGGACAGGGCTGCCAGAGCACCCACAGCTCAGGTGAAGTACAGTTTGTTTCAAAAAGGTATAAAGGACTTTCATTCCGCAATTCCCGATACGTACCAGGTAATATTTATGCAAGTGCGTTTGGCAAAAAAAAATTTAAACAAAATAGTGCCCAATTAAAAGAATGTGAAAGCTATCCGTGATGAAACACGTATATATTAGGTTAGTTTTTAACTACTTTCAATAATTTTTTTTATTTATTTATAATTATATTTAATTTTTTTATTTTATTTATTCTATTAGATTCTATTAGATGTTGTTATTAAGTATTATTAAGTGTCTAAACATATAACCAAATTGTAATGAAGTCGTACTTGTGTAATATAGTTCTTACTCTAGTACACTCTTGTCGAACTTTAGTGATAAAACTTTCGTATAATACCAAGTCTCAGTATTAAATTTATTGAAAATTTTAAAACTTTTGAACTAATTCCACTATCTTTTATGTAAAGTGGAATTAGTTCATAAGTTTTAAAATATTCCTAATTTTCTTACTTTCATAGTCAGGTAATGTTATTCAAAATACTTAATTCCCAATACACCCCAAAAGAACTTGCATCCCAATGGAACATCCCAATCATAATAAAGAGAAATCTTGAATATGATGAAATTAAAAAAAAATTACGTATAAATTATGAAATAACGCATTTGAAATTTCATAATTTATATATTCAATTCAGACGTCTTAAACGTATCCAAAACATCTTGAAACCGCATTCTACACAAGGATATACATTTGCATCCGTACAAAATACAAATGGTTCAACAGCTAAAGCCTCTAGATTATGCTCACCGGCTGCAGTTTGCTAACGAAATGCTAGAGAGGTTCGCTAGCTTTAACAACAATATTTTTTCCAACGAAGCCTACTTTCACCTAAATGGACATGTAAACTGACAAAATTTCAGATATTGTTGTGACACTAATCCAAAATTGAAGCATCAAAAACCCCTGCATTCACTCAAGGTTACTGTATGGGCAGCTTTATCAGCAAAAGGCATTATTGGTCCATATTTTTATGAAGATCACAGAGGAAACGCTGTTACAGAGAATACAGAGCGGTATGTTCCCATGCTATAGAGCTTTTTTGCTACAGCGCTTCAGGATTTTGATGGTTTCAATCAACGATCGTTGTTTCAGCAAGATGGGGCAACATGCTACACATTCTTAAGTGCAGTTCGCAAAATTCAAAAATTATTCGGTCAAAAATTATATCCAAAAGAGGTGATATTAACTGGCCTCCTCGTAGCCCGGACTTATCCCCAGTGGATTTTTTTTCTTTGGGAATACCCAAATGAAAAAATCCACTGGGGATAAAAATATAGTCTTTAATAGCAATCCAGCGACTTTTGGGGAATTAAAGGCTCATATTCGCGAGGAAATGCAAAACATTACGCGAAACACTTGTCAGTCGGTCATTTAAAATTTCCGCTTCAGGTTGCAGCGGTGTCAAAAAAATAAAGGATTGCATATGGACGATGTGATTTTTAAGAATCAAAATCCCAAATTGTGTGCTTTCAGAATAAATAAACATTTTTACTTTCATGTAATTAGTTTTTTTTATCATCGTATGGAATATTAACGGGCGTTTGGACGGCACCCGCTGTATATGTATATATATATATATATATATATATATATATATATATATATATATATATATATATATATATATATATATACATATATATATATATATATATATATATATATATATATATATATATATATATATATATATATATATATATATATATATATATTACGTTGGCAACTTATAAACCCGCCATCGCATTGAAATTTTCAATCACGTAAATTATTAGACGGAGAGCGAAACTAGTTAGATGGTAAAAATTCCTCCAAGTGAAAGTATTTTTTACGCGTTTCTTTTACTACGTGGAGTCGAGCCATGTCATGTAAAAAACAAAATTTGCTTTGATTTGAAGGAAGCTCAGTGGTGACTTTGCTTAAATTTTTACAATAAGTCTTGGTTGTAATTGGAATGTCAGTTTGACATAGTTGCCAATGAATAGCTCCATTTATACCCAATCATGAACTCAAAAGTATCTTTTGTCCAATATTATATTTTGATCTATGTACACCTTTTTCTTCAGCTCCTAGCCTCTAACGATTTTGCTAAAAATTAACATAAGCTACCCACTTTTCATCTTCTGTAACCAGATGATACTTTAACCGCTCGTTGTACGACAGGAACTCAGTAGCTCCAAGCATTCATTAGCTCTCCTCTGAAGTTAAAATGGTGTTAGCTCATGTAGTAGCCAAACAGAATATTTCCACTTCTTTTTCAAAGCATGAAATAGTTTGTTCATTGCAGTATAAGAACGTCAAAAAATATGCCAAATAAAGTAAACTAAATCGGAGATCTATTCAAAAATTTTCTAAATCAATTACAGGAGGTTGCTTTGGATAAGGTTTATCGGACAAGTCAAAATTTCCTTTTATATGTTTATGTTATATTAATTTTAAGTGCTCTCTCTGGTACAGAAAGACCAGACGTATTATTTCATTATATGCATAGACAATAAAGTAAGAAACAATCAAATTTATACAACCTAACATCAAAGTTAACAAATTAATTAAATTATAAATATTTACAACTAATTTCAATTTGAAGTAAATTGAGGACACAAAGTTCATGTTAAATGCATACAAGATCAAAAAATATTTTGCCGGAGGAAAAGACCGAAAACAATGTTTCTGTCCGTAACAAATACATACCTTCCCCGTACCGATTCACACTTCGCCTCTAACCACATCCATTTTACCAATGTGCGTCTGGGAGTAAAATTTATTAGGCATTTTGAAATTAAATAAACAAAGGTCACCCACTTGTGTACTCATTTAAAACGGCACTATTTATTTGCGTAATTACTACGCGTCGCGTCGGATAGATAAATACTACTTTCCTGTTGGCATATAAAGGCAATATAAAGGAATTTTTTATAAATGTTAAATTGGTATATCGCCCAATGGAGTGAACCAATCACGGTGAAATAAATAATAGTATTATTTCTAATTAATTCTTTTATTATTTTAAAATCATCCAAATTAATTTAGTACTTTTTACGCATTGCGTGCACAAACACACGAACAAACAAAACTTCCGGAAACAATATTTCTGTTCTTATTACTTTTTTTTATAATTCAATAATTTTTTTTCATAGATGCCTTTAATATTAGGACAGACCAATTTTAAAGTTTTATTATATGAACAGAAAATTAAGTACGCGACAGTCAAATTAAAACAACCAATGCTTAACCAAGAAATGACGGAAATCACTATTATTGATAATAGATTCAAATTTAGACGTGATAAGTTTACAAACTAAACTTCTAATGGACAATAGCAAAATCGAAAAATGTTACGTGCGAACAACAACGACTTCTACCCTCATGGGTCTTTCCAAATACAGATTGCTTATACAAGCACCTAGACCTCCTCCCTCTTCCTCGCTCGACCATGTTTTAGTTCTAGCCATTCTTATTTCGTCAATATTCATCCGGGTGGAAAATTTCATTATCCAATTTAAAATAGACGTGATATGGTTTAATGCCAAATTTGTTTTTAAAGTAATATAAATCTTTTTTCTAAAAATTTTGTATTCACATATCTTATGATTGGGTGAAAATATTCCGATGAAATGAAAACTAAATTATTTCAAGTCAACCTCTATAATTTGCTTGAAAGTCCAATTGAATTCAGTCATTAGTTTTTACGTAATGCGTTTTCAAAGAAATACACAAAAAAAACAAATTAAAAAAAACAAAAGTTTTGCATTCTGTTACTTTTGTTACATGCCACTGAATATTTAATATATATATATATATATATATATATATATATATATATATATATATATATATATATATAGGTACAAGGGACGTAAAGATGAAAATAGTGTTAATTTGCACTTTGTTTATGCACAGACATAGTCATTTATAGGACATTCATGGAGTTACGCTACGCGTTATATCTTGGTGCTAATTTATTCAAAACAAGTTGTTAAGCTATTCTTATAATATAAAAATTTATCGCGATTTTAAAATTAATGAAATTTGTTTGTTATATGTAATATATTATTGTGTAGAATGTGAATTATTAATTGCATATATAAGTGTGTGTGGGAGCGTATTATCTTTGATCATGTATGCTAAATATATGGGAAGAAGATATATATATATATATATATAATCTTCTTCACATATATTTGAAGTACAATAATCAGTTAATACAATTTAACTTTTCTCCATGAACCGTAAAACAGCCAAATATTATTCGCCAAAATCGAAACACGATTTTTAAAGTGTAATTGCAAATATTGAAGTTACCATAAAACGACTATTTCCTCCTTGCGGCAAAAATTTATTCCCAGTTTCGCTCACCTTAACATTGATTGAATCGAAGCATCCAATAAATATTAATGAGGTTCGCCCTCAGCAATAAAAATATAAAAAAATCTCCTGGGCATGAAAATTATTACCATGTTTACAAGCCAATATTTTTATCGTTAATGAAATCTACAAATTTTAAAATAAAGGAGAAAAAAATTGTGGCGAAGATACAAATATCCCATGAAATGGTAATTTATATTTTTAGCTCACGCAAAACGGTTTTTAGATAAGTAGTATTAAAAAGGACATCAAAGAATCGTGCTTAGAGCAAACATTATAAATTATGTTTTATTGTTGTCAATAATAAGTGTACATAGAAAAGAAATGTACGAAACTATGTAATAAAGTAACGTTTAGTTCTGCAAAAGCGATAAAAATATTGTAAAATAGTAAGTTAAAAATAACGATTAAAGTAGTAATATGAAATTAAAAAAATTATTCAAATGCTTTAGATACCACAATTTTTTAAACAGTATTTTATATTTTAAGAAACCAACCTAAATCTCTAAATTTTAATGCTAAAATTTCTCAGTTAATGTTGATGGGGAGATGAAATATCTATATACAAAGTGAAATCAGATCACATAAACGCTTTAATGGATTTTGATTAATAATATATATCCAAGAAAGCTAGTAAAGAAGATATTAAAAATGAAAAGTGAAACATTATTAAAGAAACAGTACCACAGATCGATTGAAACTAAATAACTTGTATATTTGCTTATGTTAAATTTAAACTATTTTTGCTTGATTGATATATTTTTCTATATATACTGAATTTACGTTTACTTTAATTTTGACAGTAGTTTTCATCAAAAGACATGAAGTTACTCAAAACATTAAAAACACAGCATTAAGGTTCCACACCTTAAAAGAAACAAAACCTGTTAAGTAAGAACAGTGAAATTTAATAGAATATATTAGATGACAATTATGCGGAGCACATATTACCTTAAGTGCATCGTATAATTGTCATTTCATATATTTTCTTCAATTTACTCTGTACCAAGTAGATAATTAAGTGAATCGGTTTCTAAGATATTTTGGATAATTAATATTCAAAATATTATGATATCTGCTACTTTAAAACAGTATCTCCACGAGGTCAAAAATAATGAATTAGAACCATAACTTTAGTTGCAGAGTCTCCACTTAAGACCTAAATTACTATTTAAACACAGAAGATCCTTAAGTCTCACGATTTATTTAGGTAGTACGCCTTCACTATTAGGACCGATGACTTGGAACCAGGATTTTAGTAAGAGTCTCTACCTGAAACCCGAAATAGTATTTTTTTTAAAAACAGGTCCTCATGTGTTACGATTTGGATAGATAGAATTCCTGCAGCAGAAGGACTTAGGAGTTGTGATACGGATATCAATAACAGAGTCTCTGCATTCGACTAGCAATGCTACTTTAAAAATAGAATATCGAGTCGCAGGCTTTAGAGGTAGTGTTCCTGCAGCATCTAGACTGAGGAGTTGGAACTAAACCTAAGTAGGTTTATAGGAAAGAGTCTGCTTGAGATCCTTAATACTATGTGGAAAACAGCGCATTCTCAAGTCACACAGTTAAGAAAGGCAACATTCATAAGGATTAAACAGTTTGAACTCGCTGTTCAAAGAAAGAGTCTCTGTGTGTGACCCACTATATATATATATATATATATATATATATATATATATATATATATATACATATATATATGTATGTATATATATATATATATATATATATATAAAACCTACCTTAAGCCTTATTGCTTTCTTACTACGTCAGGTTTAAACTGGATAGATAGGATATCACTGAAGAGTTCCGGTCGACACCCCACGGCTCCATCAGTGCATCCTGATTTTGCGAACAAGCCACCTGATGTCATCATTTACCATGTTTTATTAGATTATTATTAGAACCATATCAGTGAAAATTGATCACGGCCTGTATGCTGTTTAATGTTAGAGAATTCCACGGAATATCTTCAATTTCCATGGTCAGTTTATATCCAAACTATTTTCATGACACTATATTAATAGTATACCCTTCTAAACAAATAAAATTGTGAGTCGTCATGGGATACCTTGCAGAAGTAAAATATATAAATTATTTAAAATTTTGTTATTGACACATTTTTATTGGAATTAGTTGGAAAGGGGAAACAAATGTTCAGATAGCTGTTAATAATAAAAAAATAATAATTTTTTTATTACTAATATGAATATTTTTTTTCTTTACTTCAAGATGAAAAGTTCCAAATAAGTACTTATCATATACGATAACTAACATAATAAATAGTTCTTATTAACTTTTGAGTAAACGTATTAAAACAAGTATTAATTATTTAAATCTTATAGGTCAAGTTACAACAAATATAAAGTAACTAGGCCGCTAACCAAGATGTAACCCACTTTGTGAACACAGAAGAATAGGAAAAACATATAAGCTTATAAATATTAAGAAGAACTTAATTGTTTGGTTGAATATACTTAAGTAGCATTTTAGCATAACGGATTGCACTAACAGTTTGTGACAAATGACAAAGAATACCATTTTAACTTTCATGGAAAAGACAATAACTAAAATGGTATAGTATCCAAATATGAAACCTTAGCTTTTATATTTTTATTTGTCAGCGATATATGTTATTTGTATATTTTATTAGCCTTATATCATTTATTTATCGGCTATTAACTTTGGATCATGCCCAAGGTGTGATTAAGTGTATGAGCTAAAACTACTATATGACCAATTTTTATATCACAAGTTTTTAAATATCATCACCTTTGTTTTCTTCTAAAGAATTATATTTTAAATATTTATATATTATTATATTACTTATCCGTAATGCAAATATATTAAGAATTTGAGGTCGACGTAATGTAATCAGAAATAAATTTAACTTATAATAATTAATTATTAAGAAGGAAGGGAATAGCCCTTCTAGTATGATTCCTTACGTGTGGAGTGGCGTAATTTTAAAAAAAAAATCATATTTTGTTTGGTAACAATGCCTTGTTTTAGTTCACGATTTTGTTAATCTTATATTACACTTAAGATTGGCTTCATAAAATCTCAATTTATTTTAAACTTTTTTTCTTTTATCTTTCCACTCCCACTTTATACATAAATTCAAGTGAACAAACAACATAGTTAATGTATAAATTAACAAAGTAAGCAAAAGAAAAAGTCTGTAAGTGCCTTCAGGTGTTAAATGTTCGTCATCCCATTCTTATTAAAAAGTTAAAGTTCTTAAAATGTGAAACGTCCAGATGTAATTTGTTTTGTTTTCGAAAAAAAAAAATTTTAGAGTTTAAGAAAAAACTAAAAAACATGATTTTTAGCAATATGAGCTAAAAGGTAAACCTTTCAATAAAATGATTTTGGTCGAGGGCAAAAGAATGTCTAATAACTTGGTATGATCTAATTTTTTGAATTAGCTTGAAATAAAAATAAACTCATGTACAAAAAAATTAACTTTAATAAAAAAGTGTGGAGTGTTCTCGACGCACAGTTTCATTGTGACTTTAAATTTAAAAACAGCTAGGGGTAAAAAGATTTACGACCACCGCTATCAAGCAATCTACGCTTTTTTAAATTAAAGTTAATTTTTTGTCAATCAGTTTATATTATTTTTCTCTAGAGTGCCAGCGTCATGTTTTGATGGGAGAAATAACTAAACCTTGGGTAAAATTACAAGAAACCAGCTTTGATACAATTTTTTGAAAAAACGACAACCTCTAAAAAAAGCACTATTTTTAATATCTGTCATGGTATATATCACCCTTTGAAAAACAACATGACCTTCTTCTATATGTTTCCAGGTTTATACGTATGAAGACTTGCTGCAGAATGCAATTCTTGACGAATTTTGGTGATTCTTTTATTTCAACTATGAAATTTGCGTTCAACTGATTTTCGCAATGATTTCTTGTAAAAACAAATTTTTATTAAATAAAATTCTCCATTTTTCTTTTCTGTAAACTTCTCCGCATCTGTTTTATGTGGATCTTTTTGCCACTTTTCTCTGCACTCTGTCCTTTTTTTAAACTTTTTAACTTTTCTATGGGATATTCTAAAATAAAGGATTAGAACTTGAAAGCCAGCACCTACAACACATAAGTATCAGGAAAATGTTATCGTCGAAGAATAGAATTGAATTCCCCAGGAGAAAATAAAAATTTGATTAGATGTCTTAGTCGGTATTTGCAAAAATAATAGAAAAGTAAATTCCTAGAAAAAGACACATAGCTCATTAAATTTATTTGTATATTAATAATTTGTTTTAACATGGGACTATAAAAGAGACGAAAAAAATTCAAACTTATTTCGGTTAATTTTTAGGATTATTTTCTAATAATGAAGTTTTATGTTTTGTTTTCACATTTCCTTAAAATGCGGACATTAATATAGTCAAGGCATTCAATCTTAAACATAATCTTAACTTTTAATTTGTTTATGAAAAAGCGTGTTGAAAACTATCTTTTTGTGCAAAGGATGTATATTAACTTTACTAATGATTTTTGGTGATTAGTCTAGCTCAGTTTAGCTTTAGCTGTTTTTTTAAATTTTTTAAATAAACTTCTTCTATCGAATTTAATGATTTGCTTCTCCTAGTTTAATATCGTTATTGTTATGCTAAAGAGCATTTTTTGTTGTTCTGTCCGTAATTAGGTCGTTTGCTCAAATACATACCTTCCCCGTACCGATTCACACTTCACCTCTAACCACATCCATTTTGCCAATGTGCGTCTGGGAGTAAAATTTATTATGCATTTTGAAATTAAATATACAAAGGTCATCCACTGGTGTACTCATTTAAAACGGCACTATTGATTTGCGTAATTACTACGCGTTGCGTCGAATAGATAGATACTACTTTCCTGTTGGCATATAAAAGCAATATAAAGGAATTTTTTAAAATGTTAAATTGGTATATCGCCCAATGGAGTGAACCAATCACAGTGAATTAAATAATAGTATTATTTCTAATTAATCCTTTTATTATTTAAAAATCATCCAAATTAATTCAGTACTTTTTAGGCATTGCGTGCACAAACACACAAACAAACAAAACTTCCGGAAATAATATTTTTGTTCTTATTACTTTTTTTTATATTTCAATAATTTTTTTTTATAGATGCCTTTAATATTGGGACAGGCCAATTTTAAAATTTTGTTATATGAACAGAAAATTAAGTACGCGACAGTCAAATTAATGCAACCAATGCTTCACAAAGAAATGACGGAAATCACTAATATTGATAATAGATTCAAATTTAGACGTAATGAGTTTACAAATTAAACTTCTAATGGACAATAGCAAAATCGAAAAATGTTATGTGCGAACAACAACGACTTCTACCCTCATGGGTATTTCCAAATACATATTGCTTATACAAGCACCTAGACCTCCTCCCTCTTCCTCGCTCGACCATGTTTTAGTTTTAGCCATTCTTATCTCGTCAATATTCATCCGAGTGGAAAATTTCATTCTGCAATTTAAAATAGACGTGATATGGTTTAATGCCATATGTGTTTTTAAAGTAATATAAATCATGTTTCAAAAATTTTGTATTCACATATATTATGTCAACCCCTATAATTTGCTTGAAAGTCCAATTGAATTCAGTCATTAGTTTTTACGTAATGCGTATTCAAAGAAGTACACAAAAAAAACCAAATTAAAAAAAACTAAAGTTTTGCATTCTGTTACTTTTGTTACATGCCATTGAATAATGTTTTTGTAAATGTCTTCAACATATATACATATATATATATATATATATACATATATATATATATATATATATATATATATATATATATATATATATATATAGATACAAGGGACTTAAAGATGAAAATAGTGTTAATTTGCAGTTTGTTTGTGCACAGACATAGTCATTTATAAGACATTCATGGAGTTACGCTACGCGTTATATCTTGGATAAATTTTATAAATTTATTCAAAACAAGTAGTTAAGCTATTCTTAAAATATAAAAAATTATCGCGATTTTAAAATTAATGAAATTTGTTTGTTATATGTAATATTTTATTGTGAAGAATGTGAATTATTAATTGCAAATATAAGTGTGTGTGGGAGCGTATTATCTTTGTTCACGTATGTTAAATATATGGGAAGAAGATAAATATATATAAACATATATATATATATATATATATATATATATATATATATATATATCCAAGAAAGCTAGTAAAGAAGATATTAAAAATAAAAAGTGAAAGATTATTGAAGAAACAGTACCACAAATCGATCGAAATTACATAATTTGTATATTTGCTTATGTTAAATTTAAACTATTTTTGCTTGATTGATATATTTTTCTATATATACTGAATTTACGTTTACTTTAATTTTGACAGTAGTTTTCACCAAAAGACATGAAGTTACTCAAAACATTAAAAAAACAGCATTAAGGTTCCACACCTTAAAAGAAACAAAACCTGTTAAGTAAGAACAGTGAAATTTAATAGAATATATTAGATGACAATTATGCGGAGCACATATTACCTTTAAGTGCATCGTATAATTGTCATTTCATATATTTTCTTCAATTTACTCTGTACCAAGTAGATAATTAAGTGAATCGGTTTCTAAGATATTTTGGATAATTAATATTCAAAATATTATGATGACTTGAGAATCTGCTACTTTAAAACAGTATCTCCACGAGGTCAAAAATAATTAATTAGAACCATAATTTCAATTGGAGAGCCTCCACTTAAGACCTAAAATACTAATTTAAACACAGAAAATCCTTAAGTCTCCCGATTTATTTAAATAGTACGCCTTTACCATTAGGACCGATGACTTGGAACCAGGATTTTAGTAAGAGTCTCTACCGAAATAGTATTTTTTTAAAAAATAGGTCCTCATGTATTACGATTTGGATAGATAGAATTCCTGCAGCAGAAGGACTTAGGAGTTGGGATACGGAGATCAATAACAGAGTCTCTGCATTCGACTAGCAATGGTACTTTAAAAATAGCAGCATATCAAGTCGCAGGCTTTAGAGGTAGTGTTCCTGCTGCATCTAGACTGAGGAGTTGGAACACTTAGGTTTATAGGAAAGAGTCTGCTTGAGATCCTTAAGAGTCTGCTTTGATTCCTTTGTGAAAAACATTGCATTCTCAAGTCACACAGTTAAGAAAGGCAACATTCCTGCAGCATCAGGATTGAAGAATTTGAACTCGCTGTTCAAAGAAAGAGTCTCTGTTTGTGACCCTCAATATATATATATATATATATATATATATATATATATATATATATATATATACACACACATAATCTACCTTAAACAGGCCTTATTGCTTTCTTACTACGACAGGTTTAAACTGGATAGATAGGATATCACTGAAGAGTTCCGGTCGACACCCCACGGCTCGATCAGTGCATCCTGATTTTGCGAACAAGCCACCTTATGTCATCATTTATTATGTTTTATTCGATTGTTATTAGAACCATATCAGTGAAAACCGATCACAGCCTGTATGCTGTTTAATGTTAGAGAATTCCACGGAATATCTTCAATTTCCATGGTCAGTTTATATCCAAACTATTTTCATGACACTAATTTAATAGTATACCCTTCTAAACAAATAAAATTGTGAGCCGTCATGGAATACCTTGCAGAAGTAAAATATGTAAATTATTTAACATTTTTATATTGACATATTTTTATTGGAATTAATTGGAAAGGGGAAACAAATGTTCAGATAGTTGTTAATAATAAAAAAATAATATTTTTTTTATTTTTATGATATAATTTATGGCAGAAATATTTCTTAACTATTGATTGAAAATATATCTTATCATTATAATTTACCCAAAATGGGACGGAGTAGGTATATGCGTTTAGGCTGAGAGGTTGCTTGTTTGTGTGTACAATTCAATGTCCCCATTTATCTCCAAAACTTTTTGACCGATTTAAACAGGTTTTCTGTATATTGTTTGTGATTCATTGGCAATTGTTCTTAGACAGTTTTTACGGCGATTACTCACCAGAGGGGCCGCAATAAACATTCTGTAGCAAACTAATGTTCCCATTTATCTCCTAAATGATTTGACCAATTTAGACCTGAAAAATATTTGGGACTAATTGGTGATGATTTTTAGATAGGTATTATAACGAGAATCATCAGAAGCTTACGAGGGGGCGCTTTTTGTTTTGATAGCCGACAGACACTTAATTCGACCAGTATTAAGTCGGAAACAGCCGACAAGACGCGAAGCCGGTCGAATTAATTGGGAAAGAAACGACAACACGCGAAGTTGACCGAATGATAGGTCGCAATGTGCTATTAGAACGTTTTAACTTCTATACAAATGCGTCATTAAATGTTTCACATCAAAATAATTATCTAAATTGGTGGGAAAATTCCGAAGGTATAAGAACATGTGCATGAAAAATATAGACTCATCTATAACCTTGTTCTTTTTTAAGTCGGTCACATGCTAAAATACTAATCTTTTGCAATTATTAAAAAGGAACGAATGAAACGGATATTGAAACGTTTGGATGAAGAAACGGATGTTGAAACACACATTAAGTGTGGTTCCGTAAGGTGACTATATTTTTCAAAATTATAAATGACATCAACGTGAAATAATTTCGTCAGAAAGTTACAATGAAATGCTTATGTTTACATGTTAATTTAATATACCATATTTGTAACTATTAAAGAAACATCTCACAGAATTTCCTGTCTTTGATTTATACTGGAAGTGGTGCCTTGTAATCAGTATCGATTATCAAGCATGCTTACCAGCATTATGACATAAATATTTTTTTTCTTTACTTCAAGATGAAAAGGTCCAAATAAGTACTTATCATATACGATAACCAACATAATAAATAGTTCTTATTAACTTTTGAGTAAACGTATTATAACAAGTATTAATTATTGGTATCTTATATGTCAAGTTACAATAAATATAAAGTAACTAGGCCGCTAACCAAGATGTAACCGACTTAACACGATTTAGGTAAAATATCCCAATTGAACCCACTTTGTGAACACAGAAGAATAGGAAAAACTTATAACCTTATAAATATTAAGAAGAACTTAATTTTTTGGTTGAATAAACTTAAGTAGCATTTCAGCATAAAGGATTGCACTGACAGTGTGTGACAAATGACATAAAGAATACCATTTTAACTTTCATGGAAAAGACAATAACTAAAATGGTATAGCATCAAAACACGAAACCTTCCCTTCTATATTTTTATTTATCAGCGATATATATATAGCTTGTATATTTTATTAGCCTTATATCATTTATTTATCGGCTATTAACTTTGGCTTATGCCCACGGTGTGATTAAGTGTAGGAGCTAAAACTACTATATCACCAATTTTTATATCACAAGTTTTTAAATATCATCACCTTTGTTTTCTTCTAAAGAATTATATTTTAAATATTTATATATTATTTCATTACTTATCCGTAATGCAAATTTATTAAGAATTTGAGGTCGACATAATGTAACCAGAAATAAATTTAATTTATAATAATTAATTAGAAAGAAGGAAGGGAATAGCCCTTCTAGTATGATTCCTTACGTGTGGAGTGGCGTAATTTTTGAAAAAAAATCACATTTTGTTTGGTAACAATGCCTTGTTTTGTTCACGATTTTGTTAATCTTGTATTACAATTAAGATTGGCTTTATAAAATTACAATTTACTTTAAACCTTTTTTCTTTTATTCTTCCACTCACATTTTATTCATAAATTCAAGTGAAAAAACAACATAGTTTATGTATCAATTAACAAAGTAAGCGAACCTACAATAAAAATCTGTAAGTGCCTTCAGGTGTTTAATGTTTCATCGTCCCATTATTATTGAAAAGTTTAGATTTTTGAAATGTGAAATGCCCAGATGTAATTTCTTTTGGTTTCGAAAAATTGAAATTTTTGATTTTAAGAAAAAACTAAAAAACATTATTTTTTAGCAGTATAAGCTAAAAGATAAAAAAAATCGGAAGCAGTCATGAGGACTGTTCACAGAAGTGAAAACTTAAAACTGTATTTTGAAATTTCAAACTGATTGTAATATTAAAAATACCATAAAATTATTAAGACTTTTTAAAATTAAAAACTTAATAATTATTTAACACTTTTCTCGGCTCTCTGTCATTTTATTAACTTTTTAACCATTTTATGGAATATTCTGAAACAAAGGATTGGAACTTGAAAGCCAGCACCTGCAATACATGAGAATCAGGAAAATGTTATCGTCAAAGAATGGAGTAGTATTTCCCAGGAGAAAAATAAAAATTTGATAAGGTGTCTTAATCGGTATTTGCAAAAATATTAGAAAAGAAAATTCCTAGAGAAAGACACATAGTTCTTTAAATTTTTTTAATATAACGTTGGACCATAAAACGGACGAAAAATATTCAAACTTATTTCAATTAATTTTCAGGATTTTTGTCTAATAATGAAATTTTATGCTTTGTTTTGACATTTCCTTAAAATTAGGACATTAAAATATTCAAGATATTCAATACTAGTATATATTCTTAACTTTTAATTTCTATAGGAAAAGGCGTGTAGACAACTATATTTTTGTGCACAGGATGTATATTAGCTTTACTAATGATTTTTGCTGATTAGTCTAGCTGAGTTTAGCTTTAGCTCTTTTTTATTTTTTAAATGAACTTCTTCTATTAAATTTAATGATTTACTTCTCTTAGTTAAATATTATTATTGTTATGTTAAAGAGCTAAAGTTAAACTGAGAAAAAAAATTTTTTTTCCAATGTTTTTATTGTGTTCAGTTTTGAAAATCAACTGATTAATTACGGAAAAGACAATGGAAGGTGTATTATATTTTGCAGTTTGCCCATTTTACCATATTTCCATTGATGTTAGCCGTATACAAAAGGTAATTAGTTACGTCTTTCTAATCCACAGTCATCGCCAATCTTTCTGATTTCAAATGCTCATTGTACCTTGTCCAAAATAATTAATGAAACTCTTTACTATCTTTCGGTTACACACTGTGTAACAACCGGACAACAATCATGATTAAATAAGGAAGGAATTAGAGAGTATTTAAAGAGTAAAATAAAACAGAGTTTTTGCTTTTATTTTTAACCCTTTCACACTTTTTTCTTTTAAAAATTGAATGATGTGTTTCCCGTCATACACGTAGCACACACTCTTGTACATTAATTTGTAAGACATTTACACTGTTTTAATGATTTAGCTTGCTTACGAGCTATAAAATTTTACTATTTTCATTTAGTTTTACTTAAATTATTTACTTATATTCTCACAACCAAACGAATTATGTCGAATGCAAAACGTTAGTGTCTTGAAATATGTATCGTTATAATAATAAACCAACATAATTTTAATTTCATTGAATAGTTTTTTACAAAAGAACATTTAAATTTCTAATATGGTTCATGCACGATGAAAACTCTTGAGGGCAATAATGCCTGTTGATAAAGGTAAGCTTGTTTGGGTTAAAGCATTCTGTTTGATGATAAAGCCTCTCACCAAAATGACGGCGCACGTCTAGGTTTATCTCGTAATATAATAAACTTCATACATTCAAGTAATCATGTGTACAACTAATAAATACTACGTGTTTATACCGCATTTGGAAAATATTTTACCCATTTACAAATTCCGAGCAAATCTCAACTTTACTGCCCTTTATCAGGTCGTTTGATTACTAGTCTTATGTATGTAATATTACAGCTTTGTCACGTAATTTTTTTAAACAGAGTTTCGTTACCCTAAACTACACTGTTTTATTTACAAACCAATCCATAATACTTTTTACCTTTAACGTTTTACATACGTGATAAAAAGAATAAGCTTCTATTTTCAAGAAACTCTTTGTTGATAAAACGAGTAGAATGGAAATACCTATGTTCCTTTTATAGGTTGTTCAATAAATATTGCAATCCAACTTTTAAAAGATCTTTTGTACAAAATAATACGATTATCATAGATAATTTTTTTGTATCTTGCTCTCAAAATCAAGATATATTACATCAATATTGCCGCAGGGGTCCTTCAGTATATTTTGAATGGCATACTTACCGATCGCTGCGCACTTTCATCAAACCGATATATTACGAGACTCTCTTAACATCTTATTCTACTTCGAATATGAGTATTATTTCGTAAAAAGAAAATTTCGGAAAAAAACAATATTTTGTATTTAAAATGTCAGTTATTTCTCTATAAGCCAATATATAGCTTTATAATGAAAATATAAAAAAGCTCCATATGCAAAATATTTTCTTCTATCTGATATCCAATAAAGAGAATAATATTTTTTAAATTAACCAATTGACTGCATACATTTAAGTGTTGGTAGTGTAGTTAGTATACAATTTATCAATAATATTATTATTATTCGGCACGTAAACATATTGCCTGTTAATTTTTTAGCAAATGTTAAAATTATTATTTTAGAACAGACACGTTATTTATATTTTAAAGATTTCTGTTTCTGTCCTAAATGTATTGAGTCCTAAAAATGTTTTATCGAAATGTTTACGTAGTTCAAATATTTTTTACTATTTCAACTATATTTACCATAAATGTTTTAAGTACCATGTATTTAGTATATTTATCAGTTTCATAAACAATTGTTGTAGGACAACCCTTCTCCTACTTTTGATTCATAAAATTACTTAAAATGTTAAAATATCATTTTTCACCAAAACTCATAACGAGGTTGTTAGCTTCTTTAATATAAAGGAATAAATTATATTTTATATAATATAATCAAATTATCATTAAAACGTAGATAACAGGAAGAGACCGATGTTGAAATTTTTAAACTTCTAAATGGTTATTATGACTTGTGTACATTTTCGACCTACAATATTTTGATATATATCTTGCACACCTACGCATGTGTGAAATATTGATACTAAATCACTAGTACTGATTTGATTTGTTCCTTATTTACTGTTACGGTCCTGATCACAACAGGAAAGGAAAAATAATCTACTTAACCATGAAATACTTTTAGTAAATTTTGTAATTGTCATAGACACATGCACACAGTTGTTATATATAGTAGTTATATATATATATATATATATATATATATATAATATATATATATATATATATATATATATATATATATATATATATATATATATATATATATATATATATATATATATATATATATATATATATATATATATATATAATATAAGAGGATATAATTACGTACCGTCATGTTGATATTTGAAGAACTTGTGATTTTACCCGGTTCACGAAAGGGGTGGTAGGGTGGCCCGCATAAGTTTCCGACCGAGTGTTATATTGTTCTCTATTATGTTAGGGGAATTCCGGGTCCTTTCCTTTTATGAAATATTTCTTTTCGCGGAATTTATAAGGGTAAAAATTGTTGAAAACCTGCTGTGTGCAGCTTTAATACTAAGGAAATATTTGTTAAGTTATTAGGTTTGTGCTCGAAAATGTTGATTGATGATATAAGAGAAAATAATAAATTAAAAATATACGAATCCTAGTGGAAAATGAAATAGATAATATTGGTCTTAGGAGTCGATGTGAAATTGAAGGCAATCGACTGCTAATTCATAAATTAGGAAAATACTAAAATATATGTGCATTTACAGCACAATGTCATAATTAGATTACTCTAAACGGCGTGTATGCCAATCGAAATTTAGATCAATAAATATTTGTGTCAAACATGAGTATTATATTAAGACTTATATATTAAAGGACCATGCTCATGTAACTAATAGACAGTATTTTCCTTGTACTGAAAAGTCCTGCGCACTGTCAAAGACTTTTTGGGTTAATTTTGTACTTAAGTTTACCAATGCAGTTTTTAGAGGATTTCGATTTAACTCAAAAAATAGAAAGTACTAGTGAATACAGCCATTCTTATTGGCAATTATTTACGAAATTAATTTTATTTTAATGTACATCATACTCTCACATTTAAAACCATACAAGTTTATCTAAAGAAAACGCAGTTACAAAGATAACAACAAGTATCAAGTTCAGGGAGATGTATATCTTTTTATGTGAACGAATTTTAAGATATCGCATGAACCTTCTTTTCTAAAGCGAATGCTACACAAAATTGTATATATTTAAAATATTTTCATACAAGAATTAACTTACTACATTTATGATTTCTTTAAGTTTAAATTACGTTTATCCCTTCAAATATATATTTATTAAAAAATTCCTAAAATGTAATTATATGTCTGCCTTACACAGGTCTCCTAAGCAATCACACGAAACTATCAAAACATTTACCCTATATTACTCCGTAATAGTAACTTCGTGTTAATTATTAAAGTAAAATTAATATCTAATAATTTTATTAAACTATGTTTTAATTTGTTTTGCTGAATTGTTTAAATAAAAGTTTTTGGTAGAGGCGGCCTTTATGGTGTTAACAGAAATGCTTTTTCATTTCAACCATGCTTTATTTTATATAATGCATGTCTATTAAAATAATAAATTTAAATTTAATATAACTATCTTTTCAGCACTGAATGTCTTTAGATTTTAACTAGTTTAACATTTTAACCATTGAAAGCTTTGTACATTTTAACTATTTTCAATGAGTTTCCTTTTTTAATAAGTAAATACATAATATTCCAAGATAATTAATTAAAACATTAATAAGACCGTTTAAAAAGCTTAATTTTAATTCGATTTCGAAAACTAAGATACTGACTTGCCGGCTAAAGAAGCGCAAAACTTGCTCAATATTTCTCCTATCAGTAGTTTCTAACTCGACCTTAAAAAACTATTTCTAGGTTCCAATCACTTTAAAAGTATAAGGATTCAGTCAACCACTGCATTAATCTACATTCAATGTAGAAATTGTCTAGTTAAAAAAGTAACGCCAGAACTTACTATAGACCGCCATCGTAGCATCTTTTCAATTTTTCGCGAAAACTTCTCTACCGACATTAAGCACTTGCGCTGACGGCTTCAGTTTTACAGGATTTTGAAGCTATTTAATGTTGCATTATCCATAGATGCAGTAACGACGCGAAGTTACTTAATAATTTAAATGATTAAGTAAAAAGATCAGAAATCTGTATTAAATAATGAGATAAGAAATTCATTCCGAGAATTACGAAATTTTTTATTTTGTAAAAAGATCTCAATGTTAATTAATACAAAGCAAAGTATATTAATATTCTAATCAACACTTAGTTTATTAGAAAATGATATGAAGTAAAAGCTTTCGTTTACACGTTTTAACATAATGACTGAAAGAGTCTCATAAAATTATTGGACGAAAAGACGTAAGGACTCATGAAAAATAATTTTGAATATATTGAATGTAATACAATAGGCATAAAAGGTGAAAATTACGTAAGAATAAATGAGGTTTTAGAATTGATTAAATTAAAATAACGGGAGTTTTTTTTAATATGGTACATCATTGAAGTCATAGAATTAAATGAACCAAAGACAAGTTTTTGACACTGCCAGTAAAGATTTTATATATTTAATTCTTTTTCAAGTAAAAGCATGTGAATAGAAATTACTTTATTGGGAGACCCTAAGACAGCTGCCTATTTAATTTTGGGAGATATCAAAATAATCAAAGAGTTTAAAAAAAGTAATTCAAAAAGATAAATTCGGCAGATAAAAAACACCTTTGAGTTGTAGTGCTGGCGACGCTTGATATTTGCGTCTTGGCTGCTTATTGGGTTAACGAGTGCATCAGCAAATAAATGAATATCTGCGATAGGTTATGCTCTATATTTATAGGCTGGATACTCAGATGCTTTGGCCATTTTATATGAAAAGACAAGACAATCTAAAGAGAGGCATCCTGCTAGAAAGGGTCAAAGGAACAAGTGCGGCTCGTTGAAATTTTTGGTTTCTCTCGTTCAGATTACCAACACCCTGAAAATTATCAACTAATTGAATATAACCTGGCGATAAAATAAATATTATAATTATATATATATATATATATATATTTAGAACTGACGCCAAGCGATTTACATCAAGACGACATATTTTGTGTAGTGGGTCATGAGCTTCAGGTACGTGAGAAAGATTAAAGAAGAAAAACATTAGTTATAATACCTTCATAAAATTATATTAATTCGACCCTAGTGTGAAAATATCTTAATAACAATATATAAATATCTTATAATAATATTTTAAGATTATTATAAAATATACATAAGAAGGAAAACAAAAATTGGTAGTTCAGGCGACGAAACGATTTAGGAATCTAATAAATAATAAGTTTTCTCTGAATCGTTTTCCCTGAAACAGCTTTTATAGGTATGCAAAATCGTAAATTTAAGTAAATGCGACCTTAAAATTTAATAAACATTTTGCCGAGATGTATTGAGCGCGTCACTATTGTCCTTAATATTTACGAGCGAATAAAGAACGAAATAAACGGCGATGAAAAATATTAGTTATTACTATATAATTCCAAAGTAAGAACTGAGCTTTGAAATTTGCATTTCCTGTTTAGAACTTTTCGTTACCGTAACTATGTATATGGCAATTTTTTTATTATGTGAAATCTAAAAAGATCGGTTCGCCTATTTTTTAAATTATTAATTGTCAGTATAATATAGCTTATAATTAAAAGAATATAATTATCTGAATGTCTGAAAATATAATTAATGAGCTCTTTCAGCTTTTGTCAGACACTTGGATAGATATTATTTCTAGCTATAGATATATAATTTGTGTAATGCTTATGTATTAAAAAATGAACGTGTGGCCTATACTTAAAAAGGATCAGGTACTTAAGATCCTAATTAAATTAAAGAATTATATGCAAATATACATTTAGTCTGTGTAAGTTTAATTTTCAATTTACAACCCATTTGCTCTTCAAACAGAACGATAGCCACAATCTCATAGCAATGTTCCATGCGATAATAGCAATATAAAACAACAATTTCTCCTTCTAAAACTGCAGAAAAGAGAAACTTGCAACAATAAATTAAAAATGAAAAGTGTCATAGCAAAACTGTGACATTTTTAATTTTACGACAATTTGATGTCTAAAAACTGGTTTTATTATATGCTCTAATAAATTTCTCTTCCGCAATCTTTCAGTGTTTATGTGTGATAAGGTTTAAGAAAGAATATTTTTCAATTCTCAAATTATAAGTTAATTTAAGACTGCAATGAAAAATGAAAAATTACTTTAAGAAGTAATGGCATTTGAAGTTATGATCCAATTTCATCATCCTTAAGAGTTTTCAATAAATTAGGCCGTAGTTAGCTAGATAATTGCCTAGTATTACCATAATTGGACAAATTTGAATTTACGGCGTTTTATTTTCCTCTTTTGTTATCTAAAGAACCACGTCTAAATCTTGTACGTGGCTGCTTCATCTATTATATATAGCGTAGGGGCGCCTATTTTTTTTTCAAAATCATCTCATTTTTTACAGCATTCATAAAGTATAATTTTATGAATGCCGTAGCCGTCAGCCTTTTATTTTTTCACAAAACAGGTAAGTAATCTAATGTACTTGATTTATAAACAACTCGCTTTTTGTTTGTCTTAACTTTTTGTTTTATCAGTTTTTAAAATGGTTTATCAGCCCATACTAGTACAGGAGTTTTATTTATATGACAAAAGCAAAGAAAACATCATTATGTAATTGCTACCGATCTGTAATGGTTATCGTTCATGTCTAAGTAATAAAAATATTTTGGAGTCTCCAAGATCGATTTAGCAAAAAAATTATAGATTTTGCGATAAAACAAATTATTTTGAAATATTAATATTTACTTAAAAACAAAACAAATTTGGCTGACTAATTTTGAGACCACTTATGAGAAGAGCCATCCAAACAATGAATTTTAGTAACCCAAAATTCCAAGTGGAAATTTTGCAATTTAAAATTCGATATTGCTATTCATTTCATTCTAATACAAGTAATGTTGTCACATTATTTAAAAAATACACAAATAAATGTTAAAAGTGAAATATGTAGTTACATATTTTTGGAGACAAAAATTTCGGCTTATTTTTTTCTTACGTAATCATGATCACCTATTTAAAATATTCTGTTACGAAACTGATATGAAACTCCTAGTTCTAAAACTTGTTAAACTAATTTGTTTTTAATTTATAAAAATTTTTTTTTTGTCTGAACATTTTGATGAGACTTTCCTTATTCTTTTTAGTGACCATGAAAGTTGAAGAAAATTTTGCAGACCTTATACATTTTTGTGTCTCCTTTTTAACTTGGAATCTACAAGTCATTTACTTTGCTGTAATTTTTATGATCCTCTATTCCAAAGTAAAATGGAGCATAAATTGTTAATAAAACAACATTAGACTATCTAAAGCTAAAAGCTAGACAAAATTTCAAAAGCAATGTACGCAAAAATATGGAATCAGTAAATACTCGAGTCTTTGCGAATAATACGCATTATTTCTTATAGAGTAGTATTATACAAAAAAATGCACCATTACAATAAGACACCGTATGATTTATATACGTGCCGTTCTACAATATATTCCGACTTGAGTTGGATTTACATAAACTAAACCTAAACATTATATAAACTAAACTTTTACCTTAAATTTGAATTTTCAAACATTTATTCACATCATTACCAAAATATTTTTATTCTTCTATAAATTCCTAATTCACGTATCTCTATATATCTATATATTTATAATTACAAAAAATGCTTTATTTATACAGAACTAATTTAAATAATTTAATGAATTTTTTTGATAGAATATATCTACAGTTTTTAATTTTTATAAGTCATTAGCAAGTCCTTTAGCATCGTGCAATTATTCCCTTTTTTTGTTTTCATTATTAAAAATACGAATAGAATACTGAACGAATATATAAAGAGGTTACTCATAATAACTCATCATAAAAACTCATAATAAAGGATTCACTAAGGCCTACATAAATCAAATTAAAACAAAAATATTGATAAAATCATGAAATAATTTCCCATGAAAACTGAATATTAACTAATGTTGTATTACAGACGGTCAGAATAATTTGCTAAAAATTAGTTAAACATGTATTAATAACATATAACCAAAGGAGAATGCCAAGATTTTATAGAAATTTAGGTCTGCACCAACAAAGAGGAATGTTTTATCATTAAATGAACTTACTTTGTAAGAATTTAATAAAAAAGTCACTTTTAAGTCAGAAGGTCACCAAAGAAAGGTAAAGCTTGCTTTACAACATAAGTTTTGCTCCATTTCTCTATTTTTTCTATAAAAAAATTATGATTTATCCCTTGAAAAAAAATTGTTTAAATGACTACCTTAATAATACTACCTTTATAACCACCTAAGGTATTCAACTCCCTACTTTTTATAGATACTATCCAGCTAAATGTTTAGTGATACTACACTGAAATAGAGCGTCCAATACTTTTACATTACGTTTAATCATATGAAACTATCTTCCTCTTATATAACATGGGTCCTCTATAATAGTAGTACTAGTAGTAATAAATAGTAGTCAACTTGATAGTTTTTAGTATTCCAATTGATAGAACAAGGTCTGAAAAATAATCATGATAGGATGGTAAAATAAAAAAAAGCTTTATACTCCCTACAATTTATTATTCATCAACAATGTTATCACATTAAATTATCTAAAAACTGAGCAAGAGGTTTTATACTATTTTGGTGTCTTTCCCAATCTAAATACCGTATAACAGTCAGTGCATGTGTATAACAACCTACAGTCCTTCGTTCGACCATGCAATGGCAGTAGTATTGTTTAATTGCCTCTCGCCTATTTATATTAGCTTCAACCAAAATATATACATAATACGTTTTTCGAGTTATATAACGGCTTTGGGTTTTTCCTCTGAGCAACCTCGTGTTTTCTGAGAGATACAATTTTTCATTAGGCTTGCTCAGATGAACCTCACTGCATACTTCAATAGTATGAGAACTGTTGCTCGCCAGAATAGGAACGTGCTTGTGTAAATTGGTAGGTATCAGAGGCAATCAAAATGAATTCATCATAATTTAGGTGGAGAAATTGAACTACTCGTACATTGTGGATACCTTCGTTTATATTCCTAAAATTAGCGCTTCTTCTATTATAATTTTTATTTATTATAAAATCTGATAAAGTATTAATTTTAAATATCGTCTGATTGATGATTTATATAACATGTGCAGCGTCAGATCTGTCAGCAATTCTAGTGAGAAAATCATTAATTAAAGCACTGGCAATCGAAGCCTGTCATAAGATGATCAGAATTCCTATTGATAAATTCCTGGTGAATTATCTTCAATTCTTCTCCAAAAATTCCGTTCACAAGTTTCAGTATCCACCGGCAAATAGTGCGTGTTTTGTTGGCTGCTAATATGGATAGCTGTGTTTTGCCTTCTTGTAAAGATACAGGGACACTGTAATTAAATGATTCCAATAAAAGTATTCCGAGTTCCTAAAACCCCTATACAAGATAAAAACATTGCTATCTTCAAAATATTCCATTAATGGCTTAGTTACTACATTAAATTCATTTGTCATTATATCAGTATCTAAATTTGTGGCTAAATAGGGGCCTAAAGCTTCTATGATGTATCTGTCGCAGCACACAAACAAAAACGGTTTTACTAAGTTTCTATATTCGTGCAGAGAGTATGTATCCTTTTGGTATTTATAAATGGAACTTTTTTGACAGTATTTATCGTCTACAATGACAATTGGGATTGTTTCACATTAGTGCCTGCAAAGAAGACAGTAGGAATCAAACGATTCCTTTGTGCTATCATTTCTTTAGTTATATATCTTACTCATAAGTGCGCCAAAACAAACTCTTGGTGCGATATTTATCTAGCTTTTGACATTACATTCTCTAATGTACATTAGAAACATTTAAAAGGGGGAAGCGATTCTTTCATTAGAATCACCATTTCTTAATTTTAACAAATACGCTGCGAAAGCAGTCTATCCCTTAGGCGTATGTGGTACTCAAGGCACTTATAGTCAATAATATACAAAATTCTTCTTTGGTTATACCAAACCAAAAGTACAATAAATGTTCATCCATAGTGTCAATATTTTCAAAATCAATATTTTGGTCTTTCTTTAATAAATGAGTGAAATCATATATATATAAGCTTCGGTGAATGTATGATTTACTTCTTCAGTGTCCGTAAACTGATTCCAAGAATTACTCCTTAAATGGTAATGACAAATTTGACAATTGACAAGATTGATTCAAATTCAACGTAAATTACAAATTTCGCACATATGTCTGAAATATCCGAAAACAAAAATACGGAGTTCATTAAAAAATAAATCGTATATTTATTTTGGCAATGATTTTTGTAATAAAATATTTTTCATTTTATTTATGCTATTTTTTCATATTTTTGTCAAAGTAGAAAGTCCTCTCTACATAAGAATAAATAAAAAAATAAAAAGGATGTCAGTTTTTACAGCAAACGATTCTAATGATTCAATATGACGAGTGCCTTTAAGATCCTTGTAACTATTTTTCTAGTATAGTCGCTATAAGTACTTACATGTCGAGGTAAAATCCTTTTTGCAACAACATTTCTTACACGCTACTCTCTCTCTCTCAGTGTGGCTTGTTAGCATGCGAGTTCTTGATTGATATAATGACCGACCACAATGTACACAAATATTTCGATTCGACCGACAATTCGTGCATAAACACCACATGTTTTGATTACTTGATATAGCAATAATCAGCAACCGTGTCAGATCACACTGCCATTTGGTATACGTAAAGCAAAAACATAACGTAAAGGAAATAAAATTCGTCCATAGCGTTAAGATTATCTATACTTTTTTCATTCTTTTCAAACTTAAGTACTTTGGTAACGCACACCGTGGTATGTAATATAGTTTATGCTTGATCATTGCTATTCACCTCTTCGAGAGCATTTTGTTGTAGAATTGTATTTCGAACATCGTCCGGTTCAATCGGTTGTCTTCTCATTCGAAAGATATTTAAGCCACAATTAATATACCGAAGAAATTTCCAAAGTATTGTATTAGAAAAACAAATCCAAGCTAGCAAGCAAGTTTATAAAAAAAATGATAAAAACACAGCATTTAAAGGCTTTCGCGAGTGTCTCCATAATGAAAAATAAAAAAAACATTCAAATCTTGGAATCGTAGACTAATATTCATACTAAAAAGTTAATAATAATTCATTTGAATAATAAACGAGACACTATCATGTGTTTCATTTATTATTTAAATGACAATGAAACAAAATCATTCAAATAAGTTCATTTTAAAAATCGATGACGGTTTTTTTTATAATCATAGATATTTTGGTGAACTATAGGCGTTGAATATTTTCAAATGGCAATATTTTTTAATTCTAAATTACAAACATGAAGAAACCGTTGATCAATTTATTTATTTATAAAAAATAGTGGTGAACTTCCTAATATTTAATTTTTGTGTAATTGATACGCATTAAAGGAATTGTATACAATCGAGGGCGCTGATTGTTTATCACTGAAAAGACACATACCACAAAAAGGATAATTAAGATGCTAAAATAAGCAGCAAGTATCACTCTGCTTGATAGGTTGAAAAACAACTATATCCTTGGCAGTTTTAAGATAGGCCAATCGAAGATACACTCCAAGGAATGCGGTTAAGTTGGTATGGCTATGTATATATATATATATATATATATATATATATATATGTATATATATATATATATATATATATACTATTTACTATTTGCACATGTAAATGTATGTACATTTTGTGAACTATATTTCTATTTAATTGGTATCAAAATATAAATGTAAAAGTTCATATTATTCTAATTTTGCTAATTCATCATTTACGACCAAAAACAAAACCCTATAACTAGATCTGTTAACGCAATTGATTTAAATTGTGAAATAAAGAAAGAAATTGACCATTACTATATTCACAATTTGCGTTGATACGTTAACAATGGTTTTTTGAAATATCCAACTATAATTGTATTTATCAGAATTTGTCAAATTCCTTAATTTAGAATAAATGTAGTTTTACACCAATGAAAATTTCACTCTTTGTTCTTTGAAAATACATTTAATACATTAAACAGGATATGTGTTACAAAAAAAATGTTCACACGCAATTATTTCGCAAATATTTGTTACATAGCGTGTCGAGTATTTACGTATGATCAAACAGAGTGTAATATTGTTTTTAGATCATCCTCAATTTAATTCATTCAAATCTTTCTCCACCTTCTGGGTTTCGATCAAATCTATCATCCATTTATTATCATTGACAGCTTTTTTATTTCTGAGTTCAGCACGGCTACATTATATCAACACTCATTTCTTCATAATTTTAATTAGAATTGTATGTAAGTAATGTAAATAAGTGTACATTACCCTTTCATAAATAGTGAACTTCCATCAACAAGTCAACAACTTATGTTAGGGGTTCAAGCAATTCGGCTAAATTCTGAGTTAGTAAAGTGGAATATTGATCAATTGAAATATTGTACATATTTGATTTTTCGAATGTTATATTTGCCGATGTAATTTTTCTGTTAAATCCTAATGTAAACTCTAAATTAGCTACTTACATGAAATATTACATAAATCTATTAAATTAATAGGTAATTACTTTGTGACAAAAATTGATGACCATGAATATAAATAATCAAATATATCAATTTGATTTTAGGGTTTATTAAACTACACTCTGAAAATGTTTGTTGGGGTCGACCTCTCACTCTTCAATTAATTACTCTAATAAGGGCTGCGGAATGAATCCTATAAAAACAAAAATATGAAAATTGGGCAAGTTGTCTTTAGGTTTTATTATCATCAGTAATACTTATTGCAAAAACAAAAATTCGGCGAAGTTATGTATTAAATTTTAAGTTTCTAAGGTGATTGGAATTTTTTTTTTAATATTTAAGACTTTAGTTAGAGGGTGGTCATAAGCGACTATAAAGATTTCCTGTGAATAATATAGCCGTCAAGAAGTTGTCTGCGGCCTACTTAGATGAGATATCTTCTAAATATTCTTGTGCTGAAATGTCTATTTTAAATACCTTGATTTTTCAGCCATTGTTACATAGATAGGCAGGTCGACTTGGGTGCCAAGAGACTTGTGAATCTCACTATTCTTGAACATTTTTACATTGTTGCTTGCAGGTTTTTGAAAGATTAGCATTTGAATACAAAATGGAGCACCGTTGAGAACATTATGCACGTAGGCTTCTATTCCTTACGGATGAAAACGTAATTTATATACGAGCATTACCTCGTACATTTAATATATGAGAGTTACCTAACACATTTTACCAAATATATTATTTGCAGATACTTAGTTTATTTTAAAATAAACTTTTTTAAGACGAGATTTTCTTATTTTATTCTCTTCTCATTGATGTTAGTTGTGTATACGTAATTTATAAAACAATAGATTTAACAAATAATTCTCATAAAATTAACTACCGATTTCTTTAATCTATAAACTGTGAAGTTGTTGTGTATTTAATTTCCATTTTACCTATATTTTTGTCATCTTAATTAAGTTTGAAATTTCGGGTTAAATCTTAAATACATCCGCAGATGCTGTTCATGTCTATCCATATGTCTAATAGAGTTTTCAAAATATCATACTTCTGTTCATGTTCATGGTTTCATTTCAGGAATACCTGATTAGAAGATTATTTTTTTAGCGACTGACAGGCCGAAAAAAATAAAGATACCGTTGTATGTATGAGTATATAAAATATTTAACTTTAAATAGGATGATAGAGTTTCTTGCCAGAATTGTTTATTAGTTATTATTTATATTTTTTTACTAATAATAATAAATATATGTACTGTTATTATAATAAATAAACCCAAATAAGTGTAGAAATTACTAGTATTATGTACGTTTACTCGCATGTGTAAATGTGTCCATCTCATTCCACCCAAATTACCTGACATTTTTATTAAATAATTATTATTAACAAATATTTATTATAATATAAAAGTGTTTTTATTTGTTGCTTCATCTTACTTCATTTTAATAAATTATGTCATACATACATCAAATGCTTTATTCCTTTTCTTTATGGTTATTAATTACCAGTGGCTTCATATTGTGTGATACACTATATGATATGTAGGTAAATTAATTTGTAAGTAATAAAGACTAAATAAATTAATTTATTTAGATATTCAGTTTCAAAATTATTCTGTTAAATTATGTGACATCAAATTATAGTCAGTATGTGGAAAGTATGTTATATTGTAGGCACCGCAACAGCAAGATTAACTTCATAATTCTCTCCATTACCGAAATGTTTCAAATCCGTGGTTGGTATACGCGCAATGAATATTATCAAGGGTAATAATGCCTGCCGAAAAAGGTCGACTTGTTTAGGTCAAAACACTCTGATAATAACAAAGCATCTTGGTTGAATGAGGCGCACATGTAGGTTTGACCTCGTAATATAATGAATTTAATACACTCATGTAATCACGCGTACAAGGAAACGTATACTCGACGGATATTTTCGTGCCGTGCATTTGTTTGGAAAATATTTTACTTATTCACAAATTCCGAGCAAGTCTCAACGTTGTTACCCTTTTTGTGGGCCTTTGGATACTAGTAATTCGTATACGATGTTGTAAGTGCGTTATTAATTTTTAGCCCATAGGTTCATTCACTTCAATCATATGATTTTATTTACACGATTAGTTTACAGAGTAACGCTTTTTGTAATTTTAGAACTCTCCTGTTTTTAAACATATTTAAACTGAAATTAGAATATTCATTTTAGATTATTATAAATTTTTAAGTTAATATGACAATATCATCTTCTACTAAAATTACAATTTGTTACTCTGTTTTATGCAAACTAAAAAAAAATTATATACGTGTTTTATCACATCAAAATTATATTGCCTTTCATATAATTTTTTTTTTTTTTATTTATCTCCTTTAGACCTGCAATCTGCCTCGTCAGGGCATTTAGCTGGTGGTTATGCATTTCATGTAGCTTGCATGGTATTCGCCCAGTGGCAAATCCATATATAGGATATGATATTACGTATTATGGGAGGAGGTCCTGGGGAGCTCTCCTTTTTATACGCTTAAATTTGCAATTGGACTGCATCAGATTTTGAGCGAGCTCGTTGGGATGACTCTCCATACGACGAGAGTATGACTCTAGCTTTTTTATAATTTCCTCCTTTACTGCAGGTATCTTTAGATCTCGGTGGAGCTGAGAGTTCGTGATGAACCATGGAGCGTTCGTTATCATTCGGAGCATTTTAGATTGAAAACGTTGGAAAATTTTTAAATTTGAATTTGCGGCGGTTCCCCATAGTTCCGCTCCATAAGACCAAATTGGTTTTATAATAACTTTGTACAGGAGAAGTTTGTTGTCCAGGGAGAGGTTAGATTTCCGTGCCAGAAGCCAGTAGAGTTTGCGGAGATGTATAACCAGGGCTTTTCTTTTGGTGAGTATATGCTTCTTCCACGTAAGGCGTCTGTCCAAGTATATACCCAAGTAATGCACGTCTTCAGACTGGGGTATTGGTATGTTGTTAAGTTCGACTGCGGGACACGTATCGTGTCTAAGGGTGAATGTTACGTGCACCGACTTAGTTTCGTTTGCCTTTATGCGCCAGTCTTTGAGCCAGATTGAGACTTCATTTAGACTTTTCTGCAACATGTCCGATGCGGTCACTGGATTATCATGACTTGCAATCAGAGCAGTATCGTCAGCAAATGTTCCTATGAGAACCTCTTCTGTAGTTGGTAGGTCGAAGGTATATATTAAATACAGTATCGGGCCCATTACACTGCCCTGAGGAACACCTGCCTCAATTTCATAGAGACCCGTTCTGTCTTCTCCGTGCTTTACATAAAAATGCCGTTGTTGGAGATATGATTTTAAGATCAGGTAATAGTTTATAGGTAGAGCTTGCAGGATCTTATAGAGTAGACCTTCATGCCACACACGATCAAACGTTTGTGATATATCTAAAAATGCTGCCGAGCAATATCTCCTGTGTTCGTATGAGTCATTGATCTTCTCAACCAGACGGTGGACCTGTTCAATAGTTCCATGAGCTTCGCGGAAGCCAAACTGATGATTCGGGACTATTTTAGATTTAGTGAGTTCTGGAGTCAAGCGTTTCAGAATCAGGATTTCCAAGATCTTGGAGGCAACAGGCAGTAAACTAATAGGGCGGTAGGACGAGACACTTTCTGGATTCTTGCCAGGTTTAGGTATTAGAATAATTTCAGCTACTTTCCATTGGGGAGGCACAAATTCTCGTCGCAGAATAGCGTTATAGATCGCTGTTAGGAGTGCAATTGCTGCGTAGGGAAGCTCTTTCATGACTTTCGCTGTAATTAGGTCGTAACCAGGTGCCTTGTTTACACAAAGTTTTCGGATTGTGGAGCAAACTTCTCCAATAGTGAACTTTTTAATTGGAGGGGAAAGCTGGTGAGGTGCAGAGAGAGCCTCCATCACTTGGTCTATCTTGGTCGAGCCAGAAGCAGAGTTTGGAGTAAACACTCGGAACAGATGCTCAGCGAACAGTAGAGATTTTTCAGTGTCACTTTTTGCCCAAGTCCCGTCATTCCGGCGTAGTGGTGGTTGAAGTGCAATTGGTCTTTTCAGGGATTTGGTTATTTTCCACAGGGAGTAATCCGTTGCAGATGTTGCATCCAAGCTAGATAAGTGATTTCCTATTTCAGTGTTTCTTAGATTATTGAGAATGCCCTTGACATGCTTGGCAAGTTTGTTGAACTGTTTTCTATCTTCGGGGAGTCGGGTAAGTTGCCACTGCTTTCTGGCTTGTCGCTTTTTTTGTATTAGATTAGTTGCGATTTGTGGATACATAGGGATTATTTCGGTAGCCCTATGATGGGGTGTTGCGCCCCAGGCAGCCGACTGAATGCAACTGTTAAAGGTTTCGATAGCTGTGGTGATGTCATCATTAGATTTGAGCACAATATGCCTGTCCAGTGTATTTTCCATAATTTCGCGAAAGTATTCCCAATTCGTTTTTTTCGAATGGATTTTACAGGGTTTGATCACTTCTACGAATTTGTTATGCAGTTCGGCTACAACGGGTGAGTGGTCTGAGGATAGATCATAGCTAGATTGACAGTATAAAGCCGATATTGGAATACCTTTAGTGACGAAGAAGTCCACCAGATCTGGGTTTTTTTTTGGATCGGTTGGCCAGTAGGTCGGTTTCCCAGTGGAGTTCACACTGAGGTTAAGCTCCTGGACGGTTTTCAAGAGTTCGCGGCCCTTGGTAGAAGTGGTTCTCGAGCCCCAGTTCGTACGTTTGGCGTTGTAGTCTCCTCCAGCAATAAATTTGTTGCCGAATTGTTTAAAGAACGACGTGTATTGCTCAGTCTTCAAGTTGTGCTTGGGGGGTATATAAAGGGCTGCAATCTGTATTGGACCATTTGAGCTTTCAATAGATATGATAGTGGCCTGAATTTCATTACTACTGTGCGGATTGTGGACGTAATGTTTGATGTTCTTTCTTATCAGTATGGCAGATCCTCCATGTGCTGCACCGTCAGGATGATTTGTGTAGTAGACATTGTACTTCGGCACTTCAAAATGACTTCTGACGGTGAAGTGCGTTTCGGAAATCAACATAAGATCCACTTTATGTGCATGCAGGAATGATATAATTTCTTGAGTATGGTTTGACAGCCCATTTGCATTCCACAAGGCGAGGATTACGGGTTTAAATGGACTGAGTCGCGGGGGGGCAAGGTGGGCTGCCGCCTGCCTCCCGCTTGGATAAAATCCTGACTACTCCCATGATGAACTGACTGCGAGCGTAGTTCAGTCATTACATTTAATAAAAGGTTTGTCATGGTATTCATCTGTTGCATCATTTGCTTAAACATGTCCATTAGTTCCTTGAATTCATTAGCTCTTTCGACAGACTTTTCACTTTGTTGAATTTGAGTATTAACGAGATTTGATTCTAGTTGTGGTGATGTTTGTCTTGTTTCCTCTACTTTCTGTAGCACAGAAGGTATTTGGTTTGCTTTGTTCTGCTTCAGGCTGTTGCGAACGACGTCGGCGTAGGGTAAACTTTGTATATGGGGTAGGGCTTGATTTGTCGTCTCAGGAACAATAACGGCGTGATTTGATTTCATTGTTTTGTTGCGAAGCGGTGGGTATTTTTGCTTTTGCAGCTCCTTATACACAGAACATCCTTTATAATTTGCTGGGTGATTCCCATCGCATAGGGTGCATTTGACGTCATCGGATCGTTCCTTTCGCAAGCAGACAGAGGATGCGTGATTGCCAGCACATTTGATGCATCTTGGGTTTCGGCGACAGTAAGACTTTGTGTGTCCATAGGTTTGGCAATTAGCACATTGAGGGATTGTGCGTTTTGGTTTTGGAGGCTCAAATTTCACGCGACAATGTAAAAGGTTTTGAATATTGTAAATTTCTTTGTTGTTAGCGCTTGATTGGAGTTCAACTATGAACATGTGCAGTGGGATTTTGGTTGATGCTTGTTTCATATTCCATATGTTATGAGCAACATGTCCTAACTTAGCCAGATCTGTTCTAATTTCATCAGTGTCGGTTGATGGATGCATATTTTTTAGAATAACTTTAAAGTTCCTCTCTTGCTTGGGTTTATATGTGAAATATTCTGTACCTTTAGCGTCCAATTCTTTAACTATAGTTCGGTAGGCGTCACTTGTTTTAGGCTGGATTTTGACCTGGTCCTTAGGTAGAACTTTTATTTCGAAAAGATCTTGAACGGTTACATCAAGTAATGTAATTAAGGGACGAATATTTGTAACTTTGTCGATGAATATAGGAGGAGGTTTTGGAGTTTTTTCTGCTGGCAGAGTTTGATGATCCTCTTTCCCCTCTTCGTTCTCAAGCACTGAGAAAGAGTTTGAAGTGGGTGTTGGCTGGCTTAACCAGTATGTACTAAGCTTGGATTGCTTCTGGCTTCTTTCCGCTTCAGGACTGTTTCTTTGCCTCTTACGGTTTTGAACCTCAGTCCAGTTTGAGACTTCAGAATTTGGATTAGCGGAAGTTACCGTTGGAGCGTCGGAGCTGTCCTCAATAGTTATAATTTGGCTACAATCAGTGAGCGACTGTGACCTCGGTCTTTTAAACAGGCTGGGGTGAAAAATTTGTTGTGTAAGCGTTTTGTTTTTTGTTTGAGTAAAAGAAGGGTCCATTTTGATTCCCACGAGTAGGGCAGATAAAAATATCACACAACCGGGTTACTCCCTTTCCGGCAGTGAGGGCTAAATACTTCAACGTTCGCCAGGTGCGTTGAAGTTGGCGCTAGAGACTGTGCTTCCCAACAGCCATGCATCCTATTGACGCGTTTCCCATCGTAGGATTTGGGGTTATTTATTAGAGAGGATTTCTTCCTCGTGGCCCAGGCGATAAAGCCAAGGCCACCGTTCTCATAAAACATGACCATGGGGTTACGGGTTGTGAAGGTCATTTCCTACCTTCACTGCGCAGACTGGTTAGGCCTGGATTGGTCTGGATAATTGACCGCCGCCAGAAACTCGGCGTTGTTGTCGCTCGTTTTGCACCACCCGGGGGACACGTGTAGGGTGAGCCTAGGATAAGGTGGTAAATCCTACGGACGTGAGCGACATACATCCCCCTAAATTGCCTTTCATATAATGGTAATGAAAAGAAACCATGACATTAAAATTGTTGAAAATATTATTGCATGAAAAGAGAATAGCTTTAAAAGGTTATTGGTCAAAAAGATTTTTTAACCCACGAAATGTTAATGTAACTCTTAGAACTAAGGAAAATTATATAAAATATTTAAAGTTATGAAATATATTTGGCGTTAATTTTATCGAAATTCACAATTAAATGAAACTACGTCATGTAGTATTATTTCTACTTTACTTACATTCTTGACCACGACCTAGGTCTCGTAGTATGTCAACATTGTCAACTTAGGTCTCGTAGTATGTCAACATTGTCAACGTTGTCATGCATCGAAACATATGTCAAGAATTTAAATAAAATAGGAATTCACAATTAAATAAAACTACGTGATGTAACATTATTTCTACTTGCTTTAAGTTCTTTACCACGACCTAGGTTTCGTTGTATTACAACATATTCAGGTGGGCTTTTAGCAAAGATTGTGAATAATTTATTTCTACAAAACTAATGCCAAATATATTCAATAAAGTAGAAATGTTACTACATCACGTAGTTTCATGTAATTGTGAATATTTAAACTTATTAAAAGAGTAATGTGTTGGATTATAGTTTCGTATGGTGTTACCTCCACATTTAAAATAGTACTATTTCCCATAATTTGTATTTAAATAATTGTAAAAAAAATTATTTATTATGAAAGGAAATAGATTCATTAGCTTCTTTCTTAAGCATATATATGTAAACACCGATAAATAAATGAAATAAATGAGTAACAATGTCAATGTGAGCTACGTTCAAGAAGGGTATATTTAGATCACACAAATGAAAAACAAATTATACCCAAATACACTTCTAACAATTTGGGCACAAAACATAAATTTTAAGATTATGTTTTCAAATATCATATTAAAATTTGAAAATTTACGGAAATAATAGCGATTGAAGGAATAGATATGTGAATTAATCAGTGATATGATATTTCTTCATTTATTTGGGTAATTTAGGATTTTTTTCATTAATTAAATATTTCGTATTTAGGAATCTATTACGATAAATTGAAATATGTGATGTGTGTGTTTAACAGTAAGAAGATATTTATATAATATAGGTTTTGTATTTAAGCTGCAAACATTTACAAGCTATTTAAAGAAAATGCTAAAGCAATAAAATGTACGAAGCCAAACGAAAAATGATGAAATGGGTGAAAATTGAATAATTTCTTGAATCAATATCCAATCCAAGAAGACAGACCGCATATTAGTAGGTCAGCGACACATTGCATATTGATATGTTTATGGATAAAGAATACAAATGATGTAGGAACTCTACAGCATGCAATGGGAAAAGGTTAGTTTATGTGTTATGTGCACTACATGTATAATATACAATTAATAAATCAGTTTAAGTGTTTATACGTATTGAACTAAAAGCTCTGTTGTTAAATACAGTCCTTTTGTATTTCATAATTTGCAATTTTTTCACACTCTCATTTAAGAAACCAACATTTTATATCAATTAAAAGATATAACTAAATTTTTTAAATGAATTAGTTTTAAGAAAAAACGGCCTGCATTTATTTTCTTTGTGACCTTTTTTATAAAATATCCAATTTGCAATTTTTTCTTACGTTATTAAGCTACTAAAATGATTTTTTAAAAAGTCCTGATTTGTTTACCGTCAAAGAGTTCAAAACATATAAATACACATAAATGCACAGGAAGTTGATTGGGACTAATGTGGTCTGTTGTTGAATTGGTCCATATTTTTTCTTGTTTTTTTTTATGTACACAGTTATTATAGAAAGTTATATTATCTGAACGTAAATGTTCAAATTTACAAGGAAAATGGTTTTTTGCTTCCAGAATTTTATTTTTATTTTATTTTATTTTATTTTTTTACTTTTAAGTCACTGTTCCCTATAATATTTACCGAGACACAGATTATCGTCTCTATGATTCACGAGCTTGAAAAAGAGCGCACTAAAAAAAACTTACTTCATTTCAAGTACTAACTCGTTAATTATTACAAAGAATTCTGCAGGCTACTTTGCAATTTATGATGTCAGAAATAGAATTTTTTGTTTCATTAATATTATAAAGAGCTAAAAAAAACGTACGTAGCCAATTGTGTTTGTTTTTAATAAAAAATTATTGAATTAATAAAGTTTATTTTGTCTCGTAATGCGTAAATTTTGTTTTAGAAAATACAGATCTGAGGTAAAATTAAGTGTAAAATGAATGAATACGAGTATGGCTACATTTGACAATATTACTTCATACACATTGAAGACTGCATTAGATATTTCTTATAAAGAATCACATCTCATTTCGACCAATCTGCATAAGAAAAAAATATTTTTTTTTTCAGTTCTCATAATATTAATATAGGGCTAATTATCTTTTACCTGAAATTTGTAATTTACCCGAAATTTTCTTCTTCGTAAAGAGATTGCTAACACCTGCTTTGAAAACAACTTATTTGTCAATTTTTCTTTTTGTACTATAAACATTTTTAGAAATTTTATTGGCATTTATGCTATTTGTCATTTTATAAATTTAATGTCTTTGTACTAAAATTTGCCAGCAGTTCGATAAAGTACGTACATATACATACATACATATATACTCGTATATATATATATATATATATATATATATATATATATACATATGTATATATATGTATATATATATATATATATGTATATATATGTATATATATATATGTATATATATATATATATATACATATATATATATATATATATATATTATTTAGGTAGATATAGATACATATACTATGTACAATATCACAATACAATCTTAAAATTATACATAAAAGCAAAAATGTAATCATTGTACATAATTCATTATAGTTTGGTAACTATGGCTAAAAACTGTGCATTAAAAAAATTTGGATACACTATAATCAAATTTTCAGTAGACAGTGAAGTTAATTTTATATTTATTTTATTTTCATTTTAACATTTTCTTGTATTTGCTTACTTACTTGAAATGTTTACATCTCGAGGCAAAATAAATCAATGTAGGCTGTTAGATTGTATTTTTAATAGAAACAACTTGAGTCACATACAATTTCCCAGATATTGCATAATATAAAATACCCATGCAATGTGTTGTGGTAAAACAAAGTTTAATACGGAACTTCCAAAGGAAGTTAAATTTTCCCTGTAGCATTCTTCCTAATACCGGAAATCTCTTCGCCGTCGTTACCCTCTTCGTTGGCTCGCGAGTTTTCATGGCGTTATCGAGCCTCTCTGCGGACATTACTTTCCCGCAAAATATTTATCGTATTTGAAAGTAAAGTTTCACGCGTTTACGTCACTTGCAAACAAAAGCTTTTTCAGATCGTTACGCGAATTTTTTATTTTATTTTACCGCTTTTACCACTAAATCTCATTTTATAACATTATTCATTTTTACATTAAAGTAAATGTTAAGACGTTTTTTGTTATTTGTTGTCTTAAATTTCGTTTTTTATGTCTTTTAGATTAAATTAAATTAAAATTTTTTTATATTTAATCAATGTGGTTGATTAGAAAAAATTGCTCTTGTAACAAAAAGTTCGTCAAATGTATAAGTTATACGTTAAAGTATGAATAAAATGAAATAAAATAAAAGAAATATGTCCACGATGATCTGTTTTTCATAGTTAAAATAATGGTTATGACTTGATTACATTAATCTTGTTAACGTTACGTTGAATAATTTAAATTAAAGAAAATTTTAAGAAATTTGATATAATTATTACTGTTAAATGAAAATTGTCCAAACTCGGATTTTGTCTTCAATTATTTCCTTTCATTTTTGTTATTGCTACGTCCTGATATTGGACTATTTTTTTAATTTTGTAATTAAAACTTGTTTTTATAATTTCCCTTCTTAAAATTTTCTTCATATATAATTTTTCTCCTGATTTTTCGAAAAAAAAATTAAACTATTTTTCAACTCAATGTCTTAATGAGATATACGCAAATTTTTTTTGTCAGTAAATATGTCCGTTTATTCCATATAGTGTTCTTACATATCCGTTTTTAATTCCACATCCTGAACATACTTTTTTGGCTGTAATTTTTGCGTCAAAAGCAATATGTAAAAAAATGTTGAACCATGATACATCCGTTAAAGTACTTATTCTTATAAAATAGTAGTATTTGCTTACTGCCCAACGGAAGATGTAATACAACGAAACTTAGGTTGTGATAAAGAATTTAAATAAAGTAGAAATAATACAACATTACAGTTTCATTTCATTGTAAGATAGTAGTATCTTTGGCGATAGTAGTATCTTTGGCGTATCTTTAGCGATAAATGATAGTAGTATCTTCGGTTTCAATATAAGTTATTTGGTAAAGCAATATTATAACAAGAAAATCTCCTCCAAGGATCCCCTTGGTAGAAACGACATGATTTTACACAAATTAAAGAGTTTTTTTTAAAAATAATAATTGGTAAATTTTGCACTTGCTTTAAATAGTTAAATTTTTATATAACAATTAAAAAAAAAGATAAGTAAAGTCCTCAACACTTTTCCAAAAAAAAGAAGAACATAAGAAATTACAGCATTTATCACTACCCCTAATTTTTTAAATTAATAAACTAAAATCACGAAGAATATGAATTGTAAAATCTGACTAGAAAATATAAGAAAACTATAACAATAATCCTAATCTTATAGTTTTTTTTTATAATATGCATAATGCTTATTAAAAGAAACTATAAGACCTAGATCTAGATCTATTTTTCACCCGCGAAAGGAGTGCTATTCAATATATTTATGTTGTGAGAAATTAATTAGTTTAATACAAATATAGTGTATATTTAAATACATATAAGTGCCTAAATGTGCATTGAACCCACGTAGTGCGACTGCTACTCGTAATTTAGAGATTTTTTAAGGTGTAACCTTTACCTATAGTAATTAAATATAAACTGTCAAATGACATTGATATTCGTTCTAAGTTGTCAAAATGAATATCTCTTTTCTTTTCTAGCTTTAAATGTTTTTCCTATTGCTTTGTCGTTCCTGCGAACCTCATGGCTTAGTGTGTTACGTCTTTTTATAAATAATACATACACAATCTGCTCATTGCTTCATCTTGCTAGTTAAAAAGTTTCGACGAAAACAAGTAAAAAAAAACAACAGAATTTTTTCGTTAAAATATACAAGTTTTCTCACAGAACATAAAATATATAGAAATGGCATATTCGCCGAACTGTGTGAAAACAAGTGTCGCTAGTTCGAAACATATGAATTTTAAACGCGCCAATTACAACACTCCCTCACCCGTGTTCATAAACATAATGGATGTATTAAATTCGTTCTCGTTTCCACACGTTTTGTCGCATAGTTTTATCCTGCTTCCGACAAAAATTCTAAAATGTTAGTATTGCTCCCACATTTAACGACCGCACAGCACGATATCGACATAAAGCAACAGTACAAATTAGCCGCTATATTTAAATATTTCTTCAGAAAAGTTAAATTTTACGAAACTATGATATTTACGTACATCCTAAAATTTCCTTTTCACTTTTCTAAAATTTAATAACTAAAGATTTAATCATTCAAGTTGCGTTATTTTAATAAAATTAAAAGAAATTACCAATTTATACCAGACATATTTTAATATATTGATTTATCATAAGTTAGATAATATGGCATTCATATAATTTTTAATGCATTTTAATCTGTAGTCGATTCATATTAATAAGTAAATATTAATAATTATAACATACTGTTTTATTTTTATTACAAAAAAGATAAATACAAAAACTAATTTAAAAAACGGACTCAGTGAAAAATGAATAAAAACCTTGAACCGAATGAAGAAACTTACATTGGAAAAGTATTCTATAGCTACGGGTTTGACTCCGGCTACGGTTACACTATGGTGGGACTGTAGCCAGAACCATTGTATCAGAACCATTCTCTCAAAAAAAAGTGATGACAAACAATGACACACAGTCGAAAGCCTTCAGTATCGTTTCTGAACCTGCATTGATATCCTCAGGTATTCATATAGTCCGATTGCATTTCATTGGTTTCTTGTCACGGCTTTTGAAAATTGATTCGTAAAATTTTAAAACTTTTAATAAAAAGATTGGGAAAATTATTGACGAACTGAACACGAAATATAAGAAATGTATAAATAAGTATTCACACATGGAAGAACTTAACATGAAGAATTCTAATAATAGGCTGTAATAGTAAATGAAGAGAAAATATAGACCAAGGACTCGAACGTTAGTCATATACCATTTGGCATTGCTAAGAATTTGATCTATTTATGAGTTATACTTATGTTCAAAGCATTTAAATAATCCTTGAATGTTTTAATTATTCACATCAAAACACTGATAGGTTATAATCGATATATATAAATATATATATACACATATATATATATATATATATATATATATATATATATATATATATATGTATGTATATATATGTACTAGCTTAACTTCTACTTTAATTTCGCTATGCTTACCTTCCACTGTTGTTTCACTATGTTATGTCTAAGCAATCATTGACTTACTTTTAGAATAAAAACCATTACAAGTTATTTTAATTCTTTTACGATATATATACAATATATCGTTAAATAGTTCGGAACAAAACAACATTTTACTAACCTAGCAGTTGTAACGATAACTACAAAATTTTTCAAAAATTCAGTTTAAAGTTATTAAACTAAAAAATATTTATACGTCACTAAAGTTTTATGACTGTTTACAGCTAAAACTCTAACAAATTTAATAATTTTAAAACTCTAACAAATTTATTCTTATAAAGACACCCTTTAAATTAAATGTACCAATTTTCTATTTAATCTGCGCTCTGATGCAGTATATCATTTAGATCGTAGATTAGCAAATCTGCCTAGTAATCTAAATATCGCGTTACTGTTTGAAAAAATCATTGAAATTCACTTTTACGAAAAATTATAAAATGTCTTGCAACTTTATAATTACAGAATAAATTATTATAACATTTAAATGTACCAAAAAAATTTGTTAGCGGTTTTAGTGCATACACAAGTTATGATGGAAAATATATTTAATGTTTATAAATATGCTACATGTCAAATAATGAAAAAATGTTTATTTTTTTCAAAGTTTTCAGTAGTTAGATAAGAAAATTTCACACATTTGAAGCTGATTAATTTGATGGCTGATGACGTTCAGCGTAATATCCCAGTTTTATAACTGTCGGTTAATAATGTTCCTAAAACATTATATAGCACTACAGCCACTTTTACTGATGATACGGTATTATGACAGTGAGAGTATGTGTGGTGTTTCAACTGGAAAATTGCAATCTGATCTCAACGATGTAGCCATCTGGACTGAAAAGTAATACGTAAAATTGAAGGAAATGAATTTGACAGCTACTGATTTCAGAAATAAAAAATTATACAATCACCAGTCTTAATTAATGGTACTTAATTACCATGTACCTATACAGCAAAATATCTTGGCATGAGTCTTGACCGCAAGCTTCGTTTCAAATATATTTTGAAGAAACCTGGAGAATTCAACATCAGTTTCGGAAATAGATATTGGTTGCTTGGTCATCATTCTGAGCTATTACCACACAATAAGCCTATATAGGCAATCTCTACATGCAGTTTGGCGTTATATCACACCGGTATGAAGCTGCGCCAGTAATTTTAATATACAGTGAAACACAGCGAAATATCTTGGTATAACTCTTTTCGATGGCGTTAAGATTTGGTTGGAACCACATATTACGAAGAAACGAGATGTATTCAACATCAATTTCTTAAATATGTATCGATTCCTTGAACGTAATTCTGAGCTATCAACGTACAATAAGCTTATTTTTATAGGCAATCTCTACGTGCAGGTTTGGAATCAAAGAATACAATTATGGAGATACGCCACTTATTTTAATATCTATGTGATACAAAGATTTCAAAATAAAATGTTTAAGTGTTGGTTGAAAATTGTAATAAATCTAAATGACAATATTTATTTTATTTTTATTTTTTTATATAATTATTGCATGAGAATAATTTATTTTAGATATCAATTAAATTTGTTAAACTTAATTTCATCGTCACCTGTGTGAGGAATGACATTTGCGACTTGACTTCTTTTGTACTGCTTTCTAATGTTTAAGTGACAACAACGTTGTATTGAATTGTATTGAAATATGGAATAACTTTTGTAAGGTATAGAATTTTCTCGGAGACATTTCTGTTGAATTCCTTTTTTAAATAATAAAATTGTCTTTTGTTGTTACGCGTTCTTGTAGAAAAATTTCCATTCTGTCTTTTTGAAACCTTCTACAAGTATCCATCGTTAATCATTTTTCTGTTGCTTTTGAATTCTAAACGGGAATGGATAATAGCTATATATCCTGGCTGCAAAGTTACTTTTAAACTTCTAAAGTGCGAGGATCTTTAATTGCATATCTAAGCAGTGAAGTCCTGTGATCAGTTATTTTTAAACTATTGAAGTGGATCTTAATTTGAGGATCTTTAAGCTCAAAGAAACATATTTTGTAGCCGCAAAATATGTTTCTTCGAGCTCTTAGAGTGCGTGAACAATCTACACATCTTAGCCACAAGGCCTTAATAAAACTTAAATTTTAAATCCGACTGTGCTATCGAACATTAATTCGTGAAAAATATCCTAATTTTAAAGCATGAATATAAGAAGATTAATGAGTTGTGTATTATAAAAATAAATAACGAAACTGGTCCTGATTTTTTATTCGGGAGACACATTTAAGAGGTTTTCTCCACTTTGAATCACATAGTGAATTATCCTGCGAACCAACGACGACCGGCTTTGAGTCGAGATTCTGCATCATCATCTTCAGGAGACCATCTGGTGGAGCAGCAAAGGACTTCGAGAACCATTTTGTTCCGTTGAGGTCAGTGAATGTCAATTTTTCATACGGTGTATGTCAAATTTTCATAAATATGCATTTAATTGCACAATGTTATTCACCATTCCGTTAATATATTCTGTCAGATTTGGAATTTGGGAATTGTTATTTTTCTTATGGCGTTTTGGTATTTACACCCGATTCGCTATAACAAGTGTATTAATATCGCACTTTGGTACGTATGTATTTGTATATGTGCAATTCATTGCCATTGCAATTTTGAAACTGAGATGGTAGAAAATGTTACCAGTAGATTGGTCAGTTTTCACCAAAAGAGACTTCAAGATCCATTATCATAAAAGTTTCCAAACTTTTGGATGTTCAAAATACCTCTAGACGACTTAAAACGAAAGTAACTTGGTTTTTCGCATTTACTTACGGTCTCTGCGGTCATTTGAATAGGCCAGATATTAGAACTCTTAGTCATTCAATATACATATTTTAGTTTTAGATCGTTCTTAATATACCGAGTTAAAGACATATTGATCGTTATTTATATAATTAGTTTTAATAAAAATTTTGAAAAACGTTTTCAGACGTAACTTAAATTTGCAGTACCCGAGAATATGAGAAATCTCTAATCAGATACATAATATCAACGTCTGAAAATATTCTTCTAAATATATATATATATATATATATATATATATATATATATATATATATATATATATATATACACAATTAATTTTAATTTTGAACCTTATTGTTAGTAATGACATCATATGTCGTTTTTTATTTTAATAAACAAAATATATTTCACTAACTTCGGCTTATTTAGTAATATTAAAATTATATTTTAATCAGCACTAAATTACACGAATACAAACTTAGTAAATAAGTATGGAGCTTATTATTTAAAATTGACAAGACATTCATAATATAAAACATATTCATATTTACACGTATATACCTGTATACATCGTTTTGTAATTCAAATAAATATCCTATTAAAGGTGATTATGTTATTAAATGCGGATATTCTTGAAAATTGGGTTAGGCAAGGAAGAACTAAAACCAAATTAACCTACATATTTTAATTATTTATTGTATGTATGCATATATATATATATATATATACATACACACACACAGACATATATATATATATATACATACACACAGATATATATATATATATATATATATATATGTATGTGTGTGTGTGTGTATATATGTATATACACCGTGTTAATTATGGAAAACATTTTGAACTTTTTACAACTCATTTACTCTCTAATCTAAGTGTCAACTTCTTGAGTCAAGAAAAACTGCCCAAATGACTATATATAAAATTATATATTTATATAATATTTTATAATCACGGAAAACGTCCCCAACATTTCGGACATTAAGCTTTTGATTTTTCAATAAATATTTTTGTCAATTTATTGATTATACTTTTGTAATCACATTGTCAACTTACTGCATAAGAATCCACCTCGCGAATTCTAAAAATTAATTGTTTTTCCTGCAAAGATAATTGATGCAATCTCCATTAATTTCTACTCATATTGGTAAATAAAGGTAGCACTAAATAGATAATTCATCCGTTTATATTCACATACCAGTCTTTCTTCAGTTAAAAGCTTAAATAATGAAGTAAATAGTAAAAACTAGTGAAAGGATACAAAGAGTTTAGGATACAGAGATACGAAGTTTAACACGAGTCTGACGTACGCCGATAAAATGAATTTGTGTAAAATGTATAAAAAAAATTATGCTAACATATTATGCATATAGTCCCACTTTACAATTTCATTTATGTACTTACTCAATAAAAAGAAGACCAACAAGTATAAAGAATCGAAAAAATTACTTTCTTATTCTTCATACAGTTTAGTATGAAGTGCGTATTGTGAGTAAAGACATTTTTGATCATCGCAACTAATGATTATTTCTAATATTTTTTCTTTTCATTGTTTCTTATCACTCACGTTTGTTAACTTATTTATGAATTTACATAATAAATTTCTAACAGTGGCATAACACTAGTATCAACATCAGCAAATCTTGACCTAGTATCAACAAACCAAATTATATTACACCATGATGATGGCGATATTTTGCTAGAATAAAAGTCCACCCATGACAAAAAAAATGGTTATCCCAATTCAGGTTATGTTATTCGGTTTTTTTTGTGTCTGTGGGAATAAGAAACATTTTTTTTAGATGTCGAATATACATGGGTCTATAAAAAATGTCGTCATCTCCGAAAAATCCAGGCAATTACAACTATTTCAACTCTTTCAAGGATTGTTTTTTCTCAGTATAAAATATAGTTCTATCAACCTGTAGTATACTGCACGACTTAGGCAGCTAAGCTATTACTGTCCATGATATTAGGTAGGTAAAGATTGAACCATTTAGCAAATGTATTCTTTATGCAATAATTCTCTTACATTGGGTTCCTTGAATATCCATTATTTTAATAAAAATATAATGGTTTTAATTCCTCTTATTTTAGCATCGCAACTGATACATATGGAAAGAAATTATTACAATCTAAGCGCTATGATTCCAAATCAATTTTACCAACATTATTATTTTTTAAGAACTTAACTTATGCATTGATATTCTCTACAATTATATAAATGTTGACGTAGCATATGGACATTTTCAAATATTGTGTATTTGCAGGGATTCCTAATATTTTTTATAAATCGCTTATGGAAATTAATTCCTCACTGTTTTTTCCTCGTTTCAAGTATTCAATTATTACTTTTTGAGAGCGAGAACCACACTTTTTTCTCCAGAAAGAAGTGTGGTTTTGGTCTAATATCTTTTGTAGGAAGTTTGTAATATCGTCGGGTAGTGCATTTGTTAGCAAATTGCAAAAAGTCACGTGACTGTAATGCAAAAACAAAAATTTTCTTTTATGTACACATAATTTACAAGAAAAGTTAGTTTTATTGCCAATCGTCTTTATTGGTATGGTAAAAATTTAATTTTTTGTGCATTATTCAAATTTACTGTCTGAACCATTTTAACTCCAAGAAAACTGGGACAAAGAAATAAACAACATAGAGAAAATTAGCTTTATAAAGGCTTATGAAATATTGAAAATTCACTCGTGTTTCTCTTGCAAAAATAAATGGGATGCTGAAATTTAATATGAGTCCGTGCAATATAAATTTTGCCGTAACGAGTAGCGATTTTGATAACAAAATACGATTTTTTATTTTATGTAAATTTTTTAATGATTTATATATATTTTTGCAGACCAGTATTAAATGAAATTAATTTGCAAAATAAGGAAAATATACGGCTGGCATCGACATTTAGTTCAGTTTTTGGTGACATACCAAATCTTACTTCAAAGAAAGTTTCTTTATAATTTTGAGCGAGTACATCTCTTCGTACATTTATATTCAAATGTTAGAACAATACGTGATCTACTGGACATTCTTCAATCGGAATTTTGCGAATAAAAGTGAGAAGTTTACATTCGTTTCACACAAATTAGACCACAGGCTTCAAGTAAATTGAATATACACGCTTCATTTAAATTGAATATGTTAACCTAACGACAGTAGGGTTATATCCTTCTGACTGCATCGTCTAACGGTCTTATTTTTTATCATCTGAATCGGTTTCTTTTATATTTACAGACCACCCAATTGCATAGTGTAAACGTGAGCAAACGAAGCCAAATCGTGAACTTTCAGCATTTCTTTGAGCAAATGCAAAATATTTCTATGCACGTTAACATGAACTGCAAATTATCGTAAATCACAATATTAAAAGAGTGGAGGAATATAGATACTTCAATCCACATTTCCTTTTAAAGTGTGATGTGTGTGGTTCTCATTTTAAATTGAAAACATCTGTGAGGGAGGAAATATTGCAATATGTAAATCAAGCAATTGTCTGAAATTTTAGGTTTATTAATTCTGGATTTACCTCTGGCCTCTCTAGGTAACTATATAATTCTGTACGTGACAATATCTGTAGCAGGTGGGAACAGACTGCAGAGCAAACCACTGAAGGTGCGGAGGAAGAGTCACGTCAAGCCATTTTCCAAAACAATATAAATGAGAACGGTATGCCTTTAATTATAGTAGCCGTGGATAGTCTGCTCTAAATGATCATATAGTACAAAATGCAATGTTCCATCTATCGCAGACAACTAGTCTGGGAATATCCTTTGCATAGATGTTAAGAATAAATAGTACATATCATGTACTCTAGCTTCATATAAGACCGCTGGGCTTATGCACACAAGTGCTATATAAATTATGAAGGATGGTTCACGAAGATGGAGTCCACTATATTTTTAGAGGGGTTTAAAAATTCAATAGCTAGAGAACTTATACACAAAAAACTTATTTCTGACGGGGACTTCAGTACGTACGACAAAATTTTATATATGAAGTTATAAAATAATATTATAGCAGAGATATATTTATAAAATAATATTATAGCAGAAACTCAATGGGAAAATAGTTTATTACGTAAGCACTGAAAATATGTTGTTGACGTTACCAATAATACGCAATATCCCATACGATTACGGAAACTCGTATTAAAGGATACTTTAAATTTAATGACTAAAATAAAATCAACTATTTGTCGAAACGAGACGATTGTTGTTCTTTTAATTAATTCACATTGATTAAAATGTATTCTTAATACATAAGTTAATTTTTCTTCATCTTAGGTGTAATCAGTGAAACCAGATATTTGGATTTAATATATTATAAACATTGTATAACTATTTAAAACCGACATTATATGTTCACAAAACACAACCACATGGCACTGCGCTAAATTGTCCTTAGCAAAATATTACAAATAAGAAAACCTTCAACACGCGGATCTGAAACGCTTCTCCGATTATTTATTCCGTTTGTACTTATTGACAGATAATATACTTATATGACAGATTATGTGTTGAAACGAAATTTAATTTGTACACATCAGGTTGTTTTAAAATAATTAATTCACGCAGCAAGGTATCGAATTGATATCCCAATTTTTAGATTAATAATTATAATCTGTGTTGGATATTATAAAAGAGCAGTCGGGTTTTTATATATTAATGCTTCAAATAGTCGGTACATGTGCGATGAAAATTCTCATAAGTAATAATGCCCGCTGAAAAAGGTAAAAACTTCTAAGGGCAACGTGTAGGTTTGCCCTTGTGATACAAAAAACTTAATTTACACATACGTGTACGGAAAAATGTATACTTTGACGTATATTTTCGTATTGAATGTTGGTTTGAGAAATATTTTACTTATTGAGGAAAAAGAGATATACAAATTTATATTTTACCAGTTTTCATCAAAAGCTTTGATCGTGTGGACTAGAAAAATAGACTTTATTAATGTTATTTTTAAAATGTTAATTATGTCACATTATTCTTTTATTTGTGGTTTAATTTCTAAAAGATTCAGTGAGATTACCTTTTTTTCTTCATGATGAACAAATAATAAAAAATTATAATATTATCTTTTTTTGGAAAATTTACTAACAAAAACGACAATAATATTATAAGAGTCTTTTTTGTGTAAATAAACAATTTTAAAAATTCTTTTCATTTAGTCGAAAATTACGTATTATTGTTTAAAAGAAAAAAAAATTAAATTAAAAAAAGGTTATTAAGGGAAAACTATTGGAAAATCATTGTTAATTTAGTTAATTGTTTTATTCACTACATTTCTTTTTGGGATAACTACTAAATGATTTATGTAAACAATATTATTCTGTTACGCAATTACAGGATTTAGTGATTTTATAATTTATTGTAAGTACACGAAGTTACTATACAGATACATTATTTTTAAATTTATAGAAGAATACATATGTATCAATTATTACAAATAAAACACTTAGAAATTCGATTTTAGTTTCGTCTAATCCCAGGAATTAAAGTCGTTATATATTTTATCGCATTGTACGTATTTAATTCATATAACGCATTGAATTTTTTTACTGAAGATATATATTATTTTCTAATATCTTCCAAAAAGAATACATTTTACTTAACAAGTAATGAATATCTTATGGTTGTATATTTTTCTTTTGAAACTTTATCTACTTTTCAATCATCGATATTTTTGTATTGATATTTTGTTGACAGTTAAGTTGTGTCTTAATTTCCAAACACGCCTTCACAAAAACTTATAAATGTACAACAAAGTAGTATATTTGGCACGTGCAGTTAAAATTGAGGTTAAAAAATGTGGCCTAGACTATGATAATTGAATTATTAACCAAACAACCGAACTAAACGAGCAAAACGAGAATGAAGTTCGATATCGCCTTAATAACCTACGAGTGAACAAAGAGGGAATGAAGGCGAAGAGATGTACATATTGTTTTACCTTAAACAAAGATTACTTAGGAAAGTAGAGAATTCGTTATTTAAGGCAAAACATACCTTGAATAGTGAATTCTTTACTTTTCTAAGTAATCAATTCATTGTTTGTGTAATTTTATGCTCTAATATTTCTTAATAAAGTTAAAATTTTTATAAATTGCATTTAAGATTTTATGCATACATTTTTTGTTTAAGTGCAAATTTGGTTTAGAAACATTTCACAGTTTTTCTACAGCTTATTCCTGATCGTTTCCCAAAAACAAAATTACCGCGTCATCGGCGAAGGTGGCAGCGGTATATTGATTCAAGTCTTCGGTAAATATTAAGCATAAACCTAGTTCAGAACACTGCTTAGTTAGACTCCAGCTTTAATTTTTCTCAGATTAAAGTACGCTTTCTTCTACTTGACTTTAAACTGTCTATCTTATATATACGATTCAAGTAGCATGTAAAACTGTTTAGGCAGGCTTTTGTATCCGTTTGTTGTATCAGTAACTTGTGTCATAGCTTCTCAAAATCCTGCACGATATACAAAAAGATGGTAGAATAGGCATTTTTCTTTCCTAATGAAATTTGCGGTCCTTTGTACCTGACCAACAGTAAAATTTCTCTAAACTCAAATTGATGTGTTGGAAGTTAATTTCTTTATCCCGTTATGGGGTATTTGCGGTTTAACATATCTTAAGGGTTGAACGTAAATATATTATTTACTAAAAAGAATTAAAAAAACACTATTTTTATTATTAGTTTAATAAAAATAGTAAAAATCAGAATTATACTACTTTCAGTGAGATTTCAAGAAGCAATTTCGAAAAATCAATAAAAGCTCACACTACCCTTTTATATAATATCCTATTTTGCTAAATAGATTAAAAGCTTTTTCCTACAAAAATTAAAGACAAATTATAGTTTTGTGGCACAAAGAATATACATTTTAACTTTGGGCTCAACGCATATATTTTTAAGGCATTTTTTGCATCGCGACTTTATCTTATGATGTTTTTATAACATTAATAAACACAAACATTCCTCTTTTCAGATTTTACGGCTTCTTATGCCACTTCTGTAATATCTTTAAAGCTTCTAGATTTCACTTCTTTAATGTTGTCCTTAACTCCATTTCCAAGGTCAAAAAAACGTTTGTCCTAAAACGGAAATCCTAACTGCATATGCAATTCTCGTATATATGTTTTCTGTACAATGGCATTTCTTTGGCTCCTGCCTTATTACAGCACTAAATAATTTTGCTTTAATAAAAGACATATTCAATATTCTGTAAAATGGGCACACCGGCCAACTGTTGGTTTTACGACCTCAAGACATGCTTGAGTACATTTGGTCGAACGTGTCCAATGTTCTTTTCATGTGATTGTTAAGCTCAAATATAGTGATATATTTCGTCTCTTCATTAACAATACCTTCTTCTGAAGAAGAAAGTAGAAAAACCATCTTCATCTAGGTTTTGACTATAAGGATAATAATTTCAAAGCCTCATCGGAACAAAACATTGATATACCTGTCATTCTGGTTTTGAGGTTAGCCATCTCTTTCAGTATGCCTCTTTCGTAGGAACATGTTGTACCAAATATGGTTAGTTTGGAGGCTCACAAAGAAGTAAGTAAGATAGTTCTATAATCAATTATCTCTGGTAAAGTTTCTATTGCAAAACATTAACTTTTTTAGAGGGTTGTATTGTTTCTTACGAGTTATTCACCAAACGAAAATCAGCAGGTATGTTTGTATTTATTAAAATAAGGAATAGCATTGATCATGTACTTAGTTGAATTACCACAAATCATTAAAATCTTAATCCCATATTCGGTCGGTTTATTTTGTAACATTTATTTCTGATTACATGAGTTTATCAAATAAGACCGATGAAATTTCATATAGTAATGGCCTCAAATGTTACGAGAATGAAAATGGCACTATTTTTAAAGGAAATAAAAAATTAGTCATTAGTAAAAATGTAAAACCCGAAAAAAGCAAAAAAATAATTTGAAAACTTAGTTAATGGGTACTATTAAAAATAAGTAATCAATATTTATTATTTTTAAAAGTTATTACCAACAACGTAAAAATTGTATTTAATTTCTTAATATTCTCAGTGTTTTCGACGGCTTCATTTTATTTGTTCTTAAAAAAAACAGCTTTCTTAAAATTTTACTCAATTTCCGTAATGTTATACCTATTTTTTCCGGCAATAAACATGTAGGAAAAAATTAGGAATGTAAATTATGTTAAATGGTAAACCATTTTTCGCGATTTTCATCGAGTGGTGTGTCACTGAAGGGTCTCTTAAAATTAATTTGAAGTTCCATTTACTATTTTGTATTTTTAAGCACCATGTGCAAAGTTTTAAGCTTTAAACTGAAAAGTAATATGTCCATCTCTCCTAATTTTTTATTCATTTCTTTTAAAATCTCAAAAAGTTCAAAAAAATATCCGGATTTAGCATAACTTTGATTAGAACTTTAAAATATAATTAACCCAATTAACTAGCAATTCCACGATATATATATAGTTAATTGTGAATATCTAATTTGCACATTTTTCGATATTTACGCGCATTAACGTAGAAAACTTGTGTAATTTAAACAATTCATTTGTTTTCTCCAATTAATTCATGTTTATAAATATTACTGCTAACATAAAGTGAATTTTTCATTGTCTTATCTTAGTTATTTTCACTGGTTAAGACAAAATATTCCAATAAAATGCATTGGTAAAATTGCAGATTGCATAATTACTCAAAATCGATATTATACGTCCACAAACACAACCACATGGCGCTGCACTAGACTGATCTTCATAAAATATTGTAAGTAAGAAAACCTTCAACATGCGTACCTGGAACACTCTTCCGGTTAATTTATTTTGTTTATGCTTTTTGACAGATAATGTGTTTTTATGTCAGATTATGTGATTTAAACGAAATTTAATTTGAACGTAGCAGGATTAAAAACAATTAATTTACAAAGCAAAGTACCGAATTAACATCCCGATTTTCAGGTTAATAAACCCTTTTGGATATCATAAAAGAATAAACAAATATTACCTTGCGGAAAACTTTCAAAGCTTGGCTTTCATAATTCTGATTTTTATATATGAATGCTTCAAATTATAAGTCGGTTCATGTGCGTGAAAACCCTCGAGGGCAATAATGCCCGCTGAAAAAGGTCGACCTTCTGAGGGCAAAGCACCATATTTGATAATAACGAAGACTAGCTATTAGCAGAATGACGGTACACGTGTAGGTTTGCCCTTCTAATGTAATAAACTTGATATAAACGCGTAATCACGGTTACGGGAAAATTTATACTTTGACGTTTATTTTCATATTGAATGTTCGTCTTGGAAATATTTTATTTATTCAAGAGTTTAGGGTAAAGTTATTTTCTTTAGAAAATAGTTAGTAAGTTTGCGTTCATACGGAATTTTGCATATATTTTACCAGTTTTCGTCCATGACTTTGATCGTCTGGACTGAAGGACTACTACGTTACTAATGTTAATTTTAAGTTATTTCGCAATATTTTTGTGTAAATGGTTTAATTTCTAAAAACTTCAGTGAAAATGACTTTTTTCTTTATGAAGAGCAAATATAAAATACTTACATATTTGATATTTTTTAAGAAAATTTACTTACCCAAAATTATAGTAATATTACAAGGGTATTTTTTGTGTAAATATAAAATTTTGAAAATTTATTTTAGTTAATTGAAAATTATATAAATTTAGCCCGAAAAAAAAGTTTTAAAATTTAGTTTTTTAAAAACGAATATTGTGAAAAAATTGTTGGAAAATCAGTGTAAATTTAGTTTATTTTCTCATTTATTGATCGGCTTCTGGTTACGATACACTTTACTAAATCTTAGTCGATGTTATATTGATCCAAATTCCAATTTGGTGAAACCTATTATTGTTGAGTACTCAGTTTTCAACTATAATCATTATAAATTAGTAAAGATTATATTTTTCCAGTTACATTATATTTTAAAATTATAACCTGTGTTGTCATACGGGATGGTATCTAACCAATATACCTATAGACCGACAGTTACATGAATATATCTTCTAAGCTAGTAAGAACCGATTAATAATGATACAAAATTTGAGTAACAATAATTTACATGTGTTTATGTTTGCAGTTCTTTATGAAGCGAGTAGATTAGTGTTTTGTTTACAATGGACTAAAGTTTAGATGAAATGAGAAAGAAAAGAAAGGAAGTCCTTTTCGAATGTAGTGAAAAATTATCGGATTTTGAAAAATAACAAATAACAAACAGCCAATACTGATGTCCTAAAATGAAAGGTATTTCTTTTCAAATGAAGGCCAAAGGAAGGTAAACGCAGAAAAAATTAATAAGAACTACAATAATATATAAATATGAATTCAAATTATTTGGAATTGTGTTAATAAACGACAATTTATAATATAAAGATAAAATCTAATCTAATTTATTCCAAGTTTTTAAGGGTAACAAAATATGAATATGAAATCATTTATCATACTTGCTTTAAACAAAAATGTTTAATTGTTATTTAAATTTATTTTAACTTACGGACCAAAAATATGCTTTATTAAACTTGAAATTTTTCTCTTGAAACTTCTATTCTTTTTACACTATCGTGGCTACTTCCATATATTGTTCGAATATAATGTTTATAATGTTAGTAGGAAACTCTTTCATTTCCAAAGACTTATTTACGTAATTTCAAAATTTCATACCCAGTATAGGCTAATAAATTTAAAATCGCCCTTTCAATCGCTTATACTTGCTTTTTTGATATTTTAATGAGATTTTTTTAATTCCATCATCTAGAATTGTAAGAGACAAGTTTAAATTTAATTTAGTAATATTTTCTCATTTTTAATCCATATCGTAATGCAATTCAAATTATAACTTTTGTACCACAACGTCGAATTTTTTTTTAAAATTAAATAAAATTCCGAACATTTTATATTCTTGTAACTTAACAGTATTAATTGTGTAGTTATTTATTATATAGTTACCACATAAATATATAAATTGTAAACAATTTGTTTTATTCAATATTTTTATTTTCATAATATTTCGGCGATCAAAATTTAATTCCTTACTTGATAATAACTATTTGAAAGCAATTCTCATGAAGCTACCTTAAATTAATTCATGAACAGTTCAAATGGTTTCGCCCTCCTTAATAACTAATTTTCCAACACTATATAATTTTCAATAACTTGTTCATGAACAAAATTATTTTAAACTGGTTCTATACATAGAAAAAAGTAAATGAAATTCTAAAAACTATATATTTAAAAACATTAACTTTTTCCTATGAATTTAAATGTTTTATTTCTTATATGATACCTTTTTTGGAAAATAAAGTATATTTCATATAAAAAAAGACAATAAAAAATATGTGTTAATTCCAAAACAGGTCACTATAGTCTCGATCAACTTTCTATGGAGTAAAAGTTTTTTATACACTTTGACGGTTAAACAAATTTTTTTACAAATTTTCTTAGAAACTTAAAACATTTGGAAGAAATTTAAAATTTGTATATAAATATGTGATGAGAAGGTTTACAAGGAAGAAAACTATGAGCCATTTTGTCTCAAGAATTTCTTAGGAAAAATGGTAAGCGATTTTTTAAACTAGGTCATTATCGTTAATGTTGAGCCTAGCTATATTTTCTATAAAATGTAAAGGACGATTTAAAAAGAAATATGATTTAAAAAGGCTGAAAAAATTATTGAAATTTCCATAATGCTAAAGACGAGGCTATACGTTCAAATAATTTATGTAAACAATTTCAGTTCTAATAATCTTATTTGAACTGAAATTGTTTGCATAACATCGAATAATATTTACAAAAATTTAAATTAATTTACCTGTTGTATATAATGTTAATATGTGGATAAAATTTTCCTTATCCTACTCTAGGTAATAGAGTCCCTAAATAATTTACATTGTTCACCCGTAAACGCTTCTCTAGATAATTTATATAAAGAAAAAAATACGAAGTTATAAAATTCCAAAGCATCTTAGCGCCAACTAATTTAAAGTCGAGCTATTTCATAATTTTAATTTAGGGGCATTTTAATTTTTTCTTTCCAACCTTTTAATATACGGTCCGTCGTCTTCGACTTCATATTGATTCAGTAAACTCTTAATTATTTTTAAAATTTTCTCCCGTTCCGTGTTGAATATAACGTTTTTAATACTTTATTTTTCATCGAAAAATAGTCAACTTTTTGAATCGCAAACATAATATTTTCATTCTGTAAATTTTTTCCTTTTATACGATGTGAATTAAACATGGACATCGCATATTCCGATTATCTATCAACTATTTTCACCGTTTTTACCATTCTAATTATTAAAGATATTTTAGAATGCAATATTGGTAATCAGCTGAAAAGAATACTCTTATTTAAAAAGTGTTTCAACTATAAAGCTAATATTGCTAACGTATTCCAAAAAGAGTAAAATTTTAAAATCATAAAAACTTACCGTGTATAATAAGCATATAAATACAAACCGGGTAGTTGGGGCGATTGAACTCATGGGGTAAAAGGTAATACCTCAAGTGCAATAATGTTTATGTGTAAACTAAATGTGTATACTAAAATCCAAAGTCCGGCAAAAAAGTTAACAACGTTGAAAATAATAAAAATATTTTCTAAATAAATACAAGGAAGGAAAACATTCGCCGACCTAAACATTTCTTTGTACGCGTTATTACATGACTGTATTGAATTCAATATATTATGAAGTCAAACCTAATTCGTGCCCTCGAATTCGACTGCGATTCTTTATTATTATTGAAGTGTTTTAACTTAAGCACGTTTTTGGCAGGCATTATTGCCCACGAGAATTTTCACTGCGCGTAAACCAACCAAGAATTTTAAGCATTTGTATAACGGACAGAGCTATAAAGTTAAAATTACAATGGCCATGCCTGCAAGAAAACGTGCTCTCAAGACACTTCACAAGGTAACGTTCAATAATCCAATAGGTTAATTTTGAATGGGAACATTTAAAGAATTTAAATTTATTGACTTTTCTTTTTTGTTCCATGTTCTATGTATGGTATAATTTATTGAAGTGAATTAATAAGAATTAACAAACAAGTAATAGTAATGTGAACAGTTTCTCACAACAAATAGTCACGGACCCTCTACTGCTAAAATACATTAATGAAATACAAATTGGTGCATGCTCATTAACTTACACACACACATATTTTACATTTAACAATAAAATTTACATGGGTGGATTTAATCATTTAAAGATTCATTCCACCCGTATAATAAAAAAACGGTGCATTTAAGGATTAACTCCACCCATATATATGGGTTGAGTATATCTTTCAAATGTGGATTTGAGAAATTTGCGGCTTAAGATTATTTTTAACAAAAACACTTTGACGTATAAACTTAATACTTAGCGTAGTGATAAAGGATATTAATCATCATCATCATCATCATATATATTAATACGCTAAGGTTAAGATGTTACTCTCCCTTTTCAGAAAAAACCTCACAACTAATCCACATAAATTATATATCATTTTATAGATAATTGCTTGCTCTACCGGCATCCACAACTAAAAAATTAATTATTGCTATTGTTTTTGCAAATTAATTAATTATTAAAATTATATACACAAAACAGCAATGCTGCCATCTAACGGCTCAACGTCAATATGACTGACGGTCCGTAAAATTTTTGTTTAATTTCAAATCCACTCACGTATAAATAAAGTGGCGCTTTAGCTCAATGCTTTTGATACTTGCGCCTCTATATGTCAATTTTAGTAAAATATTTGTTTGATGTCATCTGAGCTTCATAATGGAATAAATAATGCGAAGACTTCGCACTGGTCACTCTAGTTATATATATTTTAATAGCTAACCCTCAAAAAAGTTTATAGAGATGTTGAGAGGGAAAATGAATTATTAAATTTATTACTTATATTACTACAGTTAATTTTGGGGGGGGGTCATTCATTAGAAAAGAATGTTAATAGAGTTCTGGTTCTATTTTTGTAGAAAAATATGTAAAATAATATTAGAAAAATAGCGAATATTAGCAAAAAATATCAACAAAAATATAATTCCAAAAGTGCCTAAAGTAAAAAAAAAAAACTCTCCGAGCTTAAACTTTATAAAAAATATAGAAAAGGATAACTTATAATTCACTTATATCAATAATTCTAAATCTCACAGTTTCCATGGTGTTTATGTTTACGAAAGATGCAGCAGATAACGTAACACTATTTTTTACACTTTTCCATTTAAAAAAATAGTGTTACATTATTTACAATAGTCTGATCAAAATACTACTTACCCTTGAAGGTTTACAATATATGCCCCAATGAACTTTTGCAGTACCAGTTCTACTTGCTTAACTGGTTTTATTCAGAGAATTTATTGAGTGCTCGTATAGCAAAAGGTCCTGCATATTAAAAGTTAGTAAATTAAAATTAAAGATATTAAATCTAATGCTTTAACAATATAACGAGAAAATGTAATTTTAATGTTATTTCAACTTTGCTTACTAATATTATAAATGCGAAAATGGCTTTATTTCTTTGTTTTGTCCCGCTTTCATGTCTCAGATTATCGATTTCGGTGAAAATGTTCATTTGTATTGTCTGTGTTATGGATTTTAACTTAGGGAACTCTTAATACAGAAACGGAATTTCCTTGTTTATATAAAAAGAATTCCGTTAGGTATCACGATACGTGGATATAAGCATATATGTATGTTTTCAACGATATAGCCATTTTCAATGCTAAGATTGAGCATTGAAAATGGCTATATCGTTGATGATCCACGAGAATATTATTTTAAATTACATTACGTCTTGCTTTTTTCCATGCACAATAGTCAAGGTTCAAAACCAGTAAACCATAATTAATTTTCAATTGGTTTTTATGCACGCGTATTATTTTTTATTTTTTTTACATTACAAACAAAAACGATAAAAAATATTGGAAAACGAAAATGTCGTAACTCACCAAACTAAACAAGAATAATTTGTAGTAAAATAAAATTAAATTACGATAGAACAATAAACTTCCAGAGGAGGGACTCCTTAAAATCGAATCAAGATAAGCGTGAGAACATATTTCTTAAGAACGCTGGAGAATATTACTTTGTGCGTGCAGAATAACAAAGGTAAATGCTAAATATTTATGATAAATTTAATTTATCATTGTAAATTTTAACAAAACTGCTAAATTTATGAATGTCAATTTTAATGATAATGAAGTAAAACTCACAAATATATTATCGTACTGTAGAATTTTCAAAAAATATCTCATCTAAGCATGGGCTACTGCGACGAAAAGTTCTCTACAGCCAGTTTATGTACATGAAATGTTTCAAATCGTTTTTGGCACTCTTCTTACACACACACAACTTAAAATTATTTTAATGCTTTAAAAAAACCGGTAAGAACGTTTAAATTTTGCGTGTACCTGTGGCTAGTTTTTATTCTTACTAAAAGTATTACTAAATTTTATGTACTTATTGCTTACTATTATAAATATTGGATCCACATATAAAAGTTATATTCAGTACTTAAAAATGTTTGTGGGTACCTAAAAAATGTAACCTTCATTCTAATTCCATGTAAAGAAACTATTTTGAACTATTTTTCAGCCAATAAAATATTAATCTAAAGAGAACTTTTCTAATTTCCACATTTATCTTTCTGAAACAATTGAATATTTACACAAAATGAGAGGATAGAACAGTCAGGAAGACCCCTAACTAAAATCTCCATAGTGTGATTTAACACAGTGAAATCCTATTGATATGTTTTGTTTATTTACATTCTTAATAGTCAATATTTATTCCAAAATATGTACCATTCTTGGAATCATTAAAGGTCAATCATTGAATAAATGCAATGGGGTTCTTTTTCGGAATCTTGACGTATGTAGCTCAATTAAATTCCACCTTAGTATATAACGAAATAAATTATATAGACGGAGTTAAGATTTGGGAAATTAAATAAAATGATATATAAAACTTTTGTACAACAAATTTGAAACGACTTCAAATAACCACCGATTATAGAGCGCGCTGAAATATATAATACTGAATAATAAAGAGTACTTAGAGACTTTTGAGTGAAATATTATTTCTTTAGGACTTTTGAGTGAATATATACTACATGACATAAATTGTAATACTCCATGATGTGAATTATATTACCCATGACAGAAAAAATACAAGATGAAGATAAAATACAAGTTTTATTACTCCATTCCTAATGAATTATTTGGCATCTCTGAGTCACTTTTTTGCTAATTTTAATGGGCAATCTGGGGTTAAAGATAATATTTAGATGAAATCTGTCAAACCGACTGCACAACATTGCATATTTTTTCTCTCCGAGCTTAAACTTTATGATCCAAATTTTTTTAATGGCAATTTGCATCTAATTGCTTCGACGACCAAGAAAATATATCAACGTCATTTGGTTTATATGTACCAAGCCGACTCTGATATTTTGGATCGTTGCCTTCTTACAGTATTCAGTATTGATCCTTACTTATAATTTTTTTTTATTTTTCAGATTGTAATAAAGTAGTCAAACGTATTTAAATAACTTTGAGAGCAATTAAATGATTGATAATTAAATGCAGATTGTCAATTAAATCCCTGCGAAGCACCATTTTATCTTAATTGCTCAAATAGGCAGAATATTACCTTTTAATAATAATTAAAATTAAAATTTCACAATAGATAATTATTTATTTCTACAAACTTTTGCATAAATCACCTTTTAAGCATTACCAACTTTCAAAACTCTTATAATACTGGCCACAAATTTATACGTAAATTACTCATGTGGAGGCAGCAACCTTGTATCCACCCCGTCCTCACCCGCGTGGTATCCTCACTTGTCTTGTAGTATATTACAAACTAAAAACTTTAGAAAATAACGAAACCTGCAATCATCCTGCTAACCAGCCTACCAACATAAATTAAGCCTTGCTCATTCGTAGTAAACACTATAATCATTTAAGTCGATTTTATTATAAATTCTGCTTTCTTCTAATATTACAATGTCAAAAGGTTGGAAAAAGTTAAAATATGGTCGAAATCTTTGACAGCTGACAGTTGAAACGTCGTTACCCATAATGGATAGATTGACATATAGATAAATAGGTGAACCTATAACCGAATCGTATTTTTAACTTTTGGTGTATGATACCAAAAAATATTTCACTTATATAACGTAATTTAGTTGCGTTGTTTTTATTACATTAATCGTTAGTCACTGTTTTTTTTACATTATTTATATATTTATAGGTAGAGTTGAAATTACATCTGTAAAGTTTTCGTAGTGAATTAAATTTAATTTTAGACGACAATTGGATATGAAGGTTATCGTTCCAACTGTTTGTTATTATATTCAAACGGTACCCACTTTTTAAGTTTTTGGACAGTTATTATATGAACTAATATTCACTGCTATAAATAAACATTTACATTTATCAAAATAAGAAACAGAACTTCGGATCTATCTTACTACAGACCTCAAAATAGACGAAATTTCTGGCATAAAGTTATAATTAAAGGAATATTTCAGAAGCTTGCCTAAATTTTTTTAAATAAATACCGTATGATAGAAGGTCGATAATATACAAGGAGAATAAACTGAAACATGCTCTTACCGAGATGTTTGTCTTGGATTTTCTCCAAGGGTCTTCAAGACAAAAGTATATAAATGTCGGAAAATTAATAAAAGTAACAGATGTCTAGAAATAAACTAAAAATTTTACCGTTTTTTTATATTAATTCGAATTGATTATTTTTTCTAATTTTTGAAATTACAAAACTATCCTTGGTCAATAATGTGTAAAGGTTCAAAAGTATGAGGTAGGAATGGAATGAAAAAAATGTAAGAAGATGAAGAGAAGGAGATATATTCTTTCCATAATTCTTCGCAGCAGCGTCGAAAAATGTCTTCAAGTTCTTGGATTGAAACTATTTTAGTATCAATAAAAGGCCAATATTGATATATTGGCCTTGATTTTTCGATGATATAGTGGTAATGTTAGAGTTGCTAGTGTCCTAGATACAGTGACTAGATACCTGAGCATAGTTGTCCAAAAAATGGGTCCTCAAATGGACATAGACAAAAAGAAGATAATATTTAACATCTATGTCACGCTTATTGCACTGGAAATAATACTTTCAAAGTTGTTAATTACTAGGTATACCTAAAGCAAATGTCTAATTAAGTAAATCTAACTTCTAAAAAAAGTTCAATTGTCTGGACAGCGTTTGGAAAATTTCACCATATTTTGTTATCCAAAATACTGCAGTATTAAAAAATGGAATTCGTCAACCAGTGCATTTGAAAATGATGACATATGAAACTGAGACGTGCACCCTGAAATTGTCTATGTGAATCCATCATGAATGATATCAAGGAAACAGTTCTAAAATACCTGTGTAAAATATGCAGATAAAACTTTATATGACAGGGGGCAACTTATGTATCGAATTTGCTTTCCATATCTCTATGGTTATATGGGCAGAATTTATTTAGGAGTAGCTCGTTTTTATCGCTTGAACACATAATATCCATTTTAAATTCACTAGTCCAATATAAATGTTACGTTTTGGTCCATTTTAAGCTGTTATGATTAATTATATTTGTGGTGATTGATTATATTTTTTTGTTATTATGAAGTATTTAAGAAAAGAAGGATAAGGAAAATAATTTCAAGTTTGGATGTAATCCAAAATAATGCGCATAAACGTTTAAAATAGATTAATTACGGATTTAAGTGCAGTTTTTTTGTCATGATATTTACGTTTTTTACCAAAAATTTAAATTATTTAGAATTATTTCATTCTACTCAAATATAGCAACTGTTAATACTGTATAGAAACTGTTAATATATTTTTGAATAATATGAATGTAATTTTGTTCACATAGTCTTTTTGTGTAAATAAAAGAGTTCAATTAGTAAACAAACATTTTCAGCAAGGGGGAAAAAATTAAACTCGATTTATCTACACAGTCACTACCGGTGAACGGTTTACATTTTTATTTTCGATTCCGGTCCAGTGATTATAAGAATTTATTAAAACATTTATTTAAATAAAATAGGGAAAAATAAACTGTTTAACAGGGAAATATGTTTTATGAAAATAAATAATGTTTTTTTGTAAATACACATAGATGTATAATTCATACATGTCTGAGAAATTTACAGGAGGATAAAGATATGTATCGCTAATAAGATATAAAAATACTGGAAAATTGAGCTTTAGTTTCATCTAAATGTTAATAATATGAATGAAACTAAAGACGTTATAGAACATTGTACTGCATGCATTTAAATCTATGCAAAATAGATCATTCTCTAAACGTTTAGTTAAGTAGGAAAATATACAATCAAAAGTAAAAAGTATCAATTGAAAAGAGAAAGAAAATCGAAAATTCAAATAAAAGTTTCGAAAAATATTTTTATTTTAAAATGACACAAATAAATACGTAAAATATTAATTACAGATCCATTAAATATTTTGCAGATACGTATTGTCTACAGAATGCAAGGTATGACGACGAGAAATTTGGTATTAGAAAGAACTTCACAGGAAAGAAGTTGAGCAGTGAGCTTCAAATTTGAAATATTCACTTTGAATCCAAAATCGTACCAGTATGCTTGCTTTTGAAGTAAAAATTCACATTTAAAAAAAAATTCAATTTAAAAAATGTTAAAATTTAAAAATATTCACTTATTGAAAATAACAGCTTGAAACAATTTATTTTCTCTAAAAATTAAATATACACAAAACTAATATTCAATATTCATTACTGAATTTATTTCGTTGACGCCAGTATTTATGCTGCATTTAGTTTTGTGCGATAACCATTATAAATTTGTAACAATTAAATTTTTGCCACTTTATAAATTCTAATATCATCAAGTGTTATATTGTTCTAAATATCCTATGCATACATAAAAAATTGCATGAATAAAATATTTGTGCTAGTTAAATAAAAATTGAACACAGATAACAAACGAACTCGCTTTACGAAACAAGCAGAATTGTAAGTTATTTACGGAGAAATAAAATGGCGACAAGCCTGATGCATAATTTTAGATTACATATGCCTTTTATGAAGGTAGGCAAAAACAGTACCTTGGAAAAAATCGCTTATACTAATGCTACTGTAGAGGACTAACAAGTTCTTTAAATAAAAAGGTCAAAAATATGTGGATATGGTGGAACTAAAGAAAATTCGTTAAGACGTCTATTACGGGTAGTTTAATTCAAAGGAAATGCATAGCTTGGAAACTTTCACAGCAAAGACAACCGACATGCGCCAACTATGGACTTCGATTGTTTAAGGTTAATTTTGTATTTTGTCTACTATAATTACTCAAAAAGTTGACGACTAATACGTTAAATAATTATATATGTAAATTTCAGTCAAAAGTTACTACAAAAATTTACCTCAGTGTAGTACAAAGCGCTACACTGGATATAAAATAAATCTAGCTTTTGTCCGTTGTATTGTTAGGAAAAAATTAACATTTTTTTAAAGTAATAGGCATAGATTTCATTCAAACCTCTTACATAGATGCGAAGTAAAAATGATTTTGAATAAAATTTGCCACATCTGAATTTTAAAATGTTCTGTGGTGTACTGTGGCACACCGTGCCTTTTTTACCATCGAAGTCTGACTAAAATGTCGTGCAATTAACCCGTCTATAGATGTTGAACGGTACATGTTACGAATTTTGGAAATTAAATAAGAAGCAACGCATTCAGTTTTTCGTGTGCGGGAATAATTTTCTTGGCATAATTTTCATTAAGGGTGTGTACTATCAACTTAAATAGTTTATTGAAATTGGTTAGACTCTTTAAGCTTAAACGAAAAACAAGCAAATAAATAAGCACACAACGTTTCACTTTTATTGAAGTTATACATTTTTAGGCGCGTTATGAAGAATGATGAAAGTTAAATTTTACGATGAGCGTGCACGACGCAACAAAAATCGTCAGGGTGAAGTTGCTCATTAAAAATATAGTTACATGCATCTAGTAAGTGATACTATATTCGTGATGGAGGTATTTGTAAACACACATATTTAATTTTCATACAAATCCAAGTTATATATGTGCTTTTAAATAATTTTTTTTGTAATTGAAATTTATTAGTGGTTCATGTAACAAGAAATGTGTATTTATTTTGGATTTATCGTGGTAGAAATAGTGCCTATAAGCTTTTAAAATATATTTGATTCGTATTTCTCTAAGTGAGGTTAGGTTTCAGTATATGTTTATTTTTATTATAAATTATATATTATTACTTCATCATTTATTAAATAATTAAAATTAATAAATTAAAATAAATTTTCAGCATATACATTTAATTTCTTTATTAATTAAACTTTATTTAGATTGTTCTATTCAATTTAAAAATTGATATATACATGTGTTTTTATTAAACTCATGGCTGAGTATTAATTTAAGTCTTTTAATTATTAAATCTTAATGATTCAAATTCTATATAAAATATTTTTAATACTATATATGACAAAATAACTTCTCATTTTTAATACTTAATTATTTCATTGAATTTAGATTTTAGCAACCGTATTTATAACCACGCTCAAGTATTTTGTTTCCATGAATTATTTGTGTGCTAAATAAAATTATTTTGTATCATGCAAGGAAGTATAACTTCTGACGCACGTACATAAAGACACACACTATTTTTATTTTATTAGGAATAATTTTATATTGTCTACCTTTTAAACTTGGACGTGTATTATTTATCTTTAAAAGTTATTTGAATATTTATTAATAATGATCTGTGTATAATTTATGTTACTTTTGGTTTGATTATGACGTTAAGGTAAGCAGGCGGCGCGGACAATGACCTTAAGTATCCACTACGCTTAATATAACAAAAGTATTTCACTCGTGAGTATGGCGCCTGTTACATAGGCATATTTGTTATAATAAACTTTGCTCGAAGCTTACTCCGAAATGTTTTTTTCCTGTAATTAATGTTATAAAAAAATAATATATTATTATATGTTTATTTATTTAATAATGGTATTGTTTATAAAACAGATTCTGACATCAGATCGAATTCATCACCAAATTAAAATATCAATATTTAAAGTAATAAGGCTTATAGTAAGTTAAAATAATTAACAGAGTTAAAATTCCTTTCGATTATGTTTAATAATCACTTCTTATTATTCTTCTATGACCCAATTCCCATGTTTTTTCAGATTAATCCTCCTTATCTTAATGCATCATTCTTGACGTAATTTAATCATGTCCAGATGTTATCCTATCACCTCCATGTCCCTTTCCATTGTTCTCATCCAGATGGATGGTAGCTTGCCATGACCTCTTTTAGGTTGTTCCACCTCCATAATAAATATCGTCATATTATCTTTTTTAGTGGCGCATAACGTGCCCATAGCAGCTCGGTTTTCGCCACTTATAATAAATTGGTAATTTTTACTCATTATAATTTGACCTATTTTAGAAAAAAAATCACTTATTCTACTATTTTTCTGAAGCAAAATAAATATAATTAAAACTGAAATTTCCGAAAGAATGCAAAAGAAAGCTGGTAATTCACGGAACAATTTTTTAACATCTTGTTAGATCTTAATAATGTAGGTGTAAGAACTGATAATAGTACAAAAGCAATTAATTCGGAAATGTCGAATTAATCACAAAATGATCGACACCTAATATTAAGGTGTCGACTCATTTCTGATTTGGAGTCTCAATTAACTTTCAATGTACTTGGCTGGCCAAAAATATTTTTTATTAAGTTTTTTTAAGAAATGCACTAAATAGGAAGAGCAAATTTCAGATATAAAATATTTTAATGTTGTTGAATTTATTGGCAGTGGTGGCATATAATTTTGACTATTAGTTTATTATTGCAGGTCTCTATTGCAATTTTAGTAGACCAAACTTGTTTTTAATTTCCTTATCATTGTACGACAGTGATTATCGTTTGGGTAAGAGAAGAAAATTATAATAAACAAAACATTTCACACATGTGTATAGAATTTCTCAGACTCAATTAAAATCTGCAAAATGTTTCTGCAGTCACCAATCCTTTTTAATGAAGGTCATACATTTGATTTCAAAAGCGTATTTTTGATTTGCTATTTCTAATCTTCAAAATCGTATTAATTATGTCACTAAAGTCTAATATTCTTTGAATTGAAAACACTAATATTCTTTAAATTTGAATTTTTATTAAATGAATAGTTTTTATAATAAGAAGAAATAAATCAGGTCACATAGATTTTTTTAGATTCCATATAACAAAAGAAATAAGTATACCATAAATTACGATAACGAAGATTTCTAAAGAAAAATTGCGAAATCTTTGCAAAACTCCAACCCCTAACTTTGGAATTCCATAATTAAATATTGCGTCTTTCATCGCAATTTCTTTTGTTCTTTTATTCGCTTTTGAATAATTAGGACGATAGGGTGTAGGTATGTGGTCATTACATTTCTGCAAAATATTTATCCTATAGAAAGTGAAATGTTCTTCGCACTTAATTTTATCTACATATACATAAACAATTTGCGAGTCTTTATATTGAAGATATTTACGAAACAATTATTAAAGGAGACGTAATGTAAGTAATAGAATACAAAAATATAGTTTCTGGAGTTTTTGTCTGTCTATGTAATTGTTTGAACACATATTACGTAAAAACTATTAACTGAATAAAGATGGAGTCTTTGAAAACGTATATATTAGTAGAAAGCAACATTCAGTAAAGTTTTGTAGGAAGTAACATTTTTTTATGTAATCGGAATCGGTTACCCCACTCAAAAGATGTGCAGACTTAACATTTCTATTGCTTTAGTAAGGCAACAACAAAGAAGAGCCTAAGCTACTTGACGCGTAGTAATTGCACAAATGTATAATATATAATAAATGTATAATATGTGATATCTATGTGCATCAATAGACAGCACTACGTGTATTTTAAATCGCGTAATGAATTTTTCCACCCGGACATAAATTAGCCAGATCTGCGTGGCCAGAAATGAAGTACAGAGTGTAGTGAGAAGAATGGACGCATCCGTAAGCAACCTGAATGTGAACATGACTTATAATTTAATTACTTTGGTAGGTTCCGTATTTCCGTATTCTTAATATGTTTGTATTTTATTGTTTTGGTATATCTATGCATCCAAGATATTTCGAAAGAATTATATAGTGGAACAAAAGAAAAGTAACAGAACACAAATACATTGTTTTTGAAATGTTTGTCCTCTTATCTGTGAGAATGTTCATTTATCCGCGCATCACGTAAGAACAAGAACACTATTTTCTAACCACCCGAATTTAACGGAAATTTTGATAAGTCATTTTCATTTGTATGGTTGAAATATTATTTATCAAAAATGATGTTAAAAATTATGATGTTGCGAAGTTTTCAATGGTGGCAAATTAAATGAAAATCTCAGGTAATCTACACTCCAGCATTAAATTGTGAAAAACCTGGTTCTAATAAATTTTTATTTATTATTTCTAGTAAATATGCATTTTACAAGATAAATTATACTCGAAATGAGAAAGAAAATCATAAAAATGTGCATAAAAAAGTCAAAAAAATGAAAGCCATAAAAAAGTCTTTAAGTGCCTCTATTAACATTATTTTAAATCGTTTTAACCTATTTACTACTAAATCAAAAGTCAAAAGTAGTTATTAGGTATTGAAATAATTTTATTAAGCGGGCCATATATTATGATTGCCAAAAAACTACAGTTGTTTTGAGATTTGTTTTATTAAAAAGTGGTTAAAGGAGGAAAAGGCAATCAAAAGGAGTGAGAAATGTGAGGTACCACTGTTAATATCATGATATATTTTCAATTCAGTAGTTATATAAAATTATTTCAAAACTAATTTTTTCAAATATTGAATTAAAAAAATTTATGTGAATATAGAAAAAAGGGTCACGGTATATTGACATGCAAAATTGGTTCATTTCAATCGAAAATAATAAATTTTACATGGTGGTAGTCCGCATCTTAAACGTGACTGTATTTTTATGGATAAAATGGTAATCTCATATATAGAAGTATGGATATTTCGTAAAATTTTAGATAGGTATATATAACCCGAAAAAAATCAAATGAGCGGAAACTTTTTTCTTCGATCGAACTGTTTATGCCGAGTTATTTTGGAAAGCTAATTTGAAAAATTTCATCACAGTTTTGATAAGTTTACATAAAATTAAAATTAACTGACATTACAGCATCAAGATCGTGGCGCAAATAAGTTCCTTTTGTATCTTTTGAGCTTAATAAAAATAAATTTCGGCAAGTAGACACGCTCTTATTATAATTAAAGAATCGTCTTTGACAATTTATAATGTTAACTTAACTATTTAAAATAATTAATTAAAAGAGAATTATCCATTACCAGAAAATACTTAATATATTCAGGCTCATGTTAAGCACTAATCTAATTACTAATTTAAATTCCGATTCGCATACACTTCGTGCTTAAAAAATACCGTCTTCATGACATTTTTGCGCTTCAACTTAATGCGTTCTATTTGATTTACTTTTTATTAAGTCACTCCGCTGCCTTCAACTTCAAACCGATTTAATTCGCCAATCTCTCAACCAAATTAATAGATATCCTATTTATCATTTATTAAGTCAACAAGCACTATTTTCGAGTTAAGTCATATAGCCTTCATTCCACAAATGCTTCCTTACAAGTAAATAAGTAAATCCTATGTTTTGATAATTTCTACCATTCGAAATATGAAAAAAAGTATATATATATATATATATATATATATAACATATAAAATAATAATCTATAAGAAAAAAAACAGAATCCTTCTAACACTATAAACCTACTCTCTGTCAGTCACATTTATTTTTCTCAGAAACCGTTTAATGTAGCAATTTGGCATAAATGATCAAACAAATTGATCCACATATATTCCAAAAATTAAAACTCGAAAGTCTTTGTATAAATATTTTAAAGTTTGAAATAAATTAAACAAAAATTTGATTGAGCTTATTGTATACTATCAATAGAAATAAAATTTGGAAAGACTTTAAAACTATTAGAATTTTATATCGCAAAAATATTTTTTGAAAATATCACCAAAAATACCCTTCTTTACACTCTAACTCCAAAATAATAGGATTACCAGAAATTTACCTAAAATTTACCACAAATCCGAAGCAATGATTAAAAATCTCATGCTTTTATAAAGACCCAATATTTTAATACCCGTGCAAAGATTTATTAGGCAATATATTTAAATGGCGAAAAATAATATAAATAGTTTGATAAATATACCATAGTTCCATGTCTGTGTGTCCCATGTTCACACAGACTGTTGGTAAATTTGCACAGTAAGGATTTTTTTCGGAATATCTTCGATATTATAGATGAAAATAATTTATCATATATTTACATTTGTCCTTACTTACGGGGAAATATTTTATTCAATTAAAAGATATATTTTTATTTTTGAGATTTTCTCGAGCGCGATAAAATTTAAACGTTTCATTGTAAAAAACAGAACCGCTATGTAGAAATAGGTTTGAGAAAAATCAAGAATTAACTCAAATCGGTGAAATTAGAGGCCGATTTATAGGTTAGATGTGTCTTGCAGTACAAAACGTTTCATGTAATTATGGGACGCAATGGGTATTGCAGAATCTTTAACTCTCACAGTTGAACATTGAAATAATATTCATTCAGTACAACATAGTTATGAAAAAATAAAATTTACAATCCCTTTATTTTATAGTCAGAAGGATTTGTTTTTCTATAACATTTTAACATACAGAACCTTAATAGTGCAAGCTCGACTCGCATTTAACATATTTATGTTAATTTTTTGGAAAAATATTGATATATTTCTTTCAATTATTATGTGTGTAAATAAAAAATTATTATTTTTTATATATACCTAAACCAACCAATTTATTATGAACCCGTTTAGCAGTTAGTTCGGGCCAATAAAGCTAAATTCAAAAAATACAAGCCACAAGAAAGGATATTAATCATATGACTTCAGGTAGCGAAAAAAAATGCGAACTCGTCCTAAATTTGTGGATAAATAAAATATTTTCTAAACAAATATGTAGTTTAAAAATACCCGTCGACGTATTTATTGCTTTTCCTTGTACACGTGATTACGTGAGTGTATTAGGTTCATTATATTACGAGGGCAAACCTAAACGTGCGCCGTCATTCTGCTGAGAGGCTTTGTTATAATCAAAGTACTTTAACCTAATCAGGTCGCCCTTTTTCAGTGGGTATTATGGCTCTCAAGGATTTTCATCATACATCAACCGACCTAGAAATTGAAATATTTTGTGTAGAAGACAGTCTGGCAAGAATAAAATTATGATAGCTTGTGACCACGTGGTCCGTATCAATTTAATGTTTATAGTAGGAGAGAGTAATTTGATTGTTGACATGGAAATTAATATTTGCTGTTGTTTTTTTTCTGATAATAGAAACTAATAGGCGTTAATAATAAAATTAACGGTTTGATCGATGTAAATTATTACCAGTTTCTCGCTCTGGCTTTGTTACGGTGAAGAAAGCATTTCTCTTTGACTTTATTTGTTGTTAATCTCTTTTTCATACAACGATTACTTACGGTTGACTTATTATCGTATTCTTAACAGTTTAGTAATTTATTATGTACTTTAATCTAATAGAGAATATATGTTATGGATTGAAAATACTTGTAGCAATATATATTATTATATAATTTATAATATATATATATATATATATATATATATATATATATATATATATATATATATATATCTATATAACGATATCTTATTAAATCGCCTTGGTCAGGCAGGTTCTCCGTTCCACTTTTACGATGTTTCTCTTTGTACCTTGCGGTTAATAAGCAATACGTACATGTGGACAAGTTTATATCCGAGACTTAATTTACACTATCGGCAATGAGCCAGGATTCGAATCTCGGTTCTTTATTTTTCACAATTCAGTTATTTATTGCACTGAGAAAACTGCGCGTTATTTGTTATTCCCGGACGATGTGAAACTTTTTACAATCGTCCAGGATACAGCTGATAGTGAACGGTTGCAGAATGACATCAGCGCCACCGTTGAGTGGAGTGCAAAATTCAGCTTACGGCTTAACGCAAGCAAATGTTCAATAGAAAGTTATAACTAAACACACGTTCAGCGGAATTAATATAAGGGCAACAGAATTCTACGGCATCATCTGTATAAGGTAGTGGATTTTGGAGTCAAACTTGATTCGCGTTTAAGGTTTCATGGGCACATATATACTCTATACTTCATTGATGCAAAGTCGATTTGAATTCAGCTCCATTATTTGGAGCCCACATGAAGCCAAGTATAGCTTGATGGATTGAACGCGTGCAAAAGATGTTCCTTCGATATGTGTATATTAGAGAGAGTATGGTTACTTCACCTTTCTATTTACTGCAGATTTCCTTTTGGGCATTATAGTTTTCAATTGTATAATGAATTGTAGGTTTCAAAGCAGCTCAGAAAAGTTTATGAAATGTATCTAGATATTGAAAGAAAAAAATCCATGCTCCGTATTATTAAGTAAACTTTTATTCTTCGCACCTTACAAATACTTTTAGGATTCCATCGCTTAAAATTAAGAAAACTAAATTTTTATAGGATCATCTAGTTGTCCATTTACCGATCCATCTGCTTGTCAAAGCCTCTTTTCTCAGATACGGAACTATATCAAGTAGAAGTTAATATTGAATACTGAGGCCCATAATTTCATACTGTAGTAAAAATTTAATTTTTTTCGATTTACGTAATTAAAATATAACCCATTAAAAATATTGCTTCTTCCTTTTTATGATAGTTTCAATCACGGCTCACCAAAGCTTATAGGTTTTCCTAATTAACCGACAATTTTAAAGGCAGCATATTGGGAAGGCTTATAACACAGGTAGGGGGAAATATCTAAAAATCAATGATTTAAAATTCTATATAGTGTTAGACAATTCTTAAATATGTGCCTGTAAAAGATGCAGTCGATGATATAGACGTTTTGCAATATTTTAATAGGTTTAGAGAAATACTACCGACAATTAAATGATTTTTATTGCCTAAATATGTATGGATCCCTCGTAGTGCGAGTTCTGCGCCTTGACAGAATGATGTAAAAATACACACTTATATATATATATATATATATATATATATATATATATATATATATATATATATATATAATAGGTTATGCAATTTCTTGTCTTTACTAAATATTTGTAGTGGCATCTTAATATGTGCTAAGGGCAGTCCAGTATATTTCCTAGCATCACCATACAAGAACTTTTTTTCTTTATTTCGAGGTATAAAATCTAAAACCAATTTCAATTGGCTAATATAAATTTATATAATATTAAAAAAGCCTATAACAATTCCTGTTACAGATTTCTTATCGCCCCATCTACAAGAACCATATCTCAACTGGACTACAGACCGACACGACTCCCACGTGTCCGCTTGATGCAGATATACATGTTAAATAGAACAGCACACAAAATGGCAGTATTCTGAATCCGGAATCTTGGTTTTAATTATGACAGATATCTGACATTTAACAATCATATCCCTGAAACTTGTGAGAAGGGCTACACCGTACTAGAATTTCTCATACCACATTCCAACAATTTCCATGACGGTGCATGTATTGTGACTTTGTTCAACTCTTTAGTTCATAGTATTCCAAACCAATTATTCATTTCGTCTTCGTAACTCATGTATAATATATAAATTAATAGTAAGACGCTTAGTAAACTGGAGAAAATTTTAAAAAACTTGCGGTTGCTGTCCTTATTTATTTCCTTCAGATTTTAAAATTGGCATGATTGGATGCAATTCAACTTCAACGGAAATTGATCTATCGGAATTGAAAAAGTCATATTATTGCATCTGCCTAAAATGCTTTGGAATATACTACAGTGCTCACTAGTTTTCACGCAACTACGTCGACTAACGGAATATTGCGAGAGGCGCACCATACTGTTTTTCCAATTTTTTTTTCTGTTTCATTGACCGCTTTAGGAATACGATTATGGAGCTGTTTAGTAGTAAACGTTTATTAGTTAGCTAGTTTTATGTTTAATTTGATTTAAGGTGTGTATTTTCTCCTTTGTTAATTATTATTTATGTCATTACATGAACTGCATATTATCGTATTTTAGTACGATATAGTTTATATTACTTTTAGTTTACTGTAAGTTGAACATGTTTTTTTTCTAAATAGATATATAAATAAATAAACAATCGCTTGTCATAGTCTCTGTAACACATTGATCCGCCAGCAATAAAAAGACATTCAAAAGTCACTTTAACATTTACAAACTTTCACTTTTTTTTAATGTTTATGACTTTAAACACACAGGCAGGCTTCAAAACTATTAAGAAAAACTTATTTTTTGGTCATAGACCTCTATGTTTCTTATTTGCGTTAACATTTTGCACTGATTTTTTCTGATTATCACATATGGTGTAATGAATACCATAATACATTTTATGGAAAAAGCACGGCCACGACGTTATAATGACAACGTAAGTAATCTTTCCTAAAGTATTTATTTATCAACGCTTAGTTCCTGAGCACACAATTCATTAATATCTAGATATAAATTAAACCTGTACTCTTATTATAAATTAAACTTGTTCTTAGCGGATTCAAGGATCTAGTTAAGTATATGTGCGATACTATTATTTTAATAAATCTGTATACTTTAGGACAAATTTTGAATAACATTTTTGTAATTTAAATAATAAAAAACTCTAACTCCAGAATACAATAAATGATTTACAATAAAAGTCGATACAGTAATTTGAAAATTTTTTGATTTTAGGGAATTAATATTTTTGATTTTCTTAGAATGATGTTTTTGTGTTAACATCGAAAAACATGCAATAAAAAGTTTTTTAAGTTTATTCACGAAAGTAATATTTTAGTAACATTATAGTAATATTTTCCATTTTTATTTCTTTTTCTCATAAAGTTTTTTTAAGGGTATAAATTAAAATTAAAGGCATGTATATCTATTTTATAGTATACTTCACATAGTGATATAAAAGTTTGTAAATATCTTTGCACTTTTTTCATATAAACAATGAAAATTAATTAAAGATTATGAATATATAAGAAATAGTTATTTATAAATAACTTTTCTAAATAAAAATTTAACTTACACGTGAAGATGATGAAACCTAAATTCAACTTATAATTTACAATTAAAAAGGAGAGATAGAGAGCATATTCCACTCTTTTTTAAAATAGCTTTCACGCTGAGATACGTATTTAAAAAAAAATCCAACTCTGTTTTGATAAGAATGCTCTGTTGTATAAAACACCACGAGAAAATATTAAATAAACTTAACAAACAAGACCAAACACAAATTTGTATTTAAAAAGCAAAGCGAACAAATAAAAAAACTGAAGCAATTAACAAGAATTGTATATACAAACACGAATTTATACTTAAATAATAAACGAAAAATTAAACGGTATGAATTTTTGGTTGAAAAAAAGCAACAGCTTTAATTTCGTAATTATAAAAAAGAATTGCAAATACTAACATGAGTTTATAATTACGTCAAAATAAAATAAACGCAAAAAATCCAAATACTAAACTAACTAGGAATGATTGAAACTACAAACACAAATGTATAATTACTTAAAAAAAATACATCCGAAAAATTAAAAATTTCTAGAACGTGTCCAGGAGATACAGATCACTAAAAATATGAAGTTAGTTTGCCTTTAATTACGAATAATAATTTAATATAAAACACTGATAGTAACACAATCTGTAACTCAAAATTTAAATGGTGCTGTCATGTCTTGTACCCCACGTTTACACTGTTAAAGATTTTTTTTATTTGTGGTTTTTGTTAATCTCTTTCATCCAAAAATAAAATTTTGTAAAATAGGGTATGGGAAAGTATACTTCAGATCATCTTTAAACTTATATTTTCACTTTGGATTCCAGAAGTGTTTTCGACGTTAACAGAGAGTTGACAATATCGAAACTAATTTTCAAAAAAGCTATACATCCGCTATACTCCGTGGCGGAAAAGCGGTACCGTTAGGATGGTAAATTGACATCCTTACAGCCCTCTATTTCCTCTCACTCGGAAACATGTAGCAGCGTTTCTATACCAAACTAATTTTTGGTACAAACCTTTATCAAATTCAGTAATTTGGTAAATATTAATATTTTAAAGTAATCAAATCTTTTTGACGTATATTTTACGAGAAAAAAAAAATATTGTTGAGCATACAGGTTTAAAGTTTAGTTCAAATTTTAGTTTAAATTATAGCCTTAAATAGTTGGAGGGCCACCTTCATGCATCAAAGGCTGAAATCGTCTATGGGACGAGTTGATATTGTCTGTATTTCAATTTAAAAGCTTGAGGTGAACACAACTGTCTGAAATATTTTAAATTCTATTCTAAAAAACACATTATTCTAAGAAAACCAAAAAAAATAATTCCCACATTCTTGCTGCTACTACACTAAAATCAGAAAATTTTCAAATTACTGTATCGACTTTCATTGTAAATTATTTATTGTATTCTGGAGCTTGCGTTTTTTTTTATTACAAAAATTGTATTCAAAATTTGCCCTGAAGGATAGAGATTTATTAAAATAATAGAGTGACACATATACTTAACTAGATCCTTGAATTTGCTAAGAACAAGTTTAATTTATAATAAGAGTGCAGGTTTAATTTATATCTAGATATTAATGAATTGTGTGCTCAGGAACTAAGCGTTGATAAATAAATACTTTAATAAAGGTTACTTACTATGACATTATATCGTCATGGCCGTGTTTATTCCACAAAATTTTCTATGGCATTACACCATCTGTGATAATCACAAAAAGTCAATGTATAATATTAACGCAGATAGGAAACACCAAGATTTTTGACCAAAAAATAAGTTCTGCTTAATACATTTGTAGCCTGTCTGTTTCTTGAATTCTTAGTAATCACTAAGTTTAATCACTAAACTATATCATAAACAGCAAAGTATTGTTAAAGTTTATGATCGTAAAAGTGACTTTTGAATGTATCTTTAATGCTGGTGGATCGATGTCTTACATAAATTATGGCAAGCGATTATTTATATATTTATATATCTATTTATAAAAGAGACACGTCCAACTTACAGTTAACTAAAAGTAAAATAAACTACATCGTACTTAAATATTTTACAGTACATATAATGATATAAATGATAATTATCAAAGGAAAAAAACACTCTTCAATTTAAATAAAACATGAAACTAATTAATAAACGTTAACTACCAAATAACTCCTTAATCGTCGCCCTAAAGCGGTCAATGAAACATAAAAAAATATTGGAAAAACAATATTGGGCGCCTCTCGCAATATCCCATTGGTCGACGTAGTTGCATGAAAACTAGTGAGCGCTGCAGAATGTTCGAGAGCACTTTAGGCAGATGCAATAAACTATGACTTTGTCAATTTCCAATAGATCAAAAGCCATTTCTGTTGAAGTTGAATTACATCCAATCATGCCAATTATAAAATATGAAGGCAATAAATGAGGACAGCACCCGCGCGTTTTTTACAATTTTCTCTAGTTTATTAAGCATTCTACTTTTAATTTATACGCTTATATACATGAGTCACGAAGACGAAATAAGTGCATTCGTTTGAAATATTATGAACTAACGAGTTATACAAAGTCACAATACTCGCACTGTCATGGAAATTGTAGGAATGTCGTATGAGAAATCCGAGCACTATTATTCATTATCGCTAATAATGTGGAATAATATTGGGCACTAAATCTATCGGTAAAAATATACTACAGCGTTGAAATAGATGCTCAACACTTAAAAAGACGTGAAAACCTTGTTAATTTTGCCCTTTTTACTCTACTCACGTTCATTCAAACAATGATTAAAACAATAAAATGTCGAGGCTTGAATGTACTGTGCTTAAAAATTTCAAGCGGTTTGAGAAAAAAAAATTGATTTTACTCAATTGCTTTACAAATAAACAATTGTCGTAAAAACCCTGACGATGTTTGTTCGCGCGCTAAGGCTATTATATTTACAGAATACTTGTTTAAAAATGTTTAATGCAGTTAAAAACCATAATGTCCTCCTTTGCTCATATAACGGCTCACCCTAGTCGATTTGTCATTACTGCTTCTTTTTTTTTAATTAACCAAATTTACGTTACTTAGAATAAATAATACAAATATTCTAAATTCAAACTTAGTTTATTCCATTTCTTATTAGATGATTAGTGTGGTATGCAAAATATTTTCGTTGGTAAATCGTAAAACTTTTGACCATAGCAGACTATGTAAAAACTATTATTTTTAATACATTAAAACTTCTTGCCTAAAAAATAACAGTCGCTAAAAGTTTAATAATACTCTCATTCGTTGAAATTGGACAAAGGAGACGCTTTGCAATAAGCCACTAAACTCAGTTCTAGTAGGAATTATGTAAAATTCAGAGGTAAATTTCAATTTTAAAACCTCGACGTTCTTAACGGTTTTTTATTTTTATAAAGCTCTGTTGACAACGAATAAAATTTAAATTTTTTTGAACTGCAGGCGATATATCTATGATTAAATTACCCCTTACGATTCAAAGTTATTTTAGGTAATCCCGATATTTAACGCAAGCCTAAAATGTTAAATTGCTACTTCTGATTCTAGAAATATATCCACATTTCTATGTTTTGGTAGTTTCGCAAAATTAATATGAAATACATGAATAATATTTTATGGAATCAATACTTTTCTCTCAATGTTTTGATGAATATCTTCAGTCAACTCATCTTAATTCCATATTCAGAGCCTTAGTTGGTATTGGCCTTTGTTAACATTTGACTCATTTTATACATCTAGCTCATTTACAACATCTCACTCTTTTATAGTCGCACATAGAACCACTATCTATGAAAAATTATTCTTTGCACAAGCAGCGTAAGTAACGCCCAAACTAATATGATTTTGACATTTAGAGCATAAACTTTCACCTTATGGTTCCAAATAGTCCAAAACATAATGATCCCTTGCTTTATGTATTCCTATGCAATGTCATTTTCTATAGATGTCAATATATTATTCACTAGCCTGTGACTATATCTCCACTTTGGATCTGGTATGGGTATTTTTCACTAATCCGATACTATCGCAATACTTTTTTATAAATAATATTCTTTAGAAGTTTCTCTGAGTTCCTTCAAGACACATTGCGCCATCTATTGTTTCGCCCTAATTGAATTACAACAATTGAGTTGTTGAAATAAAAATTGAATTTTATTCAATAAGAATTAATTTATTTATCGAATAAAGAGTAGCATATTTGTTAATTTGAATTATGCCCAAACAAAATGCATGAAAATTTTCCGAAAACTTTCCAACCATTGAACATTTTTGCGTTTATAATATTAGTGTAATTAGTTCATAAGTTTGAAAATGTCCCCGATTTTTTTAATTTCATAGTCTTACATGATGATTCAAAATAAGTAATTCCCAGCACGTCCATCGTATTTAAGTTCATTAAAAAAATTGGGCGTGTAGATGCCCCAATAGAATTTCATAATGTGTTAGATATATATTTTTACTTATTAATGATAATTTATTATTTTTATATTTGGCTATTAAATTTATTGTATTCAAATATCAAATTAGATAAAATTCCCATAAAGTGCGCGCTTCTTTATTTTTATGCTTATTCAGTAATTGAACTAATATTTATCACATAAAATATTAATTAAGGTTTTAACAATGTCGTCTGCTAAATATTTGAAGATAAAAGCTGTTTACTGTATTTCTCTATATCTAAGAATTAACACTATTATATAAATATCTATATGTATGTATACATAATACATAACAAAGCCGCTAAAAGTTACTATGTAACAAGTCATTTGGGATGGGTAAAATGAGGAGTTATTATTGAGATAAGTAGGGACAACGGACGTAAAGACAAAAGTTTTGTTAAGTTGCGTTTTGTGAAGGTCAGGCTTCAAGATAAAATGTCTTGGTGGTAATTTATTTCAAACGACCTATACAGAAATCTATAAAAATTGTAACTTTACACGTAATTTGTACCTTAATTGAGATGTTTCATTGTACATTCGTATTTAATATAAGTATATATATATATATATATATATATATATATATATATATATATATATATATATATATACGCGAAATACGATAATTATTTAATATAATTTAAATTTTCTCCGTCAACATAGCACAGCTTAACTCTTTTTGTCGATCGAAATTCCATTTCAAAGGCGTAATTGAAAATATTGAAATGACCATAAAATGAGTTTTTCCTCCTTGTGGCGAAAAACAATTCCAAGTTTCGCTCACCTTAGCATTGATTGAATCGAAGCATCCAATAAATATTCATGAGGCTCTCCCTCATCAATAAAAATATGAAAGTTTATTTCAAAGAATATTTCATAGCCGTTTGGTGGACATGAAAAATATTACCTTGTTTACATGTTAATATTTTTATTGTTAATGAAATCTAACAAATTTCAAATTAAAAGAGGAAAAAAACTTTAAGGGTTACCTATGAATAAATATAATAAGAGTCGTAATAAATGATGTTTTAATTGTTGTGAGTAATAAAGTTTCATCTACAAAAAACGTACTGAACCGCATAATAATATGTCGATTATTATGTGCGAGTATAGCATAAATACCCTTTAAGAATGATAGAGGAAACAATAGACCAAGAAGGAATTCGATAGTGAAACATATACGTTTTTAAGTATATGTTGGAATGTAGGTACGTACGTGTAAGGAAGAAAATTAAGAAAGGTGTGATATAAAAAATAGGATTCAAATGTTTCAGATATCGCAATTAGATAAAGAGAATTATAGTATGATAAAATACTTCCACATTTTGATTTTCAAAGCTTTGATGGTGAGGTAAACTAAAAATGAACAACGTAGAAGCATAAAGTAGAGGTTTCGCAAAAAAAACTTAACGAACATTCAACTTTCGTAAAACATAAAAAAAGCCGGAAATTGTTGAAGTGAAAGACAAATTACAAAATGCCGACGTTGAGCTATTTAACATAAAAATTCTTTAATATACAATTACATTGGATTATTGAATTACTATTATATAATAATATAACAGCAAGTTTCTTAATATTACACTGTTTTTGATGTTTGCTTACATAAATTAAAACTATTTTTCCGTGTTTATATAAGGCCTGTTTCAGCAAAAATTAAATTATTTATCAAAGATTTAATTAGCATTTAAGATCAAAAAAGTTTAAAATTTAGTTATAATATATATATATATATATATATATATATATATATATATATGTGTATATATATATATGTATATATATATATATATATATTATATATATATATATTCGGAATTTGCACCAGTATGGGGGTGATTTTTAATGAAAGATTTTAAATTACTCGTTTTAGGTTTCCGTGCTTTAAAAAAGCTGCGAGGGTTCCGTACATAATTTTGCACATGCAGAAATTTAAATACACATAGTACATTCGTTAGACTATTTACATATATTATTATTATTTCTAACCACATAAATATATGAGCCTAATCCCTTTTCTGCGTGCATAAAAATATGGTGAGTTTCTCAGAAATTATAAGACCTAAAATCAATATTACACTTAGCATACTGTATTTATGCATACTGTTAGTCGAATTTTGTGAGCTACAGATTTTCTTAATTTTTTGGTTTAAATAGTAACCAACAAAAGTAATGAGAAAAACAAGAAACCAATTCTTATTAAATCAATGCGTTTAGAATATGTATGAACATTGTAATATATGTCCTGGCTACATCAATTCTTTCAAGCCCTGTTCAAAATGAAATTAAATTGTACAATAATTAATACATGGGGAATAAAGAAGTACTGTGCTACGAAATCGGTACTTGGAGCGGCTATTATATATTCTTCAAGAGATTTACATGAATGAATTTAAAAACAAAAGCCTGATTAACATCCTTTTCAACGTGTGCGTAAGCATGTAAATGATTTCAATTTCGCTTGACATACTTTCAGTTTGTTTACGATTTTCTGAAGTCCAGGAGGTCTAGAAATCTAGGTCATGTAAATGACCTAGACTTCTAGACCTCCTGGACTTCAGAAAATTGTAAACAAACTGAAAGTATGTCAAGCAAAATTGAAACTATGAATAAAACACTGAAAAACTTGAGAAAAAATTTAAGAAAAAGAATAAAGACAAAAAACGTAATAAGACATGTAATGCGTCTATATTGGAAATAGACAGGCTGAGTAGTAATCTATATATTGTAACCTATATATTTCTGTAAGGAATAAAGTAAACGATTATTATTAAAAGTTTCAAAAATAAAGAGGGAAATAGTTTTTTTTAACTTCTTGTTCCATATTTCCACAGGCATGCAACTCAAAATGAAGAATTTTTTATTTGTTTCTGCTTACCTTGCGATGAATATAAAGATATTGTATACTAAATATTTTAAAGTATTAGCTACTGCAAAATATGCAATGGAATAGGATTTATTATTACATGAAACCTTACGTTCTGATGTCAGTTTCTAGGAAAATCGGTTGTGATATATAACACTAATGATCTTATTAGTGTTTGGATTTTTTTCCAGACACATAACCTTTAAAAATGGAGTCTTTTTAATATAATTCATGTATCCGTCTGTCTATCCTAATGTCGCAGTTTTTATTTTTCATAAACCTTTTGACACAGTAACTAAAAATTTGGACTGTTGATAAAAAATATATACTCAAATTATATACTTCAAAAGTCACACAAAAATAATTATACAGGAATATTAAATAACCAAAAATAAAAATTGTTTTTTTTTTAATTATTGCATTATGTGCAAAATTTCCGTAACTTATTATCTTCTCTTCATTTTATTCAAAATAATTCTAAATGTATTGTTGAAAATGTCTGCACGACTATGGTCCACCTCCGTTTCCGAATCTGCTAAAATCGAAATTGGCAAAAAACCGTTTTACTATAAATTTACCCAAAGTTTACAGATGAACTATAGTAATTATTCTGAAAGTTATGTTTTTTTGAGAAATTCACAATATTTTTACTTATGAGAAAAATATATAAAAAGCACATTTTCACAGTTAAAAATATTGTTAATATTTTTAAATAGTTGATGCAAATATGTCTGTATGTAGTCTTAGATTTATGTACATGCTTGAGTGTGTGCAGTACCCTAATAGTACGAGTTCTACTAACATTTAACATTTTTTAATCCTTAATGATTTCGATGGATGTTTTAGAGAATTTATAGAAATCTATTCATGTTGAGTCTCAAACTATTTAAACCTTTATAGGCCATGAACAATTCGACACGATCATATCGCACCAAGCACCAAGAATATTTTAAACCAAAAATAAAACAAAACATGACAAAAATTACATCACTAGAGCACAACGAGATGCTCGTTATCCGCTCGTCGACGGGGGCTTTGGTTGAAAGCTCCACGAAAGCTCTAAGACCGCTGCCCAGCTTGGTGCGACCCGCTCGAGGACGCGGCTTGACGACGCTTGAAAAGGGGTTGCAAGAAAGGACGTGATTTTCGAGCTGTGTGTTTTTTTGTGAATGTATGCTTGTTACAGTACAAAATATGATTAAATATCCGGTCATTCAATTGTACATTGTATATATTGTAATATATACCATCACTGTAAAAATTTAAGTTTGAAATTTAATTTCGCTGTTTTTTTATAATCTTCTACGAAAGATAAATTAAACTACCAGTCATAAATTTACCTAAAATTAGGTCATAACTGTCTTAAAAAAATGTGTTACAAAATAAATATTATAATATTATTATACTCGTACTTACGTAGATTTTTCTCAATATTTTTTCCTCAGTAAAGATGTACCAAGATATAATGCAGATTCGTAACTTATCTGCATTTACTACATCAATACAATATTAATAACATTTAATGCGTAGTAATAATTATATCATAAATAGTTGAATATTACTAGAAGACTTTGGTATCCAATTATAAGATAAGCGAATGAATTTTTGTGGCATAAACATTACACCCGTCGAAGATAAAAAGTGGTTATGTAAACCTTTATCCAGAACGTTTTAAGTTACTTTGGAATTGCTGGCCTAATGTCATAAAATTTAAATTTCATACCATTCTCTCTCTAAATATGTTTTAGGAAAATAACTAATGTAATTATATCAGGAGAGTTAATCATTCATTTTTCGGGAGTTGTTCTCAAACTAAGACCATTAGTAAAAGTAATAATTTATATCAAATATGCGTTCCTATTTACCGATATTCCAACAACATTTTCATTCGGAGACTAATGATAAATATGTCAACTCGCAGTTGATGACTCTATTTATATCCGTCATTTTGACAGGTTAATTACTACCGATATATAATCAATCATTAATAGCATATCGTGAATTTGATTTTAACCTTTATGTTTCTCACTTTAAGCAAACAATAAATTAACTTCTATCAGATGTCATTCATTCGCCTGGTGAAATAATTAAAAAGAAAAACCATTAAAAGGTGGGATGTATTATTTTATCTCGATTTAATGGAACCACGCATTATTCATTTATTAATGTAATTTACATGGAAATTCAACACTTATAAATACATTTTAAAACTGAAAATCTTAGCAAACATTATATTTAGAAATATACGTAATGAGTTTAATAAAATTTATCAACTCCAATTTATTACTCGCATTGGCGAAGTGAGAATTTATGAATCTAAAGAACTCATAAATAATATTTTTATTAAGAAATGTTAGACGAGCTTCACAATATTTAATTAACTTTTTGATTGCTAAATTTAAAAAAAACCTAGTCTAATTGATTCTAAGAATTCTCGCTTCCGTGGTACACAATTGCTCAACCACCTGACCACAGATTGCACCAATGGATGAACCATTTGTTATTGTAGTGTTAATAAAATTATTTACTTGTATTGTAATCGTTTTTGAAACGTACAGGTGAAATAATAATACAATGTGTAATGTAGTGTTTTTCTAATTGTAACGTTTTTCTAACTAAATGTAAATAAAAAAATAAACGAACTTAAATATTAGATTAATGATCTACTATTTGGTCAGAAATTTTGCTTGTCGTAATGGAGCTCTTCTTCTCAATAATAATACTTTTACAAGAAACATAACTTAATATATGTTATGTATAATTATGATTTATAAATATTAACACCAAATGGATATCTATAATATATATTAGATCTTATTATATGATTTATCCTCAATAATTATATTTCCAGTCTCGAGAAAAACTGATGGGCACTTAATAAACTAACCTGTATTATATTCAGTACTCGAATAAATAAAATCAACAATAACAAAATTAGTATTGCTATTTTTCATATGCCCATTAAGGATGAACTTGGTTGCTCTCTCAAGCTGGTTGTATCCGTAAACATGTCTCCGTAACGGCAAAAAATTTGACAATTTAACAATTTGTCTTTCTAATGTAACTAATTTTATAAACGTATGTGTAATTCTGCAGTTCAATACTTTTCTTGTCCAAAATTCATGTATGAATTTTATAATCTATAGAAAATACACTATAATTAATATTCATAGTGTATTTTCTACTGTACTGTATATTCTATTATTAATACTGGTATGCCACTCGAATACAGTTTTCAAAGTTACTCATACCAAATACGAATATATATATATATATATATATATATAACCTATACAAATATACCATATAGGTAATAAACATATGATGGATGTAATAAACACATAATGATGCTTAGATCTCTTTATACATTCACGTGTTTAATGCTCGCAAAATTTTAATTAAAATTCATTACACTTATTAATACTGCACGATATTGCTAAAATTTCTCAAAAATAATGCCAAATTTAAAAAAAAATATAGTACGAGCTTAGTCATCAGCCCCAGAGACCCATGTCACTGTCATGAGAGACAAAATAAACCGCAAAAAGCGCTTACCCTTTCAATGCTTCAAACATCGTTCACGATTTTATTCCCCATTAAGTATTTAGGTAGCCAGCCTTAATCTCCCGGTGCGTTCCGCTCAAATCATGTCAAATGTCTAAACTTTAATTTTAAATCTGATTTGAAAAGACCACTGCGGAAGTGAGTGATGCAAATGTCTCACTGCGTCGTCCCTGGTTTTCGTCGCACACAGAGCAACGTATATTAAATTGTTTCCGTTTCCGCGTTTAGTTCCTTATTTACGTATTAGAGTATTTAACTTAATCCAAATCATTTATACATTCCTTTGTAAAAATTATATGTATTAAGTTAAATACTCCAAAAAATTAAGTGAAGTATTACATAAAAAAATATATGTATTAAGTTAATACTTGTCGTCATATATAAATCTCGGCTCACCTTTAACGCTTTATTATGCTCATTATCGAACTTGCTACTAACACCTATATATTGTCTTGATAATCATGCATAGACGATAATCGTCACTAATTTAAAATTAAAAATCGTAAATTATTCAGACATATTTCTTTCTTTAATTTATATTTTTAATTTAGTCGCTGAAAATTTGAAGTTTAAGAACAATTTTTTTCTATCTTTAACAAAAAGTTTAAAAAGACTTACGAAAAATTTTGAAATTATTAAACAGTTAAAATAATAGTCATTTCCAAATTTATCATTAAAAAAGGAATGACGTCAGTGTATCGTAGTTAGATATGTAGATATATATCTTTCTATAAACAGTAGGGCATTTAAATATTCGTGAATGTATTCATGTCAGAGCTAAACAAAAAAGCAACGAAATTTTCTGGTACCATAACACTTTTTTGATAATAGCCCTCATTTTATTTCATATTTCTCCTTATTTTAAGGCTTGATAGTAAAAAAAAAATTACCGCATCCTATAAATGATATCCATGATTATGACTGAGTCATATTCGTTCGTCTGTCACAGCCCCATAGTCCCCACACTTTTAAAGGTTTTTGCATGATTTTTTTTAATAGATGCTGTATATAGAAATATAGTTAATACATATGTAGCAAAATATGAAGTCCCAATAAAGTACAGTATTCAAGTAAACGGATGGTGATAATGTCTTTCGAGCGCCTTATAGAATTGAGTATCATTAGATATAAATTGTAGTTTTCATTTACAATTTTTTATTATTAAACCCCCTCTCCGAAAATAATGATTTACAAAGTGATATAAAATATGCCCTTTAAATTTAGAATTATTCTGCCATTATTTGAACAATTAAAAATTCTACGAGTTAGTATTTGATTATAACTTTCCATTAGAATTATTTTTGTTAGCTTCCGTTAATATTTTCAAATATAATAGACAACTTAAGGATATCTTTAGACGTGCTTTTCTGTCCGTCTATCTATCCGTAAGTCACAACCGTTTTACTCCGAAACTATTGGCACTATATTAAAACAAATTGTCTTCCATAGACCGCTATACAATGAAATAGGGGCATTATGAAAAAAAGAATTGTATTGGGGTGGCACACCAAACTATTTAACTAAAGTGTGTAATACCCTGTAAAAAATTAGGGTAGTAGAAATTATAATAACTTTTCAATGAAAATGCATATTTTCCGTACCGATCGTAGCAATAACTTTGTTTTTTTTTAAAATACAAACTCATAATTTTAATATTGTTTAGTGCTACGGAACCCTTCGTGCTCGAGTCTGACTCGCACTTTGCTGTTTTTATTTAATATTGTCATTGTTTGAGATATTGTCTTAAATCTTTCTGAAAACTGGCTATTTTCACAATTTTTTTATTTCATAAATCAAGGTAAAATTAAAATATTTTTGATAATTTCTAAGAACTGAGTTATAACGGTTTTGACTTAAGGTTTAGACGTAATTTTGAACAATGCTCATCTTATTTTATGAGAGTAAGTGGATAAGAGAAAAGTATGCACCCAGTTAAATTTATAAACTCACGATTCGCTTATTTTTTGACCAATTTGTATAATTTTTCACTACGGTTTTCCATCAGCAAAAATGACATATTTAGAAGCAATCTTCTAACAGAAGTCAATATCTCTTCGATGGTTGCATATAGATTCTTGTTTGCGCCAAATAATGGTATGAAAATATTGATCTTTGAAGTAATCTTGCACATATGAATGTCAGAGAGTTATATAAATGAATTCATTATAATATATACAAATGTATGGTTAGATACTGTTCCTTTTAAAAAAGTCCTTTATTTTGTTGTACTTTAAATCATGTTCCTTCAAGTTCTATGCAGTCGCTGTTTAATAAATTTATGAATTAACAAATATCTACTTTTGTTTGTTTTTACGGATTCAGGCATAAACTCCAGTTTGACATACCTCATTTTTTATATAACAGCTTACAATTACTAGATTACCAAAATCTACATATTATTTAAACACGTTGTAATTTTTGTCATATAATTAAAGAACGACAAACGCTGGAAAAATGATTACATATGCACTAAGGCTATATATAGGAAAATCGTAGGTCGTAAAATGGTTCAAAGAGAAGTCTGAGAGAGTATTTATCTGTCTTATATGGATAAGCCACGGTAACTTTAATGTAAAAAAAGTGCATGGAACAAAACAGACAAAATTTAGATTAATTTATTGAAATTATGGAAATGAGTATCATGGTAATTTTAGAGCTTTCAACAGGTAAGTATTCACTCTACAGTTATAAATATGGATTAGTTACGTAAGATAAATTCAAACACTTTTGATAGGGTTTTGGGAGAAATAGGCTTGCTTGGTGGTGGAATATCACATGTAGCTCATGTTGCGATATATTATTATAATTTTGATGAAGGAAAATGAAGCGCGAGACTATATTAACAAAATAAAATGAAAAAAATGCATATCAAAGGACTTTAGTGAAATATTTTAATACAGGAGTTCGGGGCGGGTCAATATATTAAAAAATAACATTCTAATAAAAAAAAATGTAGTAATAGAACACTTACGACACAAATTATTAATCTTACCAAAAAAAAGAAGAAGAAAAACCGTGAAAGTTGCAAACTTATTTTATTAAAGATTTGTGCTAATATCACAGTAACATTTTTTAAATATTTTGTACAAACAATAACATTACACAATATGACATCGATACCTAACTTATATCCATACGTATCAATTTTAATATTTTTGATTTACACCATTGTTACAAATATAAACATTTGATTAGAAAAGTTTAATCGTTTTAATTTTATATTCGCTAAAGTCTAGCAAACAATATTTTTTTGCAACGGTAGCAAAAAAAGTTAAAATTGTATTATTACAAAAGGACTTAAAATTATGGAATTAAGCCATTAAAAACGAAAAACTTTGTTATACAAAAGTTTTTGCGAAAACATTAGTGAATATTCTTTGTAAATTATCAGCAAAAATAATGTAACATGAAGAATTTATACGATAATTTAAATTTACAGGAAAATGACAAAACAGGAAATACACTTAAAGTGCATTTTTCAACTTCCTGTAATAATTATGTTGTAGCTAAATTTATCATCTTTTAGGTTAAAAGCTTTGCTACCAGTCGTAATTTAAGTGACAATGGCATTTAAAATGTTGTATCCCCAGGTACACGCAAGGCGTTATAGATTGTTTTTTTTTTATTTATTTACAAAGAAGTAGGCAACTGCAATAATTATTTACAAGTTATTTAATATAATTTTCATTTACATTCATTTGTTTACAATTCGTTGGCAATTCAGTGGAAAGGTGAGACAATCGTTAAACTTAAAGGAAATAGAAAACTAAAGACTATGCAAAATAAAATGTAAACTAGAAAATTATTTTATAATAATTTACAAATATAAATTAATGTAACGAATATTATTAAGTAGCTACATATTAATTTTTTTTTCTTATTACGTACGTGATTGGTTTATTTTTAATTATGCGCGAATTTAACAAAAAAACTGACACACAGTTGACAGAACCTGGGTTGCTTTTAGTAAAATAAAATAATTGGTTTGATTTAACACTCGCTAACATATTTCTAATAAACAAATATATTTACACCTTTCAAATGCTATTTAATAAAGATTTTCCAACTTTTATCCCAAATGCTGTATAATTATTAGACTTTTTCATATATTTTTCTAATTTTTCAGTTGAAAGACCTGGACGGACCTATTCAGATAGAAAGTGTGCATCACTGATAGTACACGTAGCTCGTAATGTAACCAGTTACTGATTTCAATCAATTACGGACCATTAATACAAGATACTTAATTAGAATAAACTGTATAATTTAATATAATACTGTCTTTGGAAGGATCGATTTGGGACGACGGAAGAGTTGACCATTTCAGATAACTATTGTTATCTGATTCTTTTCCAAAAACCAATTTAAAATTTTAGGAGAAAAATTTGAATCTCAATTTTGACCCGCATTTTCTGCATAAACAAATACTGACAACAAATTTGAGTTGTAATTTTCTCCTGAATGTTTATCGTCTAAAAAACATGTTTGTTTCATAAAATTACCCAACAAAAAAATGTAAGAGTGAATTTAAAAAATTTACATGCCCCCAAAATAGGAGCGTTTTTAATATAATGAAACTTTTTAAATAATCCTTTTTTTAGTTAATTTTTTAAGAAACTTATGGCTTTCAAAAAAAAGCAAAGTTGAATATTTAATACGATAAGGAAAATTATTTTTCTCAATATACTTAAGAAAATCCCGTAGTCTCTCAAGATGTATACTTGTATTTTCTCAGTGGACTCATTACTGCCATCATTTTATTAAACATATGTTTGATATATGTACTATTATTAGTTTTATTGCGAACTTGACTTGTACTTATAATCGTATACAAAAAGCAAAATAGACTTGTACTTGTAATCGTATACAAAATTTAAACTTTTTCTTATTTCCATCTAAATGCCATGCACAACTGCGTGTCAGTTTTTACATAAGTATGAAAATACATCGAATCTCAAACAATTATTAAAAATAATTGAAATTTCCTAAATTGAAATCGAAATCTGTACTTAAATATATAATGCCACTTTATCTAGTAGTAACCACTAGTCACATATAAAATCTCAATAATTTACAATTATTATATAACTACTTTATCGTTTTGACGTAACGCAGTCATCTCATCACTTACAAAACCGATGTGAACAGTCCCACTATGAATAAAGCCACGTATATTGACCGCCCTTGTGAACCTGTAATTGAAGAAAAAACAAACGAAAAGTATTTTTATATTTTCTTTTAATTTCCATAATATTAATATATCCCAGATAAAAGTTTTGTTTAATTTCTAAATTAAAATAGCATTGAATGAATTCAGTTCTGTGTGGCATGATGACATATTATTTACTACAAAAGTTTTCACTTTCAGTACGAATGTTATACATACATATTTGTTATTCATCGTACATTTAAATTTTTGGGGAAACAGAAAAATTACATTGGCATATCATTATCAAAAGGACCAAACAATATATAAAATTGATGGTTATATACTTGGGTGAAGCTCATAATTTGGATATATAATATTCTTATAAAAATAATATTTTGACCCAAAAATGCCATTAAATATAAAACAATTGGATCACTTGGTAGAGAAAATTTAGAGTTAACTTGCAAAACAACCGTTAAATTGACTACTCCTGTTACAAATTTGAAATGTACAACACTTGTCATCGTTTTATTATGTGTATATTTGTTACAAAACTTATTTATACTGTTATTTAAAAGTGTTAACCAAATTAAATTGCAAACTAAATATTACGTTAACCATACTATTGGGAGATGCAAATGCCTACGAAAAAGAACTGCGTTAATAAATATTGAGGGACATACAAAACTTAATGCCAGTTTAATCATTTAAACATGTCGAGAATGTTGTCAATTTAGTTGAGTATTTAAATTTCTCTGGGTTTCGAATACAAAATAACACTATCATAATAAATATATAAAAATTTCTTATAAATCATTCCACTTTTTAGTATTTCAATTTTAACGCAAGGATTAAAACACAATCCAAAGTTAATGGAAGAGTTACATTTTGTGAAGTACACCACCCGCCGAGGGCCAGCGGCAGGTCGAAGGAATATAGTTGAAAAAGCGAACCCCTATTGAGGTTTGAATAATCAAGGATACGAATATTATTTTACAAAAAGGATTATAATGCAATCGTGCATTGATAACTCAATTTATGATAATGAAATATTTAAAAATAATTTTAATTGAGAAAATGTTGGAATTATACATTTTTTTCCATTTAAAAAAATTATTATTACTCCGCAATAAAAAAAGGCTTACGTTAAAAAAATATATAAATTATTTCTCCCTTGTATTTTCGAGAACCCGATGAAAATCTTGCTCTAACGTTTACAAACTTCACTCCTTTTTCGGTTTATAGGGTAATCTTCATACTATTGATATAGTTATTAAAATGATTATATTATGATATATTTCACTTTATTTTCTTATTTATATTTTACTAGCATTATAATATTTTAATCGAATTCAATGTGTTATATATTAATTAAATAAATGCATTAAGTTTCATTGCGAGTAAATTCTCTAAACTTTAATTAAACTCTTAAAAAACTAGTTTTAAATTAAAATAAAATACCATTTTCAGCCATATCCTTGTTTTCCGTTGCTGCTAACTGAGCCGTCGGGATTAATCCTGAAAATAAAATAAATTAACAGATTCAGATTCTCATTTTAGAATAATTATTTTTCAGGGTCCGTAACTCAAAAGGGAGGACGGAATCATTTTAAAATCACTCACCTATCCGTTTCTGTGATTTTTTTAAATTCGATCTGTAATGTTGGTTATCGTTTGAAACTAGTTATGAGTCTTAGTAATATTTTTTTAAAAATTGTTTAGTTCTTTAATTTTAGATATATACTAAAACATATATCTGTTAATACGGCCTCCCATTTCTCAAAACTACTGGATCTACAAATTATGACAAAATATAGGTTTTTAGAAACGCGCATAAAAGTTGAAGGAAAGTTATGGCGATGATCCCAAATATTATAATTTTTTAAATTTACAATTTTTTATACGCCTGTAAAAGATGCAGTAGGCAAACTATTTAAGTTTTTCTAAATTCACCGACGATTTTCTCAGAAACAATCCCACTTATAAACTTGAGATTGGACACAAAAATTCCATGTCAACCGATATATTTTCCAATAACTTTCTTAAATTATTCATATTACAATTAAAGAGGGGGTAAACAAAAGTCTTATTTTTTTTAGTTTTTTATTTATCAATCCCCTCTCCGAATCTCCATGTAATTATCAATCGAATGAAGTTGTTATGAGGAGTAGGAAAATATTTTTTTTCGTTAATGTGAATTTACTATTTAAAATAACGTTAAAAAATATGAAAAAATAGTGTTTGCCCCTGTATTTGCAAAACTATACAGTAGAAATCATAAAAGAAATAGGATTGGTAAAATCAAATTAGAAGACTACAAAAAAATATATAGCAATTATTCTACATATTAATTTTTTTTAAATATATACTATTTATTTACGCCCATTGAACATATTGTAGACAATATATTTACGGTGTGATCAATTAGTTTATTAACAATACTATGTACCCTTAAATATTTATAAGTGCCTAATTTACATGGAAAACATTGAGTTCTGTTCGTACTTAACAGGTTTTTGTTCCTCTTTTATTTGAATTTACTTTATGTACCCTCTACCAATGTTAAAAGGAAGCATAATATTTTAATTAAATACTAAATAAAAAATATTAAAATGAGATTGCAATGCTAGTTTTAACATCAAAATGGCTATACCGTTGGTGATATATATATATATATATAACTTAATTCTACTCGTCTTAATTTCTCAACTTAAATTATTTAAAACTTAATTTTAGAAATAAAATAAATTTTTACGGCTATTTTAGCTATAAAAAATGATTATAATAATTGTCCCGTAATTTAAGTAAAATACCCTTAATATTTGTAAACCCTTAGTAATAAAATTGTATTTTTAAATAAATAACAAAAAATGAAAAACTTGAAAATTTTACACAAAACACTGGATAATATTTTACTTTATTTCTTTTAAAACTTTCCCATAATAACGGTGTGGCTCTAATCGATGAAAATTAGTTATAATCAAATAGAACAAGAAAATGGGAAAATAAAATGGAACTATAAAATTATGTAATATATACAGTTTCATAACCAAATATTTCGGAAATAATATTATATTAACACGTGCATTTATAATCATTGTTACATCAACTCCCGCTCAAAGTCTCTTTAAAGGAAATGCAATATCCTAAAGTTTGGTATCAGAAAAAAAAATTTACTTCTGCAGTTGTACAGAATGCTGCACTAAGTCTCCAGAAGAATTCTATCGCTTTAAATAAAAATGTTTTTAACTTTAAAACGGACAAAACCCTAATATAATTCTAATTAGTAACGGTATATTTACTTACAATTTCATGAACATTAACTCTTTGGTAATTCATAATGATCCACTTTCAATGTAGAAATAATTAGTCATAAACCGTACATCGACCCCGTGCCGTGCGATTTTCATTTATTCACGAAAATTATACATAAACTTTGAAGTACCTGATTCGTTTTATGAGCGCAAATGAGGCTACGATTGCATTCCAAATGAGCGTGAAAAAGACGCCCAAAGAAGAGCTGATTTAATGATTTACTAATTGCGTAGTTTGGATTCAAAAATATATTTCAAATAAGTCGTGTAACACGATGTGATCGGAAAGTATCAGGTCATAACTATCTGAACATTCAAAATAATGTCTCGATATTTATTTTCCCTTATATATATATATATATATATATATATATATATATATATATATATATATTTACATATATACATATATATATATATATATATATATATATATATATATATATATATATATATATATATATATATATACTTATACAATTTTGTGCCGAGTGTTGAGCTGCACATCCAGCGTTACCTTTAATTCTCGGTCAAGTTCTCGACAAAGTCTCTTGAAAAATACTTCGGAAACGCAAGGCTGTTGTGAGCTGTATCATTGTTAGAACCATAACTAATTTACAAACTGTTTGTCACTTCACCGACACTCATGTTGATCCAAAAAACCCTGTCACGCAGGTGTTCATTATTGTTGTTTACTTTAGATAAACGCTTCTTCAAGCGTAACAGTTTTGCGACAATTTTTGCATTTATTCAATTCGTATATAATCCTAATCAATAATAAAAATAACATAGATCATATTCTGTCGAAAGTCTTGGCTGAAAATTATGATGTACTATCGCCCCTGACCTGCGTCCAGACCATAAAAACGGATCATTGAATCCTACTCTTTGTCGTAAACGGCTAGCTGAGCGGCTATCATTAATATGACCAAAATTTAAGATAAATGTTGACTCAAACTCGTATATATATATATATATATATATATATATATATATATATGTGTGTGTGTGTGTAAAATAAAAAAAGGAAATTGGAATTAACATACCCATATATTTAAAAAGTAAAACTGTCGCGTGCCATTAATATATTTATAAAAGTTATATCGATTTAGAACCGCCCATAAAAAAGCTTTACTAACAGGCAATCTACCATATCCAAAAACTAAATTTGATGAAATTTTCCAATGTGCCCTAAAACAATTGGGCGGCGTTACTTCGCCTACCTCTACGCACTCGCATACCATCAAATAAGAAGCAAATATAAAAAATGAAATGTCTAATTATTACATTTCTAAAGCATTGATATGAAAAAATTGACATTTAATCCACGAGAAGAATGTATGATATACGCAATTTGAGGTACTAAATATAAGTCGCATTCATCAACTCCCATCACGTACCAAACACTCTCAAAGTCACGTATCATCGAACGAGTCGCAATACTCACCGTGGTAATACGTCAACGTTTTTCTCGACGTGTAATTGGCCTGGGGAATGCGCATCTCGCACACGAACTCCTCCGTCTCCAGTTCGTCCCTCTCCTCCACGACGACGCTCGACGCGATGTCAAACAGGCCCTCCTCGCCAACTTTAATATCGCTCTTAACGTCCTTTATCGTCCTCCTGCAAGCGATAAATATTAATAAATACCATTCCTTGTAATATTCATGTTCATTTTCCCCCCCTAACTTACTTAATCAAAGAACGAAATGATATCTAGCCACCTACGCAACGCCGTTCATAAATATAAGTTATGAAAACAATTTTATGGTCGTCCGCCTGGCATTTTTTTTCAATTTTGCGCAGAGAAACGTTATCTCATTTTGCTTTTTTTATAAATACATAATGTCCCGTAAGCATTTCTCGTAATGTCCCGCTTTATCATGTTTTATTTTTGTAATGATGATTTTGACATTTTTTTTTATCGGCGCATCTTAAATGGCAATTTTGCGTGTCAGAACCAAATGTTGTACACGTTTGCGAAGGTGCTTCTTAATGTGCGTCCGTTATGAGAATTTATTAAGAGATATCGTATTGTTGAGCGAAATGGGTATTGCGGCTTGCTCCAAATTACTTAAAATTATGAATAAATGTACGAGCGGACCAGAGGCGAAATTACCGGAGCAAGAAATTTAATTCATTATTTCTGATATAAATGTTAAGGTCTACATAAATTACTTCTTTGAAGAAAGTTTTAACATTTTAATTTAAATAATCTAATGATTTTTAAATATATATATATATATATATATATATATAAAATGTATAATATTTTTTCACAATTAAATGAAACTACGTGTTGTAGTATTATTTCTACTTTCTTTAATTTCTTTAACCACGACCTAGGTTTCGTTGTATTACAACATCTTCAGGTGGGATATTAGCAAAGATTGCTAATATCCCACCTTTGCTAATATCCCATCTGAAAATGTTGTAATACAACGAAACCCAGGTCGTGGTTAAAGAAATTAAAGAAAGTAGAAATAATACTACATCACGTAGTTTCATTTAATTGTGAATAATGAATTTTAACGCCAAATATATTCAATATAACATTTTTCTTAAGTCAGGAGTTGATAAATCGATACGAACACGAATATGAATGCAATAACAAAAATAAATAACATTGCCCTGAAACTTTGCATATAATTATTTATAAGGTAGTTGCTTGTTCCGACTTTTTACTATTTGAAGGCCCCATTATATTTTAATCATCTCTTTATACAATAATTATTTACCTCCAATTTATTAAAAGAATTTTGAATGCTTAGTTTTACACCCTAGTTATTTTTTGCAGATTAAATTCTTGGACATTTTGTGTAGCCCATTTAAAAGTTCATCTCAAAAATTTTCCTGTAAACTTCGATGTTTACCGCTAAAAAATGATTATGTATCGCACGTTTATAGGTGTACTATAATCTACTAAGTTGGTAAAGATTTTTAATGAGCATTGAAATAAAGAAATTAGAGTAAATAAACAAACTCGAATTATATTTGACCCATTTGGCGAAAGTCCCGAATATCTAAATCTACAGTTAGGCATAGGAAAGTTCTCAACAGTCTAGCGAGTGCTATGTGATATTTGTATGAACCATTTGACGGCTACTACACCATTATAGCTTTTGGAATTCCCAAGATACAGAACTCCCAAACTTGCCAATTTTGGAACTGTTTGACTCGCTCCTCATGAAATCTTTCGGTTCACTTCAAGTCTACATAGACACTTTAATTTTGACACACAAATATTTGAAAAAATGGTCGAGCAAGTTAGATTCTTTAAAAGAGTTAGTAGTGTCGTTTTTTTTGTTCCCGCAACATGCTTTTCGCAACACGCAAAATTTTCCTTTCTCAAATGTAAATGTTACTAAGTTAAGTATTATAAATGTTTAGGTGTATCGTTTAAATTTAAATTTGATTCTAATTCAACATGAAGAAACTGCTTAAAACTTTACGGTTACTTTGATTTCAAACCTTTTTTCTTCTAACATGATGATCTAAAAACGACTGGATCGATTTGTCTCGTTCGTATTCTTAATGAGATTTTGTTGAACGATTTTCTTATTCATATAGTTTTATGTTGTTGATTCTACAATAAAGCACGTAAATTTTAGATAGTATACAAAGTTGTCAAATTCATTAGAACCTTGATCAGTGTTGGGCATAGTATCAAATCTAGTAGTTCTGGGATCAATGTCGGTTACGGTACCAAATCCATAAGATCTTAATATTTAAGCGTACAAAAAAATGTGCCTAAGCTTGAATAAAGTTTCTCAAGAACATGCAATTCTATCATGAAATCCTGAAGAACTTTTCTTATGTCAATTGCAGCTAAAGAATTAGGAAGTAACAATTTAGACTGATAATAGCTGCAAAATAACAAGTTAGCCATGTGTATATAATAAGAACAAAAAAAATATTTACTCACATAAAAGATGATATCGTCATTGTAGGCTGCGGATAAACCCTTTCCGCTGTGCAGAGTAATTTAAAGGTGCTTACGTTAATTTTCTTATAGGATAATGTCAGCTTTTCACCCGGACCTGGTATAATGATTTACAAAATTAACATTTATAACCTAATTCATTAACATCATGTAATACAAACAATAAAATAAAATAAAATCAATAGGTACAAGTCTTCAAAGATATCACGTAATATTATAACATTGGATTAATCACGTGTCGACCAAAAGAAGAAAGATTTTATTTACATATACTATAAAATATCTTTTGTGTAATACATTCTTATAATATTATATTATCAATGTGAGGAGGCAGGGAGAAGCTGTCGAGGTCTCAAATACATTTGGAAATTGGTGACTATATTGAATTCTTACTGTTCTAATTAATTTTAGCGACAAAATATCCTTTCAATTAGTTATATTGACTCCACTTAAAAAATAAATAAATAAAGTTAAAATATTAAAAAATTAATTAATTAGTAAATCAATTGAAAATATTTAAAGGATTATTATCACTTCTCTCAAAAAGTGATAAGACTTTGAATATAAACTATTCTATATATATCTTTACTAAACCGCTAGTACAAATTTGTTTTATATTTTTATTTAAGGTTAACCTCTTGATTTGAAAGAGAAAAAAATTCATATAGCAATAAAATCGTTCTCGTATTAAATTTTGTATTTTTAATCCACGCAGATACATGAGTATCCGAATGTTTATATATATATATATATATATATATATATATATATATATATATATATATATATATATTAAAAAAGTGATTTACAATGTGCTTCTTTAAGAATATCAAAATAACTGGTTTAAAACCCAACATTTTTATAAACAAAATGAATCTAAATTATCTGAATCAAAAGTAAAAAATTCAGTATCAACTCTCAAGACTCTCACGACAAATTTATTAAATTAAGTATTGAAATTAATTATTATTTATTTAAAACATGAAAAATCGTAAATGCGAAGAAAATTCCAATATGGTTATTTATTTCTATTATTCTTATATACATGAATTATAATTATATTATTGTATATTATATACGAGACAGGTATGTAAAAAGTTTGTCGTGAGAGTCTTAAGAATTGATGTTGAATTTTTTACTTTTGATTCATTTTGTTTATAAAAATGTTGGGCTTTAAACCTTTTATTTTGATATTCTTGAAGAAGCACATTGTAAATCACTTTTTCAATTTTATTGTACAGCATGACAAAGTCTCTAAACGTCATAAATGTTCGGACCAGTTTAAAGCCAGGCAAAATTTCTTTGAAAATAATATTTGGGGAAATCTAACATTTAAATTTAAAATAAATTACATTACATATATGTACAAACATGAATAACCTAAAATTTTCACGGTATCAATTTAATAACTTTTTTTTTACTTTTTTAGAACACAATAATACATATTTCAGTGGTAAAACTGAAGAGTTATGCGAGCTTCCAAGCTCATAAATTTATAGTTTTTTCCGTTTTTCTACTCAAATTTTAAGTCTTAGAAAATAAATATACCTACGTACGCACACATTTATATACATGCACAAACCCACCGATGTTACTCGTGTCTGTCCAAAAATACTTTTATTAAAACACTATTATTTCATTAGCTTTACTAACCACGTCCTAGATGCTAATCTAGTAATACTTTTATCATTAAGTAGCGTTATTAACATGCGTTAATTATAGGACAGTCCTGTGAGTAAACAATGGACAATAAGGACATTAATGTAAGCCAGAACCGCCAAAAAATACATTGCTGTAGAATCCAGGGTGTATGGATGTTATTATTCTGTTTAATTATTCTAAGTAAAGTTTTATTTTAAATATTTATACAGGCTGGAAAATAAACCAAATGCATCTTTGATTAGAAAATATGAAATATGACCATAATTTCAAATATCTGTTCATTTTGTTATTTGCCCGAATTCTTTTTTGTTATTTCATCTGGAGAAAAGGGTAAAAATACCACTTGTCGTAATGCTCGAGCCGATCTGAAGCCTAATACAAAAATACGCGTTATCATGTTTTCCTCTAAAGGGAAATTGAAGCGAAAATTGCAATGTACTGTACCTACAAAATGGGATGAAAAAGCGGTTGCAATACTATGTATCTACTTAGATATAGGGAGAGTGTATGCTTAAGGATAGATAGGTATTACAACCAATTTCTTCGAAAGCACACAAAATTTTATTACGGTACTGGCCAAAACTGTAATTCGATCGGATGCAACTTTTATTGAGGAATAGATGAAACAAAAAATAATCACGTTTTTTATATCTAACAGAATAATGTAAATCGCTTTACGAAGAAATTGATGTATTGAAAATTCTCATATGTCATTTCAAATTCATTATTAAAATTTGTTTTCTAGGATCTAAAAATATTTTTTTTATTTTCATATCAGTAAGTTGTTAATTTTTTATATTATCAATGATATGAATGGAAATAGGATAAGTATAGATTAACTTATAAAAAATTATTTTAATGCCGAAATTACGTTGAATAACGTCCGAAGTACGTACTGAGTCTAGTATTTGTTCAACCAATATAGTTTATATCTGTTTTTTTGTTTTTCATTCTTGGATGTGTAACCCAGTCTTTTAAAATATCTATTCTATATAAATTCTAAGTTCATATATATGTATATATATATATATATATGTATATATATATGTATATATACATTTAAAATTATCATGTGAAATCAGAAATTATAACAACGTAGAAAATTATTCTGGTCATAAGCGCATTTTTATGTATTGATAACCGATTCATTTACTTTTTATAATTAACAATTTTCAAGCTGTAGTAATATTTTACTTTTTTATTTTCCATGTATGGGACAGTAATGTAACTCCTTTATTTAGTTAATTAAAAATGATCTGTAATTTTCATAATGTTAGTATATTTTGGTTTTTCACAATTATGTAAAATTAACCTACGTCTTACGTATTTTGCATCACCATATTTTTTTTATTTTTAAGCTTCCGATTCTCATACGTTCTAAGTGGCAAAACTATCTAATATTTAATTTTTAATTTATATAACGCGATCGATAACATTTTTTTTCTTAGAATTTATTCATGGTAATAAACCGAATAATTTTATAAGAAGCAATATGTAAAGTATCAGAGGGAAGAAAAATATTATCTATCCTATCAATATTTATTCACGTAACGTATTATATTACTTTTGACATCACAAGGAAAGACAAAAGAAATGATAATGCAGTGATTATCACGCAATATCACTAATATAATATATAACATAATATACAACAAGTCAATCTCATATATAATAAACCGCAATGTATTCCAACTGTAGAAGCTTTTATACAATTATTTACTAACAGAGAGAAGTTAGTACATTCAATATCACCTGACAAATCCTTCGGCATTCCAATCATTGATTAATCGGTAACGGGGAGATAATTCTCTGCTCGATACCCACTATGTTAAATAGATTTGAAATTAAAGCTTAACATTGACTCACTGAACACGAGCATGGTCTTGGACTTGTAATCCTCATCCTCAAACGTGGAGACGACACACAGGTAGTTGCCAGACATGTTAGCTGCGGGCTTTATTATCTTCAACGCCCTATGCGCCTGCAGGGGATCCTCTGAAATGTAATATCGTGTTAGGCATTGAAGGAATATAACATTGTTTGAATAATTATCTTTAATTATGTTTATCTCCAGTGACTTTGCCATATTATAATTTAAAATACTTAATAATTTTTAGAAGCAACCTCAATGGATATTTTTGCTATTAAACTTTTATAAATTAAATACGAAATAAATACAAAAAATACGAAAAATTACTTAAAATTTTTCCTTCCGTCCCTTTCCTTTTGCTTCATGTGATTAAATCCGATTTATCTTTTTAATTTCGGAATTTTTAAAAACTTAAAAATATAGTTTTAAAAAATTTTTAAATACCTAAAAACATAAACCAAGGTTATAACAATTGAAATAGAACAACGAATGAATATCCGAAATATATTTGGTCTTTGAGGCAAAATTAGCAATATATAATCTGTGTAATTCTGAATATTTAGACGGTATATTTCGGTTCAAGGATATAATTTCATCTACTTGATGTCAATAAATAATTTTAATTTTGTGAAATAAAAACTTTTAATTAACTATTTTTTTATTTAATTTCCATCAGAAATTGTCAAATGGAAAAAAATTGTGAATGGTCTTTTATTTTTTGATGTTTGTGAAAAAGAAAATTTTTGAAATTTTCATAAATAAATATATTTTTAAATTTTCCAGTTAAGGTTTTACTAGCCGTTATAGTTTTTAAAATAAATTGCACGTCTTCCTAATTATATCTTTTTACAAAGTGAGTTTTAGAAATTTGGACACATTCCATTAAAAATTTACATCTTAAAGTTATTATTAAAATTTGTTCCTAGTTTTTTTATATGAAACAATAGTGTATATTATAGCCATAACAATAAACTCATTAGTCTGTTGGATAAGTTTAATGCAGTTTCGATTAACGGTATATAATATCTAGATAGTTTAACAAAAACAATAACTTTGAGCTGTGCATATTTGTATAGCCTTTTTTCTTTTTAACCGATTGTCAAGTAAATCACTGTACCTTAATTAAATTCGGAATTTATGTTTACAAATTGGTGACAATTATAAACTGCATGAATTTAAAATGAGAAGATTTCCGGCCCATAGTTTTTTTTAATTTTTTCGTTTCGTTCGCAATGTGAGATTAACTTCCATTAACACTTTATGATGAAACCTCATCGAATTTAAAGGTGCTCGTACCTATCTCGGTGATCATCCGTGTAAGGAATGTCCTTCAATAGAGGCAATTGAAAATAACATCGATGCTGTGCGGCTCTCGCTAAAGACTGTGAGAAGAATAACTTATAAGCAGATTAACTACAGAAAATTCCACAGAGAATATATTTAAGAAGGCAGAAATTTGTACACGAAAATTTATTTATAAGTGCCGAAAATTCTACATGAACGTAGGCCAATCCATGATTTGATCGAAGTTCTAAGACAGCGCCGCGTTTATCGCTGTCGTAAAATAATATAAAAATTCGACATAGGTCACTCCAATGCTTTTTTCACAGTCATCATGGGTCACGACGAAATATAATATTATGAACCCAAAATTGAGGATCAGTCCGCGTAATGAGCGTTTCTTGCGGAAGAATTACCTTCAAAGCAGAAGAAATTATGAAGTGCTGAAAAAGAAATGGTCCCCTCGTTCTTCGGATAGACAGTTATTATTCTCCTGTTGCAGACTGATATAATAATACTTGCAACAGAATTCTCTTTCATAGCAACTGCGTCTTTTTGCCTTCAGCTAGAAAACGACAGATATTTGATTACGTTAAATGGTGAAATTACGGGTCATACAACCCGGACCTGGCACCAAACGATTTTCATTTATTCCCAAAAATAAAAAATAAACTGTCAGGATAATGAATCCTAGACTTCAAAGTAGCGGTGACTGCCTTCGAAAAGGATATGGAAAATATATTAAAGGAAGAAATGGCCGATTACTATTGTCAATGGTCCATTTTGAAAAGCAAAACAAAAAAGCAGTGGAAAAACTTTTAATGTTACTTCTCGCATAAACAATACATTTGCTTAACATGAAATTTGAAATTAAATTAAGGAACTAATTCATCCGTAGCATTCATAAAGTATTATATTAAAACTAAAAAAATTAATTTATTCTCTTGTATTCATATAAAAAAATATTGAGGGTATATAAAGCTATCCTAGGGACATCTGACAGATAATTTCAAATAAAATTTAAAAGTATATCTAAGTATTAAAAATAAAATTTTAAAAAATGCATATTAAATTTGAATGTATATTATGCAAAAATATATTTAAATAATTATTTGCAAATATCTTTTTAAATATGTTGTTATTACGATTTAATCGTTTAAGTTTATATACTCGGCGATACAGCTGTAAAAATTTTATTGTATTAGCAATCATATAAATAAGTACTACACGTTGTTGTCGCGTAAGTGAATTATCTTATTACATCCATTGATTTTAATTAGGGATAATGTATCAAAATAAAATTATCATAATAATTCCTGTACCCTAATGATCCGTTATAAAATTTATAATTTAGATACAAAAAATTCACCCTAATATTAAAATTCCCGATATATCCAAAAATTTAAGATAAACTTCAAGATAATTCCAATGAAAATCAAACGAATCGAGCGACGAACAAAAAAAAGTATTATCAATTATGTACTGCAAATCTTTTTTATTGTATATATTAATTAATAAATAATTGTTTTATTAAATCTTTGCTCGACTTATAACTTAGTCTTAATGCGTTAAAAAAGTAAACGAGAAACATAAAATGATTTATAGCTTAAACAATTTACAAAAATAATAATTAAAATACAATTAATAGAAGTTTGAATAAAAATAATGAAAGTTATGCGAAAAACCTTTTTTTTTGGCTATCTCGTCAATGAAATGTACTTGCGTATAATAGGCAAATATTTAGACTTTTATAAATACTTTTCATTAAAGAATTTAATTTCTTTTGTTTTGAATAAGTTGAAGCATATTCCTAAGTCAATTATCATAAAATGTTTACAATAACACTTATTTACGTTTAATGTGACACATTTAATAATTTATTCGCCTTTATGCCAACTTTTTCAAGTAAGAACTTAACGTAACAATCGTAGTAAATAACAGTTGTGCTTCGAACACAAAGCATTCATCTTAACTTTTTCATATAAGAAACTTAACACAATATTCCCAAAAGGCCGTGATCGTGAAAAGTTAACTAAATAACTGTGGTAAATAGCGAATCGTTGTTAAGGGACGTGAAAATTTATCGCGATAATTACAATAATAAGATTCTTCTGTTTTTCACAGTAAGTCTTAACTTCGACCGTATTTCTTGGTCTTACCAAGCGCGTTATTATGTAAATAAAATTATTGTATATTTTAAAAAAATATATTGTAATAAGTAGAAGATAATAATAACAGTAAAGTATGTCAGTCCGTCCAATTACAACAATCACAAATATCAACAATACATAAAAAGTAATAATTTTTTTTTATATTTACTTTCCTTATAAATTGAGGCCCACTTTTGTGCAACCTGTTTTGTAGGATGTCAGTTGAGAAATGTTTGGAAATAAACTTGGTAATCTGTTTTTCATTTATCGTTCAAAAGTCAATTTGTGCAATATTAAGCATGAAAGTGAGGTGCAATGAAATCCAAATTTCCTTAATATTTCCACTGCGTTTTCGAAACACCTGAGAAAACTTTTATCTTGTGTGTGTTCTTGCATACGCTGGACCAGTTTTTCCAATATGCTAATAGACTCAAATAATTAATGGGCTAAATGCTTTATTTTTATAACGTGTTTCAAAGTAAACTGAAATTATTCTTTGTTTAAATTTTGATGTTCCGCGTGAATTTTCTTAATAATAAGATATTTAAGAATATTTTTATAATGATAATCGATAGTAAATGCTTTTCAATATTCAACATATTTCATTCTTTCCATTTAAGATCAATTGGTGATGAACTAGGTAATTTACTCTACTACTTTATAGTAGCCGTAGTGTATTAGGTTGATCACAAGGCACAAGGCCTTCGACAATGCACCGCGGGGACCCGGGATCGATTCCCGGCCGTTCGTCTAACGGGGCTGGACTGGTGTTATGGTTGGCTGTTAGAGATATCTCTCGCAGCAATAAGTCCGCCATATGTTTCAATTAGATATATTTAAGTAGGTAAATAAATAACTATATCAAATTCATATTTTTCTATGTATTTAATAACTTTGATACAGATATTCAGCAATCATAAATCATAACAATTAATAAACATTACAGCGCTTTCTAAATGTTTCAATGATTTTAAACAAGTGTTTAGTTCCAATATCTTCTTGGAACGATGATATAAGAGAGGTGTTATTTTTAAAGTTAAAAATGCTTTAAGCGCGATGAGCGATTTTTAGTACGGAAAAATCTTATGGATTCGCGTAACTTATATGCTAATATTAATGGTATATCTATAGCTACGAGTATGACCCGTCGCGCTTGTAATATATATATATATATATATATATATATATATATATATATATATATATATATATATATATATATATATACCTATACACACATACGTATAACATCAGGAATTTGCATGTATATTAATACAAGTTAAATTGATTACGTGGAAAGCTCAATGTGTGTGTGTACTGTATATTTTGTTGAATTGTGGTTAATTTAGATTATTATTTTAATTGTTTAATTGTAGAATCATTGTGCAACACAGCAGTGAGGACTAAATATGTTAATATATTTACAAGAATAGAATAGATAGAAAAACAAAAACAATTTATTTATTTTCAAATATTTCCGATATTCATATATCCGGATATTCGTATTCCAATATCAAATTTGTAAAAGCATATATTAAATATGCATTCACAAATTTGAATTTACTTATTTTTCTCTATGGATTTACTCTTTATTGGTGTAAATTGGCAAAAATAAAATACGTGCTTTTTCATTTATTGACAAAATATTTTGTATTGAAAACAAAAAAATTGTTATTTCATAGTTTAAAGTTTTCCCTTCTTTCGATAGTCCCCGTGGCTGCCTATATTTTTATTTCTTTCTAATGATTTATCAAATGCATGTAATTATTTAGTTTGTCGTATTGTTGATAAGTTTACGTTGTTTATTGATACCAAAAAAAAATTTAAATTTAGCACTTCGACCTTCGTAATTTAGTTTTTATATCACATACTTTATTACTTTAGTAGGAATTGAACTTTTGATGTAATTAGTTCAAGTTATGTAAACGGTAATATACATGTTTTATTTAGGTAAGAATATCATGCAAATACTTCGCTACGACTAATTTCAAATCAGTTCTTTTTTCTTATTTTTATTATTTATTTCCCATTTTCGTGCATCAACACATGCTTAAATTCAAATATTTTCTCAATTTTCTGCATAGAATACCTTTCTTATGTTTTGTTCGCTGTTTCGTGATTTATGATAACGAAATATTATTAGCGCAAAAGTCAGAAGCTCGTCTCTTTAAAATAAATGTTACAGATTCATAAACCCACAGATAAATTAGTTATTTCAATTACTTTTCTCGTCAAAAAACTTAATTCTGCCTCAATAAAGATAACCATAACAAAAAAATAAAAGAATGAAAGACGACAATCTAAAAAATTGTATTACGTAATTAAATATGTCCATTTCAGTATAATGGGATATGTTTATTAAAATATATTATTTTTTAAGTTTCTATTAGCATGATTGATTAATTTGGTCTGTTCTAAAAATAATATGTCCATCGTAGGCATGATTTAAATGCATAGAATTTTCATAAGATCTCTTTCACTCTCTATCCTTTTCTTCCCACCTAAAAGGAGGTTTGACTTTGAATTTCCATTGAAATTCTTGAAAATTTGTAATTCGTCCTTTCGGTTAATACTCACAAAACTAAAAGTAAGAAAAAATATATTTTTCAACAAGCTTGTCCCTTCTAAAATTCTAATTCACATATTTTAATGTAGATACCTATATATTCTAGCGGTTTCTTCGTGTAATGCTTTGTAAGAAAATCTTGTAATATGACTTGGTGAATTATCAAAAACCTATCGTTTGTCCAAGGAGTAAGATCTTCTAATTCATATATATATATATATATATATATACATATATATATATATATATATATATATATATATATATATATATATATATATATATATATATGCCTATTAATAATATTACACAATTGATATTGCACAAAACTAATGTTTAACCTTACCGTTTACAACGCTAAGGCCCGTTGAAATATTTTTAGAATTAAATGATGGGGATGAATATTATAAAATTATCTAGCCTACCTGGGTAAATTTAAAACACGGCATTTTAGCCAGTTGATTTAGAAAATATTTTACCACGATATCTTCTTTAATACTTATCTAATGCAGGTATGTAATTATCCAATATGAACAAACTTATATTCCTATTGCAAGTTTTGTTTGTTGAAAATAAAGTCGCTGCTAAGTAAAATGTATTTTCCAAGAAAATGAGCTAATAGTCTCTGTCGTCAAATGGAATAATGTAATATCCTGTAACAGTCTCAAAGGCCGTTATGTGAAAGTGACCGAAGGAAAATAGTGACACGACTCTGCTTCTCATTGAGAAAAAACAAACATTGAATTGTCCTTATCTGGTCATTAATTTCATCCTAAACATAATAGATATTTTAAGTTATTTTATAATATGAAAAATAACATTGAAACTGGAAGCTAACTTAGTATTAATTTTAAATATAGGCTAATCAATAGAAACTCCACAAACATATAGAAATTGTTATTTAAAAAAAAAACTACACTAAAAACTGCGAATCCATAGTAAATTTCTTCTTTCCGGCTTTAGTGCACTGTTTACGCACGTTTCTTTTCGATCAGCGCTATGTTTGTGTACCGACTTCTCAAAAACAGCAGCAAACAATTTTATGTCCAAGGTCATCATGATACGTTCAATCATATTGAAGAAAATTAACAGATTGGCGAAAGATTGATCGTCTAATAGGACTGATTACTATATAATTAGATAATCAATCTTTCGTCAATTCAGTTAGTTAAAGTTCAAAAAAAAGTTTACTTAAGTTGTTCAGTTAGTCAATTAGTTACGTACAAATACCCAAGTTTTTCGACCGAGTTTGAAAATGATTCATAAATAATTATATGATTTCTTTCACCGTGGGAATATATACATAAACAATATATACATTAAATATATATATATATATATATATATATATATATATATATATATATGTAAATATATATATTGCTATATTAAAATTTCGAATCCAATTTCGAACCGTTTTTCCTGGAAATCAATGAACCCAAATCAAAATTTATGATGTTGAAGTGATCTTAAAAGCATCGTTTACTTAGAGAGTGTTTACTTAAAGAAAAACTAAAAGAAGGAAGAAGTAATCGACAAATTATTATTTTGAGAAATATTCAATGGAGAGTTATTCTCAATATTTTCTTTCTCAAAAGTAAAATGAAATCTCGTGCAACAAACAAAAATAAATAGTCAGAAATATTAAATAAATATGAATCTAGAAAAATTTCCAAACATGAAGTTTATATTGGTCAAATTGCTGTATAGAGAATTATTTTCATTCATTATGTACGCAATATATTTGTTATGAAAATATACAATGTTTCCATTTATTTAAGTTTGAGATAATATATAAACACAATGTATAAAAGTCGATATATTTTTTTAAATATTTCGTTTAACAGTTTTGCGAAATTATAGGAAATCTTTTTTTTTGGAACTGTTCATTTACCAATTTGTCAGTAAATGATGATACGTAAAATTATAACTTTAAATCTGTCATTTCTTATAAACCGGTGCGTACTAGGATCTCGGATCGAAGGTTCGATTCGACCCTCTATCAAACATTTTTCGATTTTGTACTCTGTAACGCAATCCTTTCACTCTCAGCCTATTTTATATTAGTCTGTAGATCACGGCTTTCTAGCTTCTACCTATTACATAATTTGTATTGAATGCGTTAAACGATAACACAGTGGTTGTCAATCAAGCAAGCGAATTGCAAAGAAGAATTGTAAATTTGTTTAGTACATGCAAAATGATGCAGGATATTACAATATGAATTAATATGTTTAATGTGTTCGAGAGTATGCATGTGAGAAACGTTTTAGGGAGAGCTGAAAAATATTCATTTTTCTTTTCCAAATTTTTCTCTCTTAATTCGAGCTTGTAGCACTCCAAAATAGCACTCCTAATTTAAACCGTGAGAGCGTACTCTACTATTTTCCTGGATACATGAAATAACATTTGAAAATTTATTTCATTTTAAGCTTAATAGCGAATAATAAGTTACATTACATTATTCCATATTGTTAAGTGAAATCGTGTTTTTCCGTTTTACTTTTCTTATATTAGTGAAAAATACACAAGGCAATATACTTTCACACCTCCATTACATTATATTTGTTATGGATTTTTAAATTTACTTCAAAACTTATTCTTTTTGCAAAATTTCAAAGGAAAATTAAAAAGATTTGAGAAAAATGAAAGCTCATATTACAGATATAAACGAAATCAGACTAGTAAGAATTCAACTTTCATAAAGAAAGCTCTGTATGTACGATGAAATATTACTACGTTTGAAAATATTTTATACTCACAATTTATTTCACGATTTTTAGTCTTGACTAGCTTTTCTACTTCTACGATTTATTAAATCAGTAATAGTAAAATTTACTAACCGCATAGTTGAAATATGTTGGTAATGTAATATACTGAATTTAATTGAATCTGTATAGACCTAAGATGAACATTGTGATTTTCGTACAATCTGTTAAGTCTTTGTTAGTTTTATAACTTTAACATTAGCAGTTCCAGGAACTAAACCCTTTCAGGCCTAAGTTTTTATTTCATTTCATACAGGAATGTACATTTTTAAACGTCTTTCGCCATTTATCTAGTGACAAGCTAAGAAAAACACATTTTTGAAATCCTCATAACTACCCTTTTCTTACTATGTACCACAAGATATAGAAAATTTAAAAATCGAGTATTTAATTTACCTTCTCTAAAATGTTCCTAAAATATTTTTAGTGTTACCTAGTGCGATATACGTAAATATATATCGCATTACGTATTACACACTACCTATTACAGTTATGTTTATCAGTATATATATATATATATATATATATATATATACATATATATATATATATATATATATATACATCGAACTATTTTTGATAAACATTACTGTAATGGACAAAAAAATGTAGACGTGAATCATCTTGCAAGAATTCGATTTTTTTTCCATTTTAGGTACAGAACTTTAAAAACGCCAAAAAGAGGAAGAAGGCATTTTTGTCATTGGTAGTGTTATACCTTCCATGAATTTAATTTGATCACATATCTCGTAGCAGTAGTTTGTCTAACGCTTGGTCCACGCGTATTTTTTAATTTGCGAAGAAGTTTTTGTCCGGCAATATCTTTGTCACCTAATAAATACCCTAGATTACAATAAAATTAACTTATGGTCTAATTTGTATAAGGTCGACATCTCTAAAATACTTTTAATACCACAAAATCACGTTATTTATCAGCTTGAATAAATCATTTCTATAGTTTTAATAATGTTTATTCAATAGTTTTAAGCCCACAAGCCTAACACTACTGAATTACACACTTCGTTACAGTTGTGTAATAGTATGGATACTGTCGAAGTGCATACACTGTGTTATATACTTACCTAAATTACAATGTATTACACGGTGTAAATGGAAATTAAACTCCAGAGTCTTTAGAATATTTTAATGGCGAAAACTTCTCCGAAACTTTCTCTTTGTTACTTAAAATCTTGTTTACTTTAGATAACTTTCGTTTTAATGTCGTAGCTCTATTGGTCGTAAACTTCTTTAGCTTCGCGTATTCGTATGTGTAATTAAATACTAACTTAATTGCCTAATTCTATCGTAAGTCCACGGAACAAACATTTTGTTTGTTGTACAGAGCTTTGTTTGGCGATGTGTAATATAATTACATGGAAACAAAATTTTAATGTAACTTTAGCTAATTGCATTTCCACAATTATTTGCATATTGATCGTTAAATTGGAACAATTTTGTCCTCATAATCTAATTTTTTGAAAAATACAAATTCTTGGATTAAGGTGAGAAAATTTTTTTAAAAATACAAATTCTTTGATTAAGGTGATTTTCATTAAAAAAGTATTTAATAAGAAAATTTTTTCCTTTAAGTCGATTAACAAAAATTAAAACTAGTTAAGTAAGTGTGTCGTCCTACGTTAAAAAACATTCGTGGAATAATATCTTATGGCATTTACCGTTATGTCTATCTGTATTAGAAACAAGGTTATTCATTAATATTTCGGAAGAATATTAAATATAATACAGTTATTAAAGTTAATATAAAAACCCGATAGTCCATTTAAAAATAATAATTTAGTTGACGTAGATTGATCACCAGATATGTATCTTGAACAACTAACTTATTCAACGTTGTTAAGTTTTATTACAAATAAATCGTTATTAATTAACAAAAAACATAGAGGATATCAAAAAGAGGTAACATTCCATTGTACAAGCGTTCCATTATGTACGCATACATACATATCTAGCAATCGATGGTTATAGTATTCTGTCATGATAGTCCATACCCCATTTCAATAGTAAAAATAATAAATAAACGATATGAACTGGGGAAAATGTCATAAAACGCATGAACCATAGGTTTTATTTTCCTGTACAGAATTCAACCACACAGACCTCGGTCTTCGGCGACACAAATATTTATCTACCATTCATTTTTTCAGTCATTGTGACACGTTTTACTGAAAGCTCGTTATTTTCAGCTGTTCACGTGGCAGGCAAAAATAATGAGACACACTTCAGTTGTCTCGGTGGTTCATTTTCAACACAAAACACCTGGTTGCAAATCACCAATGACGGACATCTACATAGTGCACTTCAAATGTATTTCCATGTAAACAGTGCTACTGATTTTATATATAATATTGCTATAGAGACAAAGAGATAGAAATGAGACTTCATTTTTGTATATTTTCCTTTATGTGTTCTTAGCACTACCACTAAAGAGACAGATAAATTCGAATTTAATTTAATGGTAATCCCAAATATAACATATGTGTCTTATAAACTACTTTGAAAGTATTATAATATTTTTAATGACTAGCAGTTTAATAAAAGAGTACAAAGATATCTGGAAACTGTATTAAATATCTATAAAGTGGAAATAATACTTGTCCTCTCTCAGTTCTTTATCCACCATAAATATATATTTTTTTAAATTTAAAAAGTAAACTAATTGAAACTGTGTTAATGATCCTTTTTTCTTATAAAAAAATATATTTTGACTTATTTTCCAGACTAAAATTTAAGATTTAAAAAAATTAATGAAACCAATTTATAATAATGTTCTCCATATTTCGTTTATATTAAATTACTTGCATAAGCTTGATACGTCATCTGCATTATAATAAACTGGAAACTTGGCATATCTGTACATTGAAAATATTTAGGAAAAATAAGGTAGTATTTAAAAAATAATTGGGTATTTGACTAATTTTTTTTTTGAGTGAAAATTTTTTTAATGATCTTAAAAATTTACCGAGTTATAAAAGTCCAAATTTAATCTTTAGACAAGGACGGCAATACTGTGTTGTGAGGTCATTTTTAATATTGCACATTATATTCTACAAGAGGAAAATAGACAGGGATATATCCAACCCCATCCGTATCTTCAAATTTAGAAGTCTATAACAGGCTTATTTTTCAATCAATTTTTGAATTTTTTTCAAGACTGGTTTTTAATTAACTTATATTTAAAAAATATCAAAATTTAGAATGAGTCAACTATCGTATTTACAGAATCCAAATATATAGTTTTAGAATTATTTCGCCGTTATTTGTTTATCTGTTTGCGCCTCACACAATAATGAAAAAGAAATTCAAAAGATATAAGGTAACATATTGGCTATGTTTGATTACAATTAACCCACTAGAAAAGAAGATATGGTAATTTTAAATTCAATACTAAACGCATTCACTTGATAGTAAAGTATATTTTATAATGCTTATAGGTGGCCTCATGTATATTTTCGAGGAATGGTATCAATGCTACAGTTAATTTCAAAGATTGATTTAAATTTAGGTAAAATTTATATGATTTTTACATTTTTGGTAAGATTGACTAGATATAAAAATATATTACGTATATCACTAATAAATTAGAATATCAATTCATATTGCCTACCTAAACTATTATTACGCCCAAAAATTTAAAAAAAATTGAAATAAATAAAAATGTCATTTCAGGAATAATTACTTTTCCTTGAATGAAACGCAATAATTACCGTATTGTATTTAAGGAATTTTAAAAATGATAAAGGGATTGTTTTGTTTTCATATTAAATTTAAAAACAAGGAACTAAATGAAATAAGTACCATACTCACAAAACAATTAAGTTTTGAGACATTTTATATAATTTTAAATCGTGAATAACAGAATTGATAATGGTTACTATATATTGGTTCAAACACACAAGCAAGCTTCTCAAAATCTTTTTTCAACATAATGAAAGACACGAAAACGTTATACCTTCTAGAGTGCAACCGACCATACCTTACAAATAACCTCTATAGATTATCTAGGTTTATGATTAAAGTCTCTCATTCCCTTACATCAAACGTACATGTATATATTCTCGCGTCCAAATCCACCCTCAACAGCTCCACTATTAAATGAATCAACTTATTGTAAATGAAATATTAGTAATCGATCAAAGAGTATATCACTCTTAGCCGTGGTACAGCGATAGCTCAAAGTTATGTGCAGCAATTTATCTAAAAAAATATATGTATAACAGTACTTAAGAGCTTATTATAGATAATATATTGAGGTCACGTTTAACTTAGTGTATATATATATCTATATATGTAAGAACCCATACCAATATCATTAATCATATAATATTCAAGATAATAATCTATGATGTATGACCGAAATGTTTCGAACTGTGTGAAGGATACAGCTGTATCTATCAATGCTGAAAGTAAATTTGACATGGTGCTTAGTAACGTTAATCTAAAAACTAGCATTCTTATTTTATAATCGATTTTATGGTACTGTTTATATATTTTATATGTATTTATATTGCAAATAATGTGTGTATTTTATATACAAATGTAGCATGGTTTTAAATAAAAATACATATTGTCATAATATACCATTCCTCGACGAAACATTTATCAAAATTATATGATATTTTATGTAAATGCTGTATAATATGGATGTACAGACTGAAATATAGTTTATGGAGTTTTCCTTTTTTCCAGAAAGTAATAAAGCATTTCCTCTGGAGAAAATTATAGTATCATAAAATTTTATTTTAACAACGTAATACTTTAGCACGTCTATTAAAGGATCATTTGGAAAATATTAGTTATTTTTTTATTAAAGATATTTTCGAAATATTGTCCATATACATACACACATACACACACACACACACATATATATATATATATATATATATATATATATATAGATATGTATATATATACATATAGATATGTATATATATATATATATATATATATATATATGTGTGTTTGTGTGTGTGTGTGTGTGTATAGATATACACACACACATATACGTATATGTATATATACGAGTGCGTGTGGGTTTGTGTGCGTCTGTGTACATATGTATATACACATATCAATTTTCAAAGTGACCTTGGATTTACCATGTGAAGATGAAATCAATTCAATGTTTCCATAATTCCGTAATCCTGTATCTCCATTATTATAAAATGAAAGATCTATCGTAAATGAAAAATCAAAAATAATCCACAAAATTTGGTTTCAGAACGTTTAGAAAATTTTAATTTTGCTTATAAACAATTCCAGACACCAAAAATACTCGACAAATTACATATAGGAATCTAGAGACTACGATTAGCAAATATTGCAAAATTCTTGATATCATGACACGACTGCAACTGCGATGAGTAAGCTAACAAAATTTACCTAAAAACCCAATGAGAACCGATTAAGTGGACTCAGAGTTATATAGCTATTATGACAGAGAATATTTCAATAATAACCTCTGAAAAATTTCAACTAATTATTCTATTTGTAAATAAATATTTTTTGAACACTTTTCAATTAGACTTCCAAAAACTTGAATCAGCGATGTATTTGGCTAATCCATGTAGAACGGCTTTATGATCAATTATCGTCGCTCTTCTCTTTACGAGAGAAATAATATGTCGATATATTTAAATTTAGAGAAAACTTGAAGTGAATATAAATAAAGCACTTACAATATCGATTTTCATACAGAGACAAAATGGTGTTCTATCGTGTTCAAGGTCACCTTTACAATCCAACTTTACTTTCATAAATCTGATATTAAAATTCATCGTTATACGAAGGACACGTATTTAATTTAACCTATAGGCATTATTGAATCAAATATTCCCTCTACTTTTAAAGCACTGCTTTAAATTCAGAAAAATTTTCCAGACAGTATTGATGTTTAAATACAATTATGCTCCTAGCTATTACTTATATCATGACGTGGAAATTTTTGCTGTATATATATTATTAATATAGTGAAAACATTAGTTGACCCACCTGAAACTTTGTAGGTCAAATCTATTTTTCCTTTGAGGAATCCCATGTCCTGGGGCTTGTGTGGTGGTATCCATTGGTAGACAGGCTTGCTATTCTCATTAAAGAACCACTTGACGACCAGACCCGTACTACTACTGCCTAGGCTGTAGTCACAGTCGAGTATTGTGTCGTCTGTGCTTCCAAGCGCTACAAGTCTCGGCACGTCTATCCGTTTTATATTTACAGCTGAACTATCTGTGAAGACAATAAATTATGCTTATATAATTATGTCGTCTAATAAAGATTTTCTAATAAAGTTCTTTATTACATAATACACATATTTTTAAACCTTTTCGTCATTTCAAAAGTAAAACCCTCTCAGTGTACAATAACTTACTAAAAATTTTTTTTTTTTTCTTTCGTTAAGATAATTCTGTATTCAAGATTGTATATATCATTTTTCCCAAATATCATTGCATTTAAAAACTTGAAATTTGTGATAGTGGTACGCATATTTTTCATTATATATCTCAATAACAAACATTTAAATTGTAGAGGAGCGAATAAAGTATCAGAATTTTGTTTTGGTTTAATATATAATGTGGGATATGGAAAGTATTGCTCACAAAGATTCTAAGACAATTTATATTAGAATTTTAATACGATAATTGGAGAAGTGTTTGTAAAAAGCCTACAAATATTTTTTCAGAAACCGTAGAAGCTTGAAATTTATTTATTATAATGAAGAATATTAACCTACACGTTTTTTATTTAACCCTAGATTATAAAAACCATAGTGACGGTTCTAAATCCTTGTTTACTTAATCATAACATTTTTACATCCCTAAAAGATACACTGTGAAAACATTTATACGATAACAAATAATATTATTATGTATAAATCGTTTAATAGAAATACTAAAAAATTAAAAGTTATATACCCAAGATTGTACATTTTTTTAAAAATTGAGTTGCAATTGTACTTATCAGTTGCGTCTATGTATTGTTAAAATATATCATGACATATTTAAACTTGCAAATCATAGAAATATTGAATATTTTGGCGTTTATTTTACTGAAATATAATTTTTCAAAATTAAATGAAACTACGTGATGTACTATTATTTCTACTTTACGTAGAAATTGTAACACGAGAAATATTATAAGAATTTTAAGTTAGTTCCTCATAGGAAATTTTTAACCCTGTGAATTTCTAATTTCAATATTTTTCTTTACTTATTAAGCAGCAGAAAGAAATGGAAATCAAATTAATTCCACTTACAGAAAATTTTTCTATTGAAATACCAACTTCTAACTGATCAAAACTGTAAAGAATTTAATTAATTTAAACCACATTACCTTAAGAAATTATGTTAGGAAAGTATATTATATTGTAAATTCTGCCAACCACCGTCTTTATGTGGACTAAATTAGTGTAGCCGGTTCCAATCCAGGTTACTATTTATCGTAAGTAAATTTTTTTAAAAATCAGCCCGCCTTCACTGATCGAGTCAAAAAAGGGAGAAATTCTGTATATTATCCCATGGCAAACACGCCCAGATTTGGAAATTCGGGATATACGGTAAAAGTTAAACATGTTAAAATCAAACTTTTCATAACTAAAATCGAGTTTTCCTTATTACTATACTATATGATTTAGTAGGAACCTAATGAACCTTATAAAAAAAGGTACTATCTATCAAAATTTATTTCAGATTAAATCTATTAAGACATTACCGAGCTATAGAGTAACAAATCTTTACCTGACCATACATCCATTCGTCCATCTAAACTTTTTCATTTACGTTATTAGTTTTGACTAGGATTTTACGGTTAGGTCACTCATCTAAAAATACAATGGTAATACGTATAAAATTGAACATATATTTTATTAATTGATATTTAATTTTGTTATCATTATTTTTTCCAGTAATTAAAATGTATATTTTTTTTAATTTCAGGTGTTTCGTGATTATCTGAGTTTACTTCTTCAGAATCGATATTCGTATATAGCTGTTAAGACTTTTTATGAATAGTAAAATCAGAAGTTCAGAGCATACGAAGTTCAGACAGTTAAGAAAGAAAATGGTAATTAGCTAATTTCAGGCATATCTTTAATAGACATTTCGAATTATTTGGTTTGTCTAACTGGAATTACTGCATTTAACACAAGTATTATTAATTAAAGGGTAAGTACAGTACCAAGCCTTCACATTTCTAATGAAAATGAAATTTGTTTATTTACTTATTGAAAGGCTCGCAAAACATGTTACAATCACATATATATATATATATATATATATATATATATATATATAATAAAAAAACAGAGTATTACACTATACTGTAACTCCATTTATGTGGCACAAAATGGTTAGAGTATTTATGTATACTTTTTCAAGGATTACTTGTGTTATTAAATATATTACAAAATGTATAGATCAACTACTAAAGTTAGTATTAACTTAGAATTATATTACTTTCTGCATACTGAACGAAACATTAGTTCTATCGTAGCTGGTTTTAATTTATAAATATTATATATTGTATTTCCTCTTTAAATGTTTATATCAAAAATGTCTCAGTACGGTGGGGAAACAATATCGTTATGCAGTTGACACATTCGAATTATGGGTTTATAAAAAGGGTATTATTGTTATAAACTTGGAGTATGAATAATCTCTGTAATGGTATACGAGATCTGAATCGCATGATATGAGCGCTTTTCCGTGCACCTAGGGATGACAAATTAAATCTCTGTAGTTGGATTTCATACGATCTGTACTCTCGTCCAAGATGAAGATGATTAGGAATTAATTTGTTTGATAAATACAAAATTAATTTGTTTGCACGAATGTAATTTCTTTTTTTTAAATAACGTGCTTAAGAAAGGTATATCTTGTTAGTTGTTCAAATGGAAGTCAATTGTGCGATTTTGGATTAATATAAAAGCCAAACAGAGAAGAGAGTAGGTAAAAAAAGGCAGCAGTAGAGGAAAGGTAGCGCCAGGGTTAATTATGGAAGTACCATCAAACCATTTTACCCAGAAATTCAATCGATGTAATGACACACCATTACATCGACCGTAATCGAGGTAAATAAGTATACATTAATCTTTTATTTAGTATTTTTTAGAAACTGATTCATGTAGTAACGGAGCACCGAAAATGTTTAGATTGATTTATTTGAAGTGAATTTTATTCGTATATATATTTAATACTGAAGAAGCAATATAGCAAGCGAAAATTATTTTGTAATTGAATGACCTTTAAAATTACAAGGTGTAAAATTCATTTAAGGACCATTCCATTGGACTTTTATTTTATTTAATTAAACCTGTTTCAATACTACAGTGAAATAACCAAAAAGGTATTTTGGTACAGTTAGGTACCAATATAGAAATGAAGGAATATGCGGTAACCCATTCAACAACTCACTTTTCAAGGGACATTTCATCGGGCGTAGCTAGCCTCACCACAGTTACTACGTCGCACAATTTACATGAAACGTGGCCCATTTCTCATAACGATACTGAATATTATTTGCTTTTCGGTAGGCTTGTTATCATACGTGTTATCATATATGTAAATTTATAACTATGCATATATATATATATATATATATATATATATATATATATATATATATATATGAGTGTGTGTGTGAGTGTATAGTATATATGATAAACAAAGATCGTAAATATACCAAGATACAATATATATATATATATATATATATATATATATATATATTCATTTATATATGTTAATATCCATGTCTCTTTATGTAATCTTGTGCATACATTAATAAATTTCGAGCAGAAAGGCCACTTCTTAAGTAGCTTAATACAGTCTGAGGCCATTACTTATACGTTCTTTATGCTCGGACGTTATATGAACCAATATCTTATTTTAATTTACGTTTGCATGCGCTTTAGTACGTAAAGTTCAGACTTACTGCCAAAGGAATTATGTCCTTAAAGCCCGCCTCTGAAGTTCCTATTACAAAAAGTATATTATTCTACTCGGTAAATCTTATGTAATAGTAGCTAAGTAGATTTTAAAAAGATAATTGGTCAGATCGAACATTTGTCAGTGCTTGTCGATGTTAAGGCTAGTTCATTACGTGCATTATGAAAAATTTCACTTCGTGATATTTTAATTATAAATTATTACAGCTCAATAACAAATGGTGAATAGCCAAACCAAAAAATAACGTTAAAAATTGAGATGTCATTCCGTAGTCAGCTCATACTCAGCTCACGTAATTAAGGATAGTGACATTTACCATTTTTATTAGGAATCAAACGTGATATACCAACCGGCTTGCTGACGGCACAGAAATATCTTTGAATAAATTTAGAAATAGCTTTATCGAAAATTTCAGATAACTTTTCTAATAATCTATTCAAAGAATATCGCCTTAAGAACATCTTTGAATATATTTCACAATGTAATCGTTTCCCTCATCATTTTTAACAACAATTTTAATAATGATAATTTCAGGATTTGCAACATGAGTGTAACTCAAGTTCACTAGTAATATATTAAACATAGCTGGTATGTTATCGAAGTTAGATAGACAAAAACTTTGGCCCTTTTTCATTTATTAATTTTTGTAAATATCTCTAGAGCTTCTTGAGAGATTTAAGAAGCGTGATAATAAATATTTTGCTGGAATACAAATACTAAGGGTGCTGAAAAGGTTACGCGTGTTACAAAATAGCTACGAATTACTCAAATGATAGTGATAAAGTTATTTATGAACACAATGTGTTCAAAATATTTCAGGATCTTGACAAAGATATACAAGCCGCTGCAAATATGTTCGGAATAAAATCATTTAAATATTAATTATATTTGGCGTTAATTTTGTAGAAATTCATTCCTTGAAAGATTCTATGAAAAGATCTTGCTAATAGCCCACCTGAAGATATTGTAATACAACGAAACCTAGGTCGTGGTAAAGAATTTGAAAAAAAAGTAGAAATAATACTACATCGCGTAGTAGTAAGACCCTATTTTTCCACACTAAAATATTAACAATTTGATGATATTGCAAACATCTAAAGGAACGCGCCTGATTTTAAGAAAATAAATTTTAAAAGCATTATTTCTCAAAAACTTCCAGTGATTGCATAAACGACTGAAGACATATTTAGAGATAAAAATGAGTAGTTTGCCTAGAAAAATTAATATTAAGTTTATGTTGATATAGAATTGGTTTTTCATTGAAAGAAATTCTAAAAAAATTACGAATACACTGTCCATATGTGTGAAAGCATGTTCTGGATTTTGTGTAAGAATAGCAGAGCGAAGTTAATATAATGAAAATAAAATAGTTGAAGAATTTTCGTGAACAATTTAAGAGATATTATAGGTATATTGATTACATATAGTTCAAGTAGATCGCAATGATAATTAAATATGATACAAGGATTTAATATATAAATTAAGTTAAATTCGAATATAATGGAGATCCGAATTATAAAATTCAGGAAATGCATGTCAATATCGTATATGAAGGCAATGAATGTCATACACTTTAGAATACATATCACCATGAAAACAGAATATATTTTTATTAATTATTTGTGTAGCCAACTCCATTATTAACTGGATATAATGTGAGGGCTGCGTGATACGTTCTTGTCCAGATTTTACGTCTCAAACAACTAATATTTATAAAACTTCAACAAAATTAGGATTTTAAAGATCCTGATATTTTTTCCAAATTATTTATTTTTTATTTAATATTAGGGAATACACTGGTTATTTAAGCGAGTCAATTGAAGTTCAAATTATGAAACTTATAAATTTCAAATTATGAAACTAATATTTACAATTAAAATTTTCAATTTCATAGACTTTCATATAGATTATTCATGCATCTATGCCTACATAGTCATCATCTGCCACAAATTTTATCGCTAACAGTCTTCATTAAATGAAATACGGACGTACATGTACCTTTTTGTAAATTCATTTACATCATATTGTCAAAAACTTTGATTTTAAAAGTTATTTTGTCATCAGGGAAATCATAAAAGATTATGATGAACTTCCCTTTATTAATTTAAAAACGACATCGATCAAATACATCGGCCATACAAGATAATAAACTATAATTTCCTTTCGATGATAATTTCAAATAATGTTACATCCGCAAAATTTTTCGGAACATTATTTGGCATCGTGTGTAGAAACATCAGAGACCGACGGTAGTGAAGATGGAATTTGTATCTAAACATAGAATCATTTTTACTGTTTACTTTGTGGAGATCGCAACGGAAAACAATACGGATACCCTCCGGCGCGCAGGCGGTAATACGTTTTTTTTTGGAGGCACTCATCCGCGAAAGATCGACTGAGCTAAGAATCTGACAGCAGCCAAACTCGCAACAAAAGAAATAGTAATTTATTATCCGTCGACAGTGAATCTTGGAATTTCGAGATGAAAAACATGAATATTTCTTTATTAATTCATAAAACTTTACAGCTAACAGCAAATATATACATATTAATGATAGGTCCATAAATAATGCCAAGATTTATAGTAATCTGCAATAAAATAAGTATAACATGTTAGTTTTTTCCTATTATATAATAACACGTTCGAACAAAACAATAAATGAGGCAATACAAATTAATAGAAAAGGAAGTTTGATATGTACGTTTCAGTAGATAACGCTACTTATGACAACTTCACAATATATTTTCTTCTTCAAAATGTTGCTCAAAATGCATTTATGTTTTTAATAATTATCATATGATAAGCACGTTTAAATAAAGTTATTTCAGTTTTATTAACTTTAGTAACAGTTTGAATAACAATTATACTGGAATAATTTCGTAATATTATTGGAAGCTTCAAATTTGGAAATTGTTTCTTCAAAATAAATTTTAGTCAAGTCAAACGCTAATTCAGTTCTACGTGTTGGATAGACATAATTTATTTTTGTAATATATAGGAATCGAGTTTCGGCGAAATAACTTTTTGATTTCGCCATTTTGTGAATAAAATTCAACTAATATTCTTGCTTTATCTCTGTAACTGTTAGATTTAAAAAAAAATGTGCAGAGCTTTTTGTGTATGATCAAATTGCTTATAATTTATATTGGTAATTAGTTTACGTAGTATACAAATATAAAAATGTAATATATGATCACAACAAAAGAATAAATTTATTACGATGAAACTCCATAATGTTTTTTTATTAATATCCATTAGGTACTTACCTTTGTCTTTCCTACCAATGTGATGGTGTAAAATCCTTAAAATTATGATGGTAAAAGCTTAAATAATTATATGAAAAATTCTCCTCAACAAAAATTTCTCATTCATTTTCTCTATAAAAATAAAAGAAGACATCAACACTCTGCATGACATCAACACTCTCCCAATTGTTTTTTCTGTTTATTAAGAAAAGTTGCATATAACTTGATTTTGTAAAAAAAGTTCAGCATTACCATTTTCCGAAATTATTGGTAAGCCATAGTCGGAAAATCCTTCCTTTCTAGATAGTGACCCATTGGGGGTTGAGGACGTTCGGCACCCAGAAAGTGCAATTTTTCATTCCAAAATAATACTACTGGGACAAATATACAGTTTCATAGCCTATATATACATAGTTTTAGCCCTTTTCCACAGCAGCAAACAAGACCTGCTAAATCGATTAAAATAAATTTTTCGTTGGAATAACGCTTGGTTTAGACTTTAATCTAAATTATCTTTCGTCTCTAATGCAATTTCATTAAACTAATTTTTGTCTAACTATTTATTTTAATGGTCTGTTTGTTTCACTGTCACGCATAAACTACTGAACTAATTTTAATGAAACTTCCACTTCACGTTCAAATTCTAAATTGAAAATTATGATACTTTGTTTTTACTGAATATTCTTTAAAGGATTTGAAATCCAACTATTAACTACTCACCTAATAAAAAAGACTAAAAAGAAAAACGGAAATAAAATTTTGAGTAAAGATAAAAGATACTTTTATTTATATTTACATTTTTGGAAAAAATATCAATTGCGATAAAAAAGAGGCTTTTCTTTTTCCGATCAAGGAAACATTATTACTTGATAAAAATTAGGGAAAAAATCTACGTTTGCGAAATTTCGGCCAAAAACTAGTACTCTATAAAGACGAAAGAATTATTAACAACTAAAAATTTACACGTACAGAAAACACACGTAGAAAGAAAAGGATGTAAATGAGTCGACAAATTTATCAAATTTTAATACTAAATTATCAATAAATACGAGAGATATTACCACATAGTGCTTAATGCTTTCCACTCTAAAAAAAACAATCACGTTTTATCGTAGAATATAGAACATTTTAATATACAACATATCAAAAGCGAGCTAATGAAAAAACCTCTGAACTGAATATACAAATAATACACACTAAATCAAGACAAGAAAAAAATCATCTGACAGCATAAATAAAAAAATCGCAATGTTATTAAATTTACGCATGAAAAATATTAGCGTCGTGGGACATATCTATTCGCGTTAGTCCGCTCGTGCGCTCTGAGAACACGTGACCGGCAATATGAGTACATTTACTTCGTATCTAATTTCTGCCCTCAGTGTACGCCAACCCGCAGCGTGCCCGCTTCTCCATTTGATCGGTCGCCCGTCCTTTTATTGAGACTTCATTCAATCTTTCTCTGAAACCCTTTGAGATATCGAGATGAAACAAAGTGTAGATTGTGACCGGGTTATACCATCTATAATAGGTTTCATCAATATCAGTTCAACCGTTTCAATGACTATTCGGGACAAAAAATGAGGCAACGATTCTGGAATTAGTCATTTATTCTTAGCTTTTAAGTTAGTAATCGATTTAGATACACATGGATTCTCTAAACAGACACAAATATTTCATTTATATCCCTATTTTGGTGCATTTTACTGTGATATTATCATAATCATTCAGATGTTTTGTGACCGACAAATAAGAGCGTTCAGTGAATAAGAGCATCCAGTTTATTTTGTCTTATTGTAGTGGAATATATCCATTTTCTTAAAAAACCTTTGGTGCTTATATGTAGACCATCTCCCAACTTCTTTATAAATCGTGTGCTCAAGCTTCAATTCTTCGCTTGGTCTCATCCACTTAGTACTCAGATGAAAAATTAATCCAGAAAGAACGTAGTTATCGCCTTTCAAGATGTCCATGACCTCTCTATATACGACGGTCACAATGAAAGCCAATTAAAAAAATAAAACTCGGTACAAAATTTGGAGCTATATTGTCGTTGGAAGTAGTACCTGCGACAATTGATTTATGTTTGCGTTCATTAAAACCGTTAAGCAAAACATTGGTTTAATTTTTTAAGTTTATTTCACCACTCTTTCAAATATTTAGACCCACGAAAGGATTCCTCGAAGTTAAGTTTAATTTTTAGGAATAAATAAAAATCACGGAAAATATGCTTGAACTCTATAGGGAATAGTTTCCTATTTATGTAATTAATTTGTTTAAAAAGCTATTAGTATGCTAAAAAAGTACTACTTTTTAATAACTAAGGGTCCAATGACAGACGGCGTTTAGTGTTATCTTGTACTGCATTTTTCACTGCTGTAAGTTCTCATAGAAAATTTCCATACGTTGAGGTGGTAATTTGTTACTTTTATTTGACGGACATCGCAATCTTTATTTTACGACGAATTTGAAAAGCATCGTCACAAATACCTTGGGGTCTATTGAGCACAATAATCAAATACTCTTTAAGGCTATAAGTATATTTATTGGAGTCCCTCCAATATGACTTTTTCAGATGACGTCATATTTATTTGACGCAGTTGATATAAAGCACAGCAAAACTATCAGCTGTATTAAGAATCCATAAGGGTTCACAGAACGAGATATCGATTAAACCTACTTTTAACTTCACATTTAAATTGTTCTTCCCACCGTAGGTATTGTAATTTATTTAACTTCATAAGTCGTATTCCATCAGCAAAACTGAAAAGATTGCGAATAGTCAGATGATAATACACGTGATATGCATAGGTGCACTATAAATAAAAATTAAAAAAAACATTTTTAATGATCATAATGAAAAGAATAACAATATAATTTTATTCAAATGTAATAAATTTTGAAACGCTTTCCGGTATCTGATGTTTATGTCTACAAACAATATTTATTTAAAATATTTTATAATATTTATTTCATATAGATATTTATGAAAGATAATTGTATGTCGTCTCTACTTATTTTGTATAAATATTATTTTTTGCCAGTACATAAACAACATTCATTTCGTAATGGGAAATGAAAATTGAATAACATATATATGTGTTATTTGAAAATGAAATAACCACTTTCATCATTTTTATATATATTGTGTACCTACGCAGGAAAATTTTCCGGTCCGGTTCGAGTTTATTGACAGCTAACTGCGTTCGATAAGTGCCACGATTACGGGTCACCTTGAGTAAACATTATGTATATATGTATATATATATATATATATATATATATATATATATATATATATATATATATATGTATGTATATCATATCGCGTGAATTATATTATTGAAATGAATTGGGGTGTTAAGTGAAGTTTTTACACAGAAAAAAATGTTAGACAATTAAGTTTTACATATTCAGTTGCTTTTTGTCAGTATTTCATTATATTCAAATATCAAAATTATTTAAGATAATGAACGTTTTAAGACGTTACTTTTTGTCCGTGATTTTCCAAGTTTAAGAATATTTTTAAAATCAAAAATTAATGACAGGGTGAGTATATTAAGTTTGAACAAGTTGAGTAGAAAAAAGTAGAAAATTTGAAAATACGGGATATATTTCTAAAGTGAAATTTTTTTGGGCTTAATGATAGTACGGTTTGTAGGCCGCAACATCCATCATGCAGCTTTTGGGACATCTGAACGAATCTATCGCAAGAAGGACGGAAAGTATGTACTTAATTAATAACTAAGAGAGATAAATGAACATGAATAATAGGAGAAGAAATGTACGCAGGCACGAAAACAAAAATGGTTCTCACTAATATTATCACTGTTTCGTGCCTTATGTATGTCAAAAGTAAACTGTTAAAATTTTGCGCGAAAACAAACAAAAATGATGCTCACTAATACCATCAGCTGCTTTGTACGTTACGTCTGTCAAAAGTGAACTGTCAAAATTTTGTCCATTTATGATTGATTTATCACTAATTTTACATGTACTTAATCCAGTACAATATAGTCATCCTAAACATAATTTATAACGGAAGCAATAGAGCTGCATATGGCTACACATTCTAGTACGGTCATCGTGGCTACTTTTTTTAATGGCTTACTTACCGTGGCTAATATGGAGTTTAATGATATATGAGGAACATCTGTATTTCATATTAAATTTAATTATTTTGTATATCTCTAGTTTGGAAATTTTTTTTCAAGTGTTTTAGAATATTTTCCTCTTTTCTCTTTCTTTTTCACTGTCATTAAACCCCTTACTACATAAACTCGCAAACTGAGGTTAGGATGGCAAAAGAAAAGTCACTTATGTCATGTATACTAAGTTACACGCGATCAATTTTTCCTTCTTCAGTCGATTCAAATTGGCCAACGGTAAGAAAACGTAGTAAACCTTCAGAAGTAATTATGAAGAAGTACACGGTTTTTTTATGCGCTTGAAATTCTAATTAAATAATTTAGATATTAAGGGCCCGCTATTAAAGACAGTCCAACCATTCCTTATTTAAATTTTCATACAAATGCACATAAATATAAAACATTTACTTTAATTTATGTGTAAATTAAATGATTATTTATTGAGTATTTGAGTTGAAAAAGAAATCAGTGAGAAAAAAATCCGAAATTGATTTAGGATGAATTCCAATTTTATTGAGTAAATTACTTAACATACCTCAATAATACAGACCTTTTTCTATTCGTTAGCCTGCTTACTTCATAAGCCGCTAATTTATTTCTTACTTAAAGGTATTGTTAATAGCTAAGAAACATTACTTAATTCTTCTCTACATTTGGTATATTGATAAAGATGAAGGGATTTTTTTCCATAAGTTAGGGAATATTTTTCTTTGAAAGAGATTTACTGTAGAGCTGTATGAAAACCTTTCAATGGGAACAGCAAAACGATATCGTGTTCCTGTATGAGAAAAATGCCAGCATTCATTTGAATTTCTCGCAAAAAAACCGTTTGTTGCCCACGCAGCCTCAGGAAATATGAATGAACTCTTATATCTAATATGTTGACAGAAATTTATAATACGCAAAATTCTGAAAATAATTTCGATTCACTAAAAGGGACCTAACTTTTCAGTGAGGCAGAAGTTGGCGGCTGGTGTAAAATTATATGTTATATGTTTTGGCTATGGACAAAAATACTGACTATAATGTCAAAATATATATAACGAAACCCCTTTCAAGTGGTTTACAAACTTTTAAAAAAATAAGATGATCATTTGAACGTGTTTACCCAAATTTATAATATATTCAAAATTAAATGAAACTTCATAATGTAGTATTATTTTTCCTTTCTTTAAGTTCTTTACCACGATCTAGGTTTCGTAGTATTACAACATCTTCAGGTGGGATATTAGCAAAGCATTATAACAAAAATGAATTACAACAAGAAGTATTACAACGCTTTAAGTGGGCTATTAGATTTCTTTGCCAATATCCCACCTGAATATATTTTAATATAACGAGAACTACGTGGTGGTCAAGAACTTAAAGAAATTTCATTTAATTTCTTCAAAATTAACGTCAAATATATTCAATATTATAATATATTACTGAAACTTTTTCTATATTATTATTACACAACGCATGTGAATTGTCATACTTGATTTTCAATATTTGTAGGGAAAAATTAGTAACTAAAAATTTTAATAGATTCGCAAAGTATGGATAATACATCATTGTGACCAATTTCAGCGTATGGGTTATACAAGCGCAAGTAGATATGTGCTATGTTTATATCAAAGAAAAAGACTGAAAGAAAGAAAAATCTGCAGTTAACTATTTTAGATAAGATAAGTAGATGCTTATTTTATAGGAGGTCTATTTTCACTGTCACACGTAAAAGTCATGTTCTATAAACAGATACTATGAAATCATTATTTTTCAAGATCTAATGCGAGCTGAATACGTAAGCTGAACTTTTTTCGAAGCTACGACCGCTATAGATATGTATTTATTTCCATTTCAATATTAATGACAGGAGAAAACTTTTGTTTTATCAATCCTAATCCCAGTTTGAAAATAAATTTTCATTTGTTTGAAGCCTAACTTGTAATAAATGGGATTTATTCAAACTAAGCTATGATACCATTTTGAATATTTCGAAATTACAGTCTTTTAGACAAACCATTAAAAAGTGTACTTCGTGCTAAAATCCGAAATGACAAAACTACATGAAACCAGTTTTCACAGATGAAATCTAGACAGAAGAATAGAAAATCGAATAGGAATCGAAATCGAAAACTTGTCTGTATTCCAACAAAAACTAGCTAAATTATCTCTCTTACAAACACATATTGAGCTTATAAAAATGAATTCTGACATTTCGTTATGTTTAGGATCAATATTAGGCACATTTGTATTTATAGGGCATCGTTTAGAATACTCTCAGATGAAATAAATAGAAAATAAACCGAGTAAACAATAATCTAACCAAAATCGTTAACAATTCTAGAAACAAACGTTAATTTCTCATGTATTTAATTAAAAAGTAAAAATTAATCCAATTAACTTATTCGGCTACATACTTTATAGATGCGTTAATTATATTGCATAAACCATGCGCTTTAATATTCAACTCATAAGTTACGTATAAAATCCAAGAAATGATATAAGTGAACCGTACATATATAATTATACATATGATGTAATTGAACTGTACATGTAGAATAATACATATGATATAAGTGAATTATATATGTAGACTAATACATATGATAAAAGTGAACTGTACATGTAGAATTATATATATGTTATTAATGAACGGTATATGTAAGATTATACATATTATATAAGTGAACTGTACATGTAGAATTATACATATGATGTTAGTGAACTGTACATGTAGAATTATAAATCACATGTTTAATGGTCTGTTTGGAAAGTTAATTAAAATTACCTAGAATACATTTTAATATAGGCGTCGATATGTAATGCGTAATTTTTGTAAAGAGAGTTTAAGCTCTTTACATATAAGAAACCACAATGAACGTAACGTGAAAATAGCTCTGAAAATTAAATAAAGTAATTTAACAACATGATTTAATAATAAATGGATAAAACAGAAAGTCGAATTTAATTAAGATAAACTTTTTAAAGTATTAAATTAATGTGAATATATATAGCACAATATTTACGATCAAACGAAAAATATAGATTTCGTGTTGTATATAAATTTTTAAATGGGTCTAAATTAACGTTTTCAACAAAAATTTCGTCAATGTTAGGGCCTAAAAACTTTTAAGCAAAGTTCCTTCCACGAATTGCCAAAACTTTCGCTTACAATTTACCGTTTTGTCAAACTTTGAATTTTTCTCTGTCACGTCTGCCACCCACATCTTTAAAGGACGTCACCGTAGGCCTTAAGGAATTGTAGATCTATTCTTGTAATGTCCTAATTCATGTACCATATAATAATATAAACAATTCAATACGTAAATGCACTATACAAAACTCAGTAAAATACGCAATAACAACTAGTTATCATTAATTCGCTATCTTTACTGGCTTAAGAATTCTCATATAGATTCTTATAACTCGTGAAATTAAATGGTTCCAAGATGTTATTTTATCAGCCCTTTTGATAATAGTGGAATAAAGTTTATATAAAATATTTTGATATAGATAGTTATTACATATTCGTTTTCGGTTTAACTTTAATTCATTTTCCGAGAAAGACGCACGTCTTTCTACAATGGTTCTTCATAATTTAAAATTCACGAAAGTCAATTACGTTCACCTGTAAATATCAATGGACGATAATGAAAATTCGGATATTAAGATTATAAAAATATATTTTAAACCATGAACACGTAATGACCTTTTTGATTATGATGGAAAAATATTATTCAACAATATAATTATAAAGTCCAAATGCAAAGCGAATAATGATTTCGACATAATATTTCCATCAGTAAATGTTATGTCAAAATTGTATTGATATTTGTTAGTTTAGTAATCTAGGTATTTGGGAAAATGCGTAATCAATTACAATTTCAGTATACAAAAATGATAACTATTTACTAGATAAATAATACTAGTATTTCAAAATATAAATAGTGATATTTCAAGTAACAAATAATATACTGAACTATATGTTATCTTGTTAATTAAAAATAAAACAATTATAAGTGTTTTTTGTCGTACGGTAATCATGGTATGTAAAGAAAATATTTTTCAATAAATTTTCTGTAAACATTTGCAGTATCCCATGGATTTCATATATGCTACGCTTATTATTATAAAAACATGAGCATTATGTCTGTGTACAAATCAGTTATTATATTTAAATGCAAAATATGATACACAAATTTATATGGAAAATATATAATACAATTATAATATCAAGAAAGTCGAAAGCTTTTAATTCAATTTCATTTCAAAGAATAATGCTTTATAAAATCATGCGATTGAAATAGTTTTAAATAAAACATATGCGAAATACCTAGTCATGCTTTATTTGCAATTGTTTTAACAAATAAAACCATTTAATATCAAAGTTTTTAAAATAAGGAAAATCTATAAATTTCCTGCAACAAAATGTCGCCCTAGCACATAACGCTACATCACACATACACACAAACATAGATGGACTCACATTTAAATGTTAACGCATAAAGTTCAACAATGTCAATGTAAAAGAAACGTAAGACGTGGAGTTCGCCAACGTCAAATCCCAGGGCGATTGCTCCAAACCACAAACTCGAGCCAACTTTAAACATAAATCATAAGGAGGGCTAAGTAGAGATAACCAAAGTGGCACAAAAGAAATTCATATTATCTTGTCCAGCGTTCAAGTTTCGCTAAACTATAAGTACTTTTACGCTCGTAGAATAACGTACGGCACCTCAGCTGGTTCGAAACATAACCTTGTTATCGTCGATTCGATCTGTAGGGTTGTCCGTATCTTTAGGTCGTCCGTAACTGTTTTTCAAGTAAATCCTTCACTGTGGATAAATTTAACGATGAAGAGATCAAGCCTTATCACTTAACATTCACTCACTAAACGTCTCACGCCCATCGTACTGACACGTTTTATTTGTGTATGTAGGCGTTTTATCTTTCCCTCGCTCAGAATAGAAAACTAATATTAATTTCATATAGCAAGAATGTGTAAATATGTCTATACAGAAAATTTTTTAATCTTTGAAGCCCCCTCAAAATATTATTTAATACAAGACCTAGTTCCAAGGAATATGACTTGGAGATGATTTAGAATTTGCATTAAAAAAAAATAAAAATATACTTCATGTAATTAGCGATATAAACACACTATTAAGTTATTAAATTTGTCTTATTTCCTTTTTATTATTAGTCTTATAGAGCTAAGTTTAAAAATTGAAACATAACATTAAAATTTCGAATTGATTTATATTTATGAATTTGTTGTATTATATGAATTTGTCATTTAATAAATAACTTTCCAATTCTATTTGTTAATTGCAATTTCAAATATGAGTGAAAATCCCTTTATGAGGGTTTCGTGCATACTATAAAGAGAAGTAAGAATACAGTTCTATTTATTTCGTTCACTATATATAAACTCTTGTATATAATATAATGTGCAATACTTTATAGTGATTTTTGTCAATGCTTATGTAATATTGCAGACGTCCCATATCATACATATCATAAAATGCCTAAAAGGAGGTCCATAATCGACCTCTCCGTCTCACACCCGTATTGTTATCTCTTTATATAAAGAAAAAAATTAAAAATGTATTTGAACTCCGCTCATAGATCTTATTCGAATGAAACACCATACGACTAGAAAAAAACAAATATTCGTCTTCCGTTTACTCTCTACTTATGATTGCCCTTAATATCTAGCTCATTCCGTTTGCAAGCTAGTATCTTCAACAGACGAACGGAGAGCGTTATAATAACAATGGAGTTTCATTCAGACCCTTTGGATATAGAACGCTAGAAAACCATGACATCTATTTTCGTAATACATAGTAGAAAGAGATAGAAACAAGGCTTACAAGATTTGATTTATGTTAATTGTAAACATTTTCATTAAAAAAAATTATATTTTTGAAACTGCTGGGGGCTTTATGATTATAACAGCTATTTCATTAACGTATAAAATAATTCAGTAGACTATCTATTCATGTATTATATTCAAAAAGAAAATCAAAAAATGTTCGTCCTAATTTCGCAGCAAATACTTTCCTAAACGACCCCAGATTGAGTTTAATTGCAGCAGTTATGAGGCAGTTCTTAAAAATAATAGTACCTTTAAGCAGGCTATAAGTTTCGTCTTTTATTATCATAGATAAGTACAAAAATAGTTAATTCAATAAATGTTGAAATTCCTAATTTTTTTTTATTTTGTAGAACCATCAATATTTGTCATGCTTACAACTATAATGCATTTTACTTTTGAATCAACATTAAAATATTATGCTCTTTGGTACTACTATTTAGTTATAATGAACTGAATTAATAATTACCATAATGCTTCACATTTATATTTACAGCCAATAGAACTTCATATAATTATATAAGTTTGCAATTGTAATTTTTATTTACGCGAAAATGAATCACGGACACACTGATGTCACTATTGTTGGCCTTATAACTAGTTGGCGATTTCTAAGTATAACTTTTGAAACAAGTCTGGTTAAGCCATGTTACTTTTATGCAAGAAAAAAAAATTTTTTTACGAAGAAATACCTATATGTATCGATAAGGTAACTTCCTCCCATCTGTCGAAAGAAATTCGAACTAAATATCTGCGTATTTCAGCAAATGCAATGTCTCCTTATCATATTGTTCTTAACTGCTTACAAATTTAGTTTTAATGTTTGTAATTTTTTTTTTTCACATGCATATATAAAGTGACAAATGATACAGGTAAACATTTTTGATCACTACATATTTTTTTTAAAATGTGGCTAATCGTTTTTTAAATTTTTTTCTCGCCAATTTTTTCATATAGTTTTCTCATTTTAAAATTAAATATACATAAGGTGAGAATACAAGCAACACAATGAATTATTTCGGTCAATTCGAGTTAACGCCAAAACAGCATGTTATAATAGATAACAACTAGCTAACTAAAGTTTTGTTACCATTATCACAATTTTCTATACCAGTTAAGAATAACATTTTACGTTATTTGCAATGAAAGTCAATACAGAAAATTACACTTAAGCGTATTACCAAGCTCATTGCACAAACAAAATTGCTAAGTAAATGCATTTAGAATACCGAAAATCAAATTTGACATAAGAATATTCTTCCGTTAGCTGGCCGAAACGAATCAAAAGCACATAGCTATTTACAGTACATTTTGAGGAAATACGTGTACTAACTGTTGTTGCATAATGTGACTCGTATTAAGAATAAAGTTTAATCAAAAATCCAATGTCGAAAAATTTTAATTCGCAGTAAAAATTGAGTGTTATTACGTAGTTCTCTTATAACAAGCCCCACTCACGAAGATATATGCTAAAGTGAAGTGTCCGTGTGTGAGTTCGAAATAAACGTCTGTATGCCTAGGCATGAACGATCATTTATAGAATTTTTGCCGACTTGTATATCTATTTTTACGTATGTTTATTTGTCTGTCTGTTTCTTTGTCTTTAAAACCGTTAACTTAATAGTAAAATATGTTATATCTATATAGAGAGTATACGGCAATTTAGGGGAAAGAGGGACAATTTGTTTCACATTGATATCTTGAAAGGTTTTATTAAAAACTTTAAAGGAAATCGTCAACCTGCGGTTGGCCGGCAGCGGTTTTTACATTACGTCATTTAAATCCATTTAGTTTTTCATTTAGCATATATTACTATATAAATCAATTATATTTTGGAATATAATTTCTCATCGTTAAAATAAACAATTTTACAAAACTCATCGTTAAAATAAACAATTTTACATAAATCATACACATTAAAACAACGTAATATTTTAAATAAACATTAAGTTAATGACGATTCTGCCCGACTTAGTCTCGATAAACAACAAAGAATACACTTTGTGAAAAAACTGTAGTTAGTTCGTTAATAAATTTCGTTAAAAATTCCTTTCCTAATAGGAAAAAAAATTATTCATGCATTCAACCTCATTTTTGTTAGAAATCTTAAGGTAAAAACATTTACGCCACCTCTTATAGATAGATCTACGCTTTCATGGACATTTTATAGACTTTTTATTGTCAATAATTCTTTTATATATCACTTTGATACATATTTAATGGCCTAAGTAGCGTAGGTAATAAAAGAAAACCTAACGGTCGTTTTTCTCCGAATTATTTCACTTTCACTATCACAGTTAACCTTTTATGATAATGCCTAGATAACAAATAGGTTATAACATAGATCACTAAGGGAACATTAACAAGTTTTATCTTAATTGAATAATATATTTTTGAAGGAGTTTTTTAAAAAAAAACATAATTTCTTTATAAACAAAATTATAATAAAAAAAAACCGAAGGGGAAACTTTTGTGGCAATATGAATTAAAAAGTAGGAAATAATATTTAAACATGTTGTAATGATTTTGATTAAAAGTGAAAGAATTCTCTGATAACAGAAAAATTAAATTTAATCGAAAAAAGCGTGGAATTCTCCCGACTAACATTTTTATCACGACTCACCCTTAAACAAATAACTAGCGAAAAAATATTTACAACTTTTATAAAGCACACCACGATTTTTTACATTTTTAAAAATTTTTTTATGTCACGAGAGACATCTCCTCACTCTTGACCAAAATCTTTATATTTAAAGGTTATTTTTTTTCTTTTCAATTCATATTTCCACAAAATTGTGTTATTTTAAACTGTAATTTAAATTTTTTTTGTTTTAAAACAAAACCTTTATATCTAATTTTTTTTCTTTTAAGACTAAAAAAAATATTTTTTAGGTTATTTTACAATGTTTTTTATTATTATATTTTCATCGGTTCTCGATACTTGTGCAAAATTTTAAATAATTCGGTCGCCTGGAAATGATTGAAAATTTAATTGAAATTTAAATACCTTTACATTATTACATACAAGTAAAATTAATAAAACCTTGTTTAATTAATCTAATTTTTAAACAGAAAACTCTCCTCACTATAATAATAAAATATTAAAAATAATTTAATTGTTAAGAAAGGTTAATGGCGCTAATCAATAATTAATACGCAAATTTAATATAGCCGAAAATGGAAATGATTTACATATTTGATACTATCACTTTTTAGGCCAGAACTATACCCAAGAAGCATTAAAATCTTAGGGTAAACATATTGCAATGAAAAAAAATGAGCGAAGCGATCAAACCAATTTCGATTATCGCAAGCCTGACACATTATAAGAAGATCATCTCTTTCATAAATAACTCCCGAATAGAAAACACGATCTAGATCCTAGGGGCAAACCTATAATTATGGGATAGCAAACGTTTAGGTTTTTTGGTTAGGTAAAATATGTTTAAAATGTTTTATTATGATACAACCTAATCCACAAGAAATATTGATATCCTTGCCACCCGTAATGTTGCCAAATAGAGAAACGGTGTTAATTTAATATGAAAGGTGGTGAGAAGAAAGAAATCCCTTGAATATTAATATTTATAAACAAGAAATTTTGAATACAAAACAAAAATATTTGGAAAACAATATTTACAGACGCAAAGAGCGATTCGTGACGAGAATTAAACCGTATATTCTGATATGATATTTTACAATTGTATGACGATGAATCGTCAAACAACATCTTTGATTTATTGTTTAGAAAGGCGCATTTAAATAATATAAGTTATTTTATGTAACTATACTGTTATATTAGTTAGTTATATACAGTTATATTATATAAACTGTTTCTTGTATTTTGATGATACTGAATATGACTAGATCTTGTCTATTTACCTTAAAAAAAATAAGTTCAAAACCCAGCTAATTGCTTAACATTTTTACTCCGTGATGCCATGAAAAAGTACCACAGTGGAAGTATGCAGAGTTATTGACAAGGCTCTAGTAACCAGCACTAAAATGGCTTCATTTAGCAACTAGTGCCCATAACTTATGTTCATTAAGGAAGATCGTTATAAGTATACACAAAATTTTCAGCATTATTTACGAAGATTAATATTAGGAAATCTCCGGAACCAAACCATATCAGATGTTTCGAATACGTCCAAAGTCAAGGCTTGGGCTTCACCAAGGTTTTTAAGTACTATACCTACATTGTGGAGATTATATATTGTAAGGTCTACCGTTTCTAAAGGATACCTTATTTAAGATCAGATAAAAGACTATGAACTTTGAGATAAGCTAAGTATCATATAGGTTAATGACGCGTTCAATTAACTTCCAACACAGAATCGAAGCAAATTAATCTTTATTTCGTTAGGTCCGCACGGTTACCCTTCACTGAAACAGAAATTCGTCCTGAAACATAAGTTTGCTATTGAAGCTTTTATCATTATTTAAATTGTTACCTTATCTTAGATGTACTCGTATATCTAGCAACTGTATTTATTTTTCTGTAATATACGTTACTTATGTCTGTTTACACATATACATTTTCCTCTTCATGTTCCCCAGTAATCTTTTTCATGTTGCATTTATTTCGCTCATATTTTTTTTCAATTTGGTTGGTTTTTAATATAATCGATAGGAAAAAATCATACTGATCACAATCTAGTGAGTCCTATGAAGGGATTAATTCCTGACTTATTTTCTGTGAACTCTATAAGATATGAAACGTTTATAGAATAGTAATATTTTGTATGTATAAATGGAATCAGTTTATCAGTTTCCTAATTATAAAGGTTTTTAAAAAGGTACTTAAATATTAAAAGCCTAATTATTATTACAGGAAATAAAAAACGGCTCGTAATTTTGATATTAAGTTAATTATCTTCTCAAATTGATTTAAATTGATGTCTCTTTCAGAGTCTGAAATTTATCCGTGTTAAGTAAATGGACGAATCAATTGCTTGGGAAAAACGACATTCTTCCGTAAACTGAGAAATAGAAAACATACAAACATCTCTAAAAATATTTTTAAAGTAACACACACGCATAAATATATATATATATATATATATATCACATATACATCATTTTGCAAAAGATATTATTTTTCGTTAAGTGCCTAATTAAATAGAGAATCATTAAAGAATTAATATGAAACCACAATGCTTAATAATATTTTTAAAATAAAACTACAAATTTTTAAAATGAAACTACAAATGCTTAGTAATATTTTAATACGATGCTTTCTTTCCAAAATATGAGTCTCCAAAGGTTTTTCCCATTGCTCAAAATCCAAATAATTTGTCATAAAATACTAATAATATAATAAAAAAACATTTTATTTATATGGCTTAGTAGAGAACGTCTGAAGCTTAAAATTGTTTTCCGTTATAACTTTACATCCTTCGCTATGTTCCACTTATCGATAATTACGATACTCTGTACACAATTCGCTTTGAATAATTACAATATTAATATCTTTCGAATTTGGAAAATCGATACCTATTTAATCACGATCTACAACCAAATATTTTTTGACAAGAAATATAAGTGTCAAATAAGTAGATTACAGGGCCGCAGGCACGCATCGCACATTCAGTAGAATTCCCTCGTAGGCCTTTATCGGCGGCCGGCTTCACAGTGTCAATATTACATTCTCATTGTCCAGGGACTGTTTGAATAGCGAGACGCGCGAAACTGACATGTCAGCTAAATCTGATTGAAATGTGAGGTACGGATGAGATAATAATCCGCTTGATCCATTTACGGGGAACACCTGAAAAGGTTTTTGTGTTAGTGGATTAACCAAAAAAATTCTATAATTAATTAATAGAGTTAAATTACAAAATATTACACTTCTTCGGCATTAAATCAACGAAATTGGTTGGATTATATCACACGTTATTTCGAGCTACATATATACAATTAAAAGAAAGGCTTTATATTTAACAGAAGGCTTCATTCTATAAAAGTTCAATTAAATGCACATAAATTAATAAGAAATATGACTATTCAAAGGCGTGATTTTATTTAATGAAAATATCAACATACCTTTTCCAAACGCATTTACCACTTCAAAGGCAGCTTATATATTTGATTATGCGAGTATCTATAGAAAAATAATCAAAGAATTTTTCAAATGTTTTGAAACCTTCACGAAAATTGTATCATGGATTTTGTTAAAAATTACCTAAATCGGAAAAGTGATTAAATTACGCAAAATACGATTGGTAATAATAACTGACAAAACTAATTTGTAGAAGAAAGTTTCATTATAGTTTAAAACAAATTAAATGTTTTCTCACTGCCACAAATTGGAAAAAATGTAAAATAAAGCTTATAATTGTATTGAACTAATAAATTTGGATTTATAAAGTACGTATCGACATGATATTAAGAAACTCGGGATATAAGCTACTTTATTTTTTCCGCAACTAAAGGAGTTTCTGCATTTTTCGTTTAACTTTTTGCACCTAATGTACCCGGTGTTATATAATACTATATTACTGTTGTATTATTGCGATTATCAGATTTTTATCAAATATTTTAAATCGAGAATTTGTTAATACCGCTTTTATTTTCGAAAGACTAATAAGAACACATATTCTTTCATATTATAATCTGTTACCCTCATTTAGTTAAGAGTCCTTGAAGTATGTATACATATATATATATATTATATATATATATATATATATATATATATATATATATATACATACATATATATATATATATATATATATATATATATGTATATATATATATATATATATATATATATATATATATATATATATATATATATATATATATATATATACACAAGTTTTTTAAAGCAAATCACAAACAACTTACTATTCGTACAGTGTGGTTATGGACGTTACAACGCAAAAGTACGTATTTTGCTACAGCCTTTTTTACCAATTGAGCTGCGAAGCGCAATATGCATGCATCTATGCCAGACGCGATTGGATGAATGCTGTACTCTCTAAATTTGGAAGTCTATACTTGATTACTTTTATGGCAAACATTTCAAAGAAAATTGAATTCAAATTCAAAAGTTAACTGAAAAATAAATTAGTGTCGATGAAGTAGCTGGTACAAGACCAATTTTATGGAACATATTCCTAAACCCACTTGATGTGTTTAGGAATATGTCTCATATATAAATACCAACGTTGCATTTCTTAATAGAATTCTCATCATAATTAAGCAATGGAAACATTAAATTGACATTTTGTGAATTGGTTATTAATTTCTTTACTTGTAAGCAGAATTATGGATAAAAGAAAATTACTGAACTTCAAATTAAATTAAGTTTAATTTCAGTTCCCCTATCGATATCACACATGACTTTATAATTTTAAAATTAAAAAAATAGCATCCAGACAAAGCCATCAGAAATGGATTTTAAAGATGTTTAGGGGTTTAAACGGAAAGAAATAAAATAAAAAAAATATTAAACGAACTACGTCATTTAAGTTATTTTCAAATACACCTATTTTTAGGTGTACATTTTCTCATTGGGGGAATACAAAAGGTATACCTCTCCAATGACAAATATTTTTTTGTTTCATTTATAATATTTTTTTTAAGCAAACAATATAATTTTTCATCTTTTTTTCCTGTGAGTTAACACTGAGACTGACTAATTAGTTATAACTAAAACTTTAGAGGGATTTTTAGAGAGATATTTTCTAATATTTATAAAATATCCCTCTGATAAAGTCAGGAGATGGTTACACATCAAATACTATATGGAAACGAGTAATAGTTTTTGAGATGAATTAAATTTCAGTATTATTAAACTTACTCTCTACTTGTACTTTAAAAAATTATCTCCAAAATATAACTGTTTTTATTTCGTTTAAAAAATTATGCCACAATTATTACCTTTTTCTCGTCCTTTCATATCCATGTAAGATTTTTTGACTAACAGTTTACTTCTGACTCTTCACATTATTTTGCACTTTGCTCAATTGACAGAGACCGCTTTTTCAGCATTAATTTTTATAACATTACCAAAGTAGTCTCAGATGATTCCAATACACTTCTAGCAAAGTGATATGTTATATACGATAAAATTAATTGCATGTAGAATTATCAATTAATTATTGTTTTTTCTTAGAAAAATAAAATTTTACCGATTGTGATATCGACTCAAACATCGACACCTGTTTTGACTATTCGTAAGCCATTTTTTTAGAAATCATAGAGGTAAACTATACTTAACCGCATATACCTCAATAGATAATACTTAGGAACATTTGCTTTGAATTTTTAGAGAGAATAAATAAAGTACTCGATTTTTTTTTAATTCATTTATCTTGTGCGACACAAATTGCAAGATCTTTAAGGATTCCGAAATTATTTTAAAATTATGCAAACGATTGATAAAGCAAACGATAAATTAAATTTGGCAAATTATTAATACTTATATTTCAATAGTGGATATTAAGCGATATTTTTATGGAAAATTTTGATCGTCAAGTGTCATGTATCATGCTGGATAGCAGTTAAATGAGAAAACTACAAGAATTCCAAAGTATTATTTTCAGGATTTAGAAAACGTATTCCAATTTCAACTAAATGATTTAAATAAAATCAGTATTACTGCGGATTTACCTAAAGTTTTCCAAAAAATTATTGCGATTGTATTCAATTCAATAGTCATCGATATATTCACGATGATTTTACGCCTGTGAAAAATATACTAGACAATATATTTAAGTCATGAAAAGTAATTGACGTTTATATTTGGTTTCACAGAACTACCTTATACATTTATGTCTAAGTTTGTACGAGTAATTATAGTTCTACACGTTTAGAAAAGGTTAGTCGAACTTCAGTCTTAAAAATTTATGGTTACTTATATTATTAAATACCATAATACCAAACAAACTTTTTTTCCACGAACAGATGAGTTAAAATAGAATATATTTTATTGCTTTACCAACAATGATTACGAAAACAGTTAATGGCTCTTCGATATGTTCAACACGGTATAATATAGAATGGTAAGATTTCTGAATATTTAAGATTCTCATCGGCATATTAACCAATTAACGAATGTCACTCTGCCAAATTCTAATTAGGATAATAACAATTATTGGCGTAACAAGTTTCTAACAAAACTTTCTAATTACTAAATGGAAAAGTTAAATCTAATTTAATCGACACGCAATCATCGACGTTGCTTTTTGTAATCATTTTAATATTATTTAAATGATGACAAAATGGTTATTAAAAGCTTTCCAGCTATCGTAAAAATGAATCTGGCAATAAAGGGACAAAATTATGACTAAAAAGCTTGCGACAATACTATGGAATAATTAATACAGTCGTTTTGAATATAAACTTTTCTATTTAATGGAATTAAATATTTTTAATTATAAAGACAAATATAATCCAATATCATTTAAGTATTTTCAAAACAAGTTATTGCAGTTATAAACCACAAAATAGCCTATAAATGTGATAAATAATTTAGTGATGGATTTTTTAACAGGCAAAGAAGTATAATTTTTAGATTGAATATTTACTTAGTTGGTATTTTATTAAATAATTAACTGGTACTTTAACAGTTACTCGACAAGCAGTTCTATTTTACATTGTGTATTATTAACTTCACGGTTATTACCTTTACGTTATTATATCTGTGTGAAAATTAATGGGATTTCTCGTAATAATATACTTTATTTTGGCACCTCTCATTGAGTGTCATATGTATTTACCTCGTTTTTTCATATTAATTTTACCAATCTACTCTCGTATACATATATTTCTCAGTGTTAAATTTAATGTAAATTTTTTCAATAACTTACGTACTTGAATAAAAAACATGTGAATAGATATATGGATCAGATGGTCTACTCTATCAATTTCGATACTTCATTATAAGAAACCTATCAAGCATGAGTAAAATTCGCATATATATGATTCAGAGTGCATATATAGGGTTCAACCGTAGACGTTTTAGCATGTACAAACATTTTAGCGCAGGTATTATTTCTATTAAACTATTTGTTATAGTTCTTCTGTAATATTCTAATTAGATTTAATTAAATTTTTTCACTTATTATTCTTGGCTTCGTTATTTTTGGCGGAATGCTATATTTTTCCGTATTTTCATAAAATATCTTTTTAAAGATGCAATTTACAATTGTGGTAAATAAAGTTCAATATTCTTCGTAATAACCTTAATCAAACGATAGTTCACATGAAATACAAAATGAGAATAAACATTTTTAAAAACTTTATTTGCCCACTCCGTATAATTGTTATATAAATATTTTTAAAAAGATAATTGTGTAAAATGGGTGCAAAATATGTGGATTAATGAGATATATTTCTCTGCCTACTTTTAAGTTTTTACATATGTTCATAAGAAGACCGGCTTTGATAATATAAAAAAAAATGAAATATGTTGCCCACTATATTTTTTACAGGCGTAAAATCATAGTAGATATTCAAAAATTACGACATTCAGAATCATCGTCATAATTTTAACTTAGCTTTGTGTAGTTTTCTAAGAAATTACTTTTTTCATAATTTTCTGTTGAGTGCTTTTGGAAATAAGGCGAATACATTTTTGTATTTTTCTATATAACTCTGAAGATATGATAAATAAAATTATAAAAAAGATTTTTTGAGGTCTTTATAATGAGCCCTTTCAAACAGGGTGTCGTTACATGCAATACATATGGAAATTAAAAAAAATTTGATTACATAATTTCCTGTCCCTAAAATATCCAAATGAATATTTTTGACTTATAGGTATTACAATATGTGCCGGTTAATATGTTTTAATACTTTGCCAAATCAAGTTTCTCCGTCAAGCGGTTTGAGAAAAACGGTTGTGACGGACATACGGACAGATTGGGTGATCTAATATGGATTCCGTTTTTCCTTTTGTGATATGGAATCCTAAGATGTAAAATTTAGGGATTCAGTACACTTTGAATTAAGAAATTTGACCTGCTGAAGTCAAATGTGCATCGTTTACTCCAGACTCTAAAATGACTTGATCGAAAAAGTTAATATTTTCCTTTCTATGTAAAACATGAGATACGTTTTTAATTAAATTAAATTTATTGATTTGGAAAAAATTAAATACAAAAACGGTAATTTTGTCGAAACTTTATTTCGAAATATAATTTAAAAAATCGCCCAAGCATTTCAGACACGTGAGAAGGGTTTTTTGATAATTCTTTATATCTCTTTAAATACTTGATTAAAGTTAAAAGGAACAATAATATCACTTGTCTTTTTTGAAGTTTTTCCAATCCATGTTTGAAAATGTGAAAGATTTTATGTTGGAAATATCTCTAATGGAAAATTTTAAATGAAAATTATGTGAATGGATTTCATTTCATTTCATTTTGAAACTTCTAACCAGACATCAACCTCACTCATGGAATGTGTAACAGTAACAATTTACCTGACTTGTGAAGTGAATTAATTTTTTGAAATATTTTGCAGCATGTTAATTGAAATCTTCACTAAAAATTCATACTTGCAGACCTTTATAAACACCAAAGCAGCCGGACGTAGTGATGAACTAACAGACAAGCAGGAGTTAAAAACAGTTTTTTGTTTCACTATAACATCTTAAAACTGATATAAAATGTCCTTGATCTTTAAATTCTTCTTTTCCCACATCATTTCCTACATTTTGTTTTAAAAAAAGTGCCGTACGAAATATCGTTTATATACTACATAATTTAATTCCAGGTGAAATTTTTCGTTTATTTTCTCGACAGAAGTACAGGTGTAATTTTGAACAATAATTAATCCCAGTCATTTTTATTAAAATATATCAACAGTTGCAAAAAGTACATTTATTTTTCTATTATATTTGTATTAAAATACTTGGAAATTAAATTGTTAATATTGGGAAGTTTTTCCTGTAAATGTTATATCTATTTAATTAAATTTTGTAACGACTCTTCCACATCTACAAGGCCAAGATTGAAATAAAATATTAACGCCAAAATACTACATCCTACAAAAAATTTATTACAATGATCTGTTAGTAGTCGAACGTTTAATTAAATTGCGTAACAACGATATGATATTCAAATTTATTTCATAGCCTCCCTTAATCGAGATATTACGATTCTAATATGACTTAAATATTTTTAGACAGTTTAATTTATATTTTATTTACTGTCTGTGATGTCTTAATATTGCTCTTTATACATTGAAAACGAGAAATATGAAATGAAACATTGAATATTACCTTAATTACAAATCCATTAATTTTCGAGTAATTTTAGCTTGAAATAAAAAAAATATGTCCATTATTTTTAAAATTAAAAAGATTTTGTTAAGCAATTACTAATAAGTAAAAATAATGATATTGGCGATATTCCATTTAATTTTGCTATCTAACCCAAATTTGCAAAGAATTGAAATCAACAAATTACATCTACAATCTATATATTAATACGTTAAAAGAACACTTTGTACTCCTTTTAATGCATATTTCGCATAAGGAGGAATGTTAGATTTATCGTAGTTAAAATTTATATGGAGAAGATGTGCCGAAAGCTAAAATTTATATGTAATATGTGTAACAAACAAATTGACTTATATATTACAAATATATTTAAATGTTCGTTGTTTTCATTCAACAATAAAAGATTCATTGTCTACGTTAAGGTCAAACGTATAATAGTTTGTGGTCAAGCACTCGCACAGAGTAGCGATTGCCGGCAAACAATTTTAAAATGTCAGATTGTCTGAATGAGTTTCAAGCTGTTGATTTTGTGTGATTTCAAATGTTCCTGTTTCAATAATCTGTACAGTGTATATCAAGGCAAAAAGTTTTTTTCTTTATCTTGTGTAATAGATATATGTGTTTTATATATTAGTGAAATACAGTTTGCTTAATGTAAACCCGTTGCAAAAAGAAAAATCTGTCAGCTTGTTTAATTGCAAAAGGAAAATTTTGTAGCAGCCTCAATGCCTACCTATAAGTGTTTTCAACAAAGTGAGTAGGTAAGTACGGTCAGATTTCAACCACTGGGTGACCACTAGTTACTTATATTTATTTATCGAATTATATATTAACCAATACATTGACAATCACACTTGAATTCGATACTAAAATTTACCTTTCATATTTTATATATGATTTAACTTTGATATTTACATGAACGCATTTGAGTACAATTAAAGAAGTGTGTAAAAAATTACTTTCGCATATTTTACCATCAGTTTAATTTTAGAATAACACAAGTTTTAATTAATGATAAAGTATTTAAATTTAAAAATGCATTTCAAATTTACTTCCAAAAGCATTCACCACTCTCGTTCAAATTTAGTATTCTATTATTTTATTCACAACGGACAATATAAATAATTATTTATAGTGTCCGTATTAATTCTGGATGTATTTCAAGGGACGAGAATTGAGGTAAAATTGTTTAAAGAAAATAGTTCCAATAGAAATAAAAAGCGTATAGTTATAATCTAAAAGCTTTTTTACTAAATCGTACTCATTACTCTAGTTTAATTAAATTAATTTTAACAGTTTCAGCGGTGACCATTTGAGGATTAATTTCAATGTCGTTGTTTTTTGCCCTATTTTTCTATTTCCCCTGCCAAAATTATAATAATCTTATTTCTTTTACTTGAAGGTTACTTTTATTTTTCTTTTTTGTATTCATAAATTGCCTCGATTTTTATATTTAAATTACCATCGGGCCTGACACGTCCCTAAGAAGAAGCTTACAATAAATATGACATCAAAATTTCCATAATAGATCTAATAGATGGAACCACAAGTAGCAAAGTATAAAACTCAACCTCGCAACACTGGCGCTACTGTAGACGTGACTGGGAGAGCACTTAGGAGAATCTGTCGTACTGATGTCGGCCGCGCGCAACAATTCAATCATGTTATTAGGCAAATTGAGCGTTTTGGGACGGGTTGAGAGCACATCAAAATTACCCATATTAAATATACCGTCTAAAATGAGAACAGTAAATTTAGTTCGGTGCGTTCAATGTTAAGCGACATGAAATATTTTGATAGCTGTGCCGTTGTTGACCGTAAAATAACTTGAAACTCATCATTATCACTAATATTATGCATTGACTACCATTGTGTGATGTACAGTAACACATGACATACAGTGGAAAAACCTTACCGGAAAATCAATAAAGGAAGCATGGCAACATGAACACTTGAACCATAAATAAGAGAAAAAAATCAAATTTCACTCGAAATAAACGTTTTATGAACATCGAAGGAAAAAGAGACCTCATCTTCACTTGGGTCGAAAATTAGTTTTCGTGTTTTAAGCATAAACATCCTGCTGAATAATAAATGGTTTTCTATCTCGTTTTTTCTTTAAAATTATAAATCTATAAAGTACATCATAAATCTAGAAAGTCTAATTCCAAAAATCTGAATCCAGAACTTCTAATTTAATATTACAGAGGCTAAGTTTTTCCTGTGTTCGTCCCTCATTGTCGGATTTATATGTCAAATCGATTAAAATTAAATAGGAATGAAATAAAATTAATAGGATTATTTCCTAGGTATCAGTAGTCATTAGATCACTGTAGGTTAAAAGTCAGATATAAATTATCTCAGGTTTTTCTTGATTTTCTGGCTCCATTAAAAAATGTTCCTGGTCGAAATAAGATCCGTAGTCTCATGAATTGTCACATTGAAATATGAATAATGAATTTATCTACACTAACAAAATTTACATCACTTTTAGGATACGTTAAAAAGTGTAAAATTTTAGTTAATTCAAATCTGAAAAGTAGTAGACCTCTTCAAAAAGGTTATAATTTTTTTCGTATCATCAACATAGTGTAGCTGTGGTATCTTTCTGAAAATAGTTTTGTAGTTATTATTTGCAAGTAAATCCTCAGATATATTATGATTCGTTTTTTTGACATTATCTTTTCTGTCCAATTTATATTTACACCTAGGGTTACACATCGTATTTCACACAAGTATACCTTACAAATGCATTAAAAAATTATGTTTCATATTAATTTTCTTTTATTTTGTAAATCCTTTTTAATGTTTTTATTTCAAACGCGGATCATATTGATACAATCCCAGGTTTAAGTATCATTTTCTAAAATGTTAACGAACGAACTTTTTGTCAACGAAAGTAAAGCACATTTACTTTCATTGTAACTTATTTGAAACTATTATTTTTGTACATCTAAATGAAATAATATGCAAAGTTTTCCTATTTAAGTCTATTTTTATTACAAGCTTTTACTAACAGCTTTATCTACATGAATTTGCGATTAACGGTGTGGAATTTTCATGCAAAATTCGTGATCTCAAAACAAATTAAAAACTGATTTATTATGTACATTCTACCATCTGCTGATATTTTGTTGAAATAGATTTTTTTTACTTATTTAAACCTACTGAGTTTCATCCAATAGTATGATTATTTGGCCATTATTTGGATTAAAACGTATATGTTAATTTGAAGCAAGAACTACATTTTTATTAAATTCTAGGCAAATCTATCCACCGTTGAAACGTGATTCAGCAACAAAGGTCCAAACACGGTTTTTACGGTTTTAATATTAACACGCAAGGTGAACGATGATTAAGATCCACATTTTAATGCATGCCGTATTTATTAGTGGTTCATTATTTAGTTGACGAATTATTAAATATTGAACGAATGAACACTCTCACAAACCAACTTTTAGATTTATAATTTTATTTATTTTTTGTTTATTTATAATTTCATTTTTATATGAATAAAATAAAAATGACATCCATTATGTAGAAAACTTAGTCGATGACAACTTCATTTAAAATTAATGAAAAAATACATTTTGTGGGCAACTTAATTCATATTTTATTGAAACTATCTTATTTCAACTGTTAATATTTTATAAGTCTATATTTAAGTAGTTGCATTTATGTAATCTATAAAAACTTGTTTTCCATGTTACTTTCTTATCGTGGTTTTCTTGTGCCACTATCTTGTGGTTTCTTTGGGTCACTTTCTTGTCGTGGTTTTTGTTACGTATTTATTTTGTTTTCACATAGGGATAACTTATTAACAATACAATTAGCCTCAATAAAGAGAGTGCAGTGCTAAATTATCTTTTGTACAGTTATATAAATAAATTATGGTTGATATTATTGTAATTTTTTCGTACATTTTGTATCTTTTTATTGTATTATTACTCCTGAAGGACGCAGGCAATATAGTATATTGCAAAATAATGATAGAAATTCAGTGCTTCTTACATTTTGTTATAAGCTTTAACGATTTGATATTTATAAATTAATATACATATATTACATGGATGCTGTGATCATTACTATCAAGCAAATAATAAAAATATATCAACATCATAAACAAATTGGTTGCGCAAAATGCAAAATTTTCTTCACCTAAATTATAACTAGACGTGAAGGCGCACAAATTATCTTAACTCATTTTTTAGTCAATATTTATTTCAATTTATTAACATTTTATGCACATAAACATAAAACAAGCGTAGCATAATTCGGTATTAGAAGATATTTTTTTTTATTTACAATACGTGTAGTACCTAAAGTACTTCGAAGTATTTCGTTGAAAAAAACATAAATAAATTTTAAAGTATTAATTTGCTTCATATAATTATAATACACATCAAATATTTATTTCATAAACAACGATTAGCTAGTACCTACAAGTTGATTACTATTTAGCTAGTATTACTGTTTTATTACATTTTGTAAATTCCGAGAAAATTTTGAATGAAGGAACGATTAATCTAGTAATTATTGTGTAGAAAATATTCAAAATAAATGTCATTAGCCTATAGTGTAGAGGTAATACGTAATTTGCGTGAATATACGAAATAATATTTTTTCGCGAGTGAAAGTTATAACTTCTAAAACAATTACCAAGTGAAAATTAAATCTATATCTTTAAATTAAATGTTACATTCAGATTGTAACCTCAATGCATTACAAATTCTTTTCGGCTTTGTATTTTATAAACATCTACTTGATAAAGCATTTTATGATCAACATACACTTACCGCCAAGCCACACCGATTAGGCAACGTTTAGTTATGCGATATGAATATCATCGCATCCATCAATTTCACGGTTAAATGATGGACGAGTTCCTACTTCGTCATCCCCAATAACAGTCTCGATCAAACTAAGGGAAATTTTAAATATATCTTAAATTAAGCTCTGTTTGCTATTGAAATTTTACACTTTTCGACGATTTATATACATAATAAAGTAATACAAATGTAGTAAATGAACACATTTCATAAAAAATGTGTTTGAATGCGATTGTCAATCACAAACAACACATACCTTTAAATTGTGCTACAATCATGCTCTGGTGTTAAAGTTCTTAATTTTTTTCGACTAACTGCTGCCTTTCGTGCAAAACGCTATTGCTTAGAAACGAAAGGAAATCAAATCTCATTTTTGTTAGGCACTAGAAAACTTAAAATTTAAATGAAAATATTTTGTTACTCAGAGTTTTTAGTTGTGTAAGTTTATGTCGAACTAGTTATGGCTATACCTTCGCTCACGAAGACCTTCAAAAATGTTAATAATTTACTGTAAATTTAATTCATGTAACGTAGTTATGAAAGTAAATTTGTTTTAAGTAAGTGTGCTTTTATCAGATTATTATTTGAGACAGATTACTATATCTTCATTTCAGTTGATAGATTACAATAAAACCTAGCTTATATGTTACTTGATCTCAAAAAAATTCACCAGTGAAAACTTAAACTAAGTCCCTTGACTTTTTTTGCGTAATGCGGGAACAAATAAACTAAGTATGTTTATTTCATTAAGGCAATTAGACAAAAATTAAAAAAAAACAACAGTTTTGTGTTTTGTTACTTTTGTCACATTTCCTCATTTTTTTTTGGCTATCTATATATTAAAGGTATTTTAACCATAAGTACATTAAATATATAGATAGCCAAATTTTACAATTTTGTAGACGAAAAGATGCTTAACAATCGAGTTCATATAGCCTTAAATTATAAATATTGAAAATAAATTAAAATTTTAAAGAAATGAAGGAATCAAAATAAGCTTCTCACTACATAGTATAAAACAAAGTCTCTACCTGTCTATCTAAACGCGATAGTCCCAAAAACTTCTGCACGGATTTTCATGTGATTTTTAATATGTGTGTTAACTTATGAAGGTTTTGTGGAATTTGGTCGAACTATGATAAAAATTGTCGAGTAAGTCGGAGAAGATCATGACATCTGAAAGCTTGATAGCTTGACGTGTGACATAAAAACATAATGTGTTTGTTTTTGTACCAAACCCGGCGGAAGAAATAAATATTGTATATAAAGGAATATTTCAGATTTGCCCGTAAAAAATACGTCTTCTGTTTGTTAATTTTCTTGGAATAATTATTTTATAATTCGTATTATAATACATTTCACTAAAATTTGTAATTAACATTTCGTACAAAAACACAATATCAGTCCTGTTTTGATCTAACCTACAAATTCCACGCAACAGTCCGATAGATACACTTACTACATTAAGCCTGCCAAATGATCTGGACATAGGTACTTAATACTACCCCAAAGTTTTTAATTGATGCGGCTTTTGTATGAATTAGTCGATCCGTGACGATAAATACAGATTAAGTTGGAAATGATCCTCACATCTGAGAATTTTTCTTTCCATCACGTACCCGCACAAAACCGAGTTCGGGCGCAGTAGTATATATATAATACATCAGAAAATTGTATGTGTGCAAAACTATGGGTCTGTCTGTAATCAGATTACTTAAGAAAATGTCTACCCATCCCACCTTAGCAAATATTAATCCCATGTTTATTTCATCAACGGGTGCCAAATTTAATATTCCGATTTAAAATAGATGTAATAGATGTAAATAGATACAATATGCGTTTGCGTTGTGTTTGTTGTTGTTTTACTAATGGAAAGCAAATACAATTTTGAAAATATTAACTTTAAATATATTCTGGTTAAGTGGAATAAAAACTAAATTTAGCGTCAAGTTAAGGTCTATTTTACTCTAATAAACTACATTTGGATAAAGTCTATACTTTTGTTAGCGTGTTTATTTGAAAACGATCACATAAAGTTTTTACTTTTATGTGATGCGTTTTCAAATAAACACGCTAACACAAAGAGATAGACGAAAGACAAAACTCCAAAACAATATTTTTCTATGAATGAGTTCTATTATTTCTATTATGTATCCGTAACTAATTATTTCGTAAATATTTTTGTCCTACAAACAAGCCAATTCTATAGTTTTGTAATATTTGTAGATATTTCTACAGTACTTCGTCATCTATGAATAATTCAAATTTCATGTTTATATTCTGTTAACAGAGAAGCAGTGGACTTTGCGTTCTCAAAATTTAGTGTAACTACTAAACTACAAACATTAATTATTAATTTTAGTACTTTAAATTTAAAATTATCTCGGTTTCATCCATCTATCAATACAAATGTAAAATATCTTATGAATAATACATTTTGCATCTTTCATAATTTTTGTACTAATTAGGACAACAGCGGAATTGATTTATAGAGACTTCACATACTTATTGCCAAACCGTTTATTATGAAGTAGTTATGTTAACCATTTTCGTTTTTCACCTTTCGTTTAATAAACTCGTGTAAATTTCTACTTGGAATGACTTTAGGTATCATACCAAGTACCTTATAGTTATGTATTTTTGGATATTATTACGTCTATTATGACATACCTTAGTTATTGGTTGCAATCGTTTGCGCTCCTCCCACACCATAACCTCCCTTACCTAGTAATAATCACTTATTATTATTTTTGGGTCAAAAACGATTTCTTAATATTGTAAACCCCAATAATATTTGTGCTAGAGAAAAACTTAATTATATACGTATATCATTTACGAAGTACCAAACCCGATGCTAGCATGGTGTTGTCTTTTTAAAACACCTATTACTGTAAAAAACTAATAACAATTTCAGGGAATCGTTCAGTTTCAATATTTTATAATATAAGAATTGCTGCATGATTTAATTTTTTTAGAAATGAACTGAATTCATGGAAAGCAGTATCTATACATTTTCTTGAAATATTAGTGGACTGTACTACGATGTAATTTGATGATTATAACTGGGGATAAACAACATACAAATACGAAGTAAGTAACTTCTAATATGCTGTATCTTGTAAGCAAAGGATATACTGAACAAATTCGAACGGCAGTTGATAAAGAAAAACTTAAAAAAATTATGTTCAAAACAATAAGAACCAATATTTGTGATTCAAAAGAATGGCGGGCCGAAATTATTAATTTTACAGATGCAAAATAAATAAAATGTCCTGTAATTCTAACATAAAAAAATAAAATACAACTGTAATAATTTTGAGATTTAATATGCACCTACTAAGTATAAAATACAAATACGTTGGTGTTTTCATAAGTAAGTAATGGTAATACATTGTTTGCAAAGCTTTCTTCTTATGTAATTTCATTTTTATAGTATATTAATATAGAAAAATAAAATATAAAGCTATGTTTCTTAAAATTTATGTAAATATTCACGAGTCATTCATATTTGCTTTCTGTGAAATCTTCTTAATAAAACTGGAAGTTAATTTTACTGCACTGTTATAATACTTATTTCAATATAAAAACCTTTCCTGCGTAAAGAAAAAATGTTACATGCTTTAAAAATAATAAATTTGTCTACCCGCTCCTAAATTACAATTTAGTATTGTTAATATTAACCGTTAGATTATAGAACATCAACTGTGGGTTTAAACAAGCGCCGTCACCGACCGATGTTGGAGTTAACGTCGTCTAAAGTTAATGCCCAATAAATTCACTTAGCGTGTTCACACTCATCAAGCTCCTTTTAGCTGAATAAATTAGATTCTTATCTGCAGGTATTACGATGTTAAGGGTGTAACCCGTCGAGTATTTATAATCAGAACTTGCTAAGTATTCCGTGACAGTGAAACAAAAAGATATCTATCCATTGTAACATCGGAGTTAATTTTTGAAGGGATACATTTCGAACATTCGACCTAGCAAATAGAACGTTACAAGTGAATATACTTTGTAATAACCGACCGCGAATGACCGAAAAAAGTGCTACTAAACCCTCATAAATGGGGTAGCGAGTAGGAGGTTGGAACTTAAGTAAATAAAGTACGTAAACAATCATTACGTATGGTGTTCGCACCACCGAGCTATATTACGTAAATAAATAAACCTGTTAAATACGACTAAAACTCCCAATATGAAGGTTTTGTTCATACTAAGGTACAGATGGAAGTTTCGACATTTAAATATGTACGTTATTTCTATTAAACTACTTATTAATGTTGATATTATTTTTTATTGCAAATATATGTTCTTCAACATATTTTACAGGCGTACGCCCAAATTTTAGCTACATGTGTATAATTTCTAATGTAAAGATAGTAATGTTTTAAGATTTTTGACATGAATAGTTAAACAGTTAGCCAAGAAATACAGACTACACAACACTTTGGAAACTCATTTATGGACTTCTCTAATGATATCACACTCGATATGTTTCGTAAGAAAAATAAATTTTGAACAAGTTCGACGGAAATGACGAAACGGAATCATAAACAGTGAATGTAATTAATATTATATCCAGCAAAATATACCATTAGGCAAATATACCACAATACACTGATGATACTATTAGATATAAAATCATTCATAAAATATTTATTATTAAAATATTAAAACTATCATTTCATTTCTCGCCAAATCAAATTACCATTTATTTAAATGGTGTAATTCCTAAATTTTCTATGTGCTTGCTTGTCCATTTTGTGTTAAAAATGTTGGCTTCAATAATGGTAAATAGATGAAAATTAAATTTATCGAGTCCCATTCTAGGGCAGAAAAAATAATACTTATATATAAAATGTGTCCTTAATATTTTAAATTTTATTCTACTCGCCAACTTTAAACTTTTTTCATGAAAAAAATTACAATTTCTTCTATTCAATTCTAGTTTTTTTTTAATGAATTACCTATATATATATATATATATATATATATATATATATATATATATTTATATATATACATATATATAAATATATATATATATATATATATATATATATATAAATATATACATATATATAAATATATATATATATATATATATCAGAATATTAAAATAAAATAGATTGAATAACTCTTCGATCAATGCATCCACTTTATGTGAATATTTGTGCACATATATTAAAGTTAAAGTAACTAAATAAACCAAACCCAAAAAAACACCGAAATTAATTATGGCACAAACTGAAATACATAAATGACCAATATCAACACTCAATACTCCCACTTGAATAAAGTCACAATTTTAGTAAAAAAAGCCTCCCCGTTTGATAAAAAATTCATATTGAATAAAACAAAGTTTTCTTGATAATGACTTGAATTATTAAACAACTTACCTGAAAATAAAAATGCTCGACCTACTTTGCTGAAAGTGGATTCGTGTTTACATCATAGTACAGCTTTTACGGCAAGCACTTCACGTGTACGTGATGTAAATCACTTTCCATAATAGTAAAGTTATATGACTAAGCCATTTTCTTACACAAATGTAAGTATACAACAAAATTCCAATACGGCTTAAAATATTTTTTGAATGTCTATACGAATAATCGTTCTTGTACTTACGGTGTCAGAGCAAAATGGTTCTGACGTCATTATACAATTCTATTCTTGTTTTAATATTATAAACTAACATTTAATAGTTTATGTTGTAAATATCTGTCTTATAACCTAACACTGTTACCTTGGTTGCAAGCGAAAGATTTATGTGAAAGTCTATAGATGCACATTAATTTTAAAATATTTAAAATCACATAATAAAATTTGAACATTGTATTATGTGATTACTTAATTGACGAAATGTTGTGGCAGTGCCAACTTATCTAACCACTTACTATAAAAAAATATAAAACATAAAATCAAAATTTTCGAATATTTTTTCCTGTCAATTTTTATATTAACATTTTAACTGGAAAGTGACAAACTATTCATATGTAAAGTTTTCGTTTGTTAGATTTGGTAACTTCAATATTTGAAAAAAAAAATAATAACCTGATTTGAAAACATAATTTAAATTAGTTTAAATAAAGTCATCAAAATTAGGCTCTATAGAAAACGAAATTGTCCAATTAAATATAAAATGAAAGTAAAAATCAAGGGTAAAATTACACGGAAAATTATAGCAGAAAGAGGAATTATGATGTGACAGACCAAAAGAAGGCGTTATTATTTATTTTAGGCCATACTATTGACAAACAAAATAACTCCTTAAAAAGTAATCATTTCATTAAAATAGAAGTTGTAATAAGAGAAAAATATTTTTTTTAAATTTTGCTGATAGTTCAAATGACACATAGACGTTTCAAATAGATCAATGAAATTGGTAACTAATTGAGTAAATGATATTGAAATAAGTAAAATAATGAAACGAATTATCCCTGGAATGTGCGAAATGAAAATTATACCAAAATTTAAAAAAAATCGGAATAGTCGCAATAATACAAAAGCTATTGTAAATTTCTGTACATTACCACAGACGTCACTGAAGCAATTTTAGATTTTATGTAAAAATTTCATGATAAGTATAGCAAACAAATTCTTAGAAGTCACAATAATGCAATCCTTATGAAAATTTTCATACACTAACACATAGTTAATAATCAATTTGAGATTTTATAAAAATATTTTAGGTGTATTTTTATATTGGTTTTAGTTTCAAGTTAGCACAAAAATAATTCAAGGGAATAACTGCAAAGAGCATGTTATAATTGAGTCGCGGAATTTAGAGACAAAGAGAAACACGATTTGTAGAAAACAAGAATAATATCTGATAAGCGTAACTCTCACACGCGTCGCCGAATTCACCGATATCACAGCACGCGTAGCAGGCGTGACTCTCAAGTGATTGGATGGTCCACGCGTCAGCCGGAACAGTTGACGGCCGCGATAATAAACGACCGGCATTTTTAACTATTTGAAGTTTATTAATTACTCGTTAAATATCTTTTGAGCCCAAATTGATTTAAGCTTTTCTTTGCGAATCATGCTTATCTGAAAATATTCCTCGAGTAGACTAGCCTTTCTGTCAGTAATTTTAATTTAACTTACACGTGAATACACATTTTATTCTTTAGATTGTTTGTCGCTAAAATAGTTTTATGGTTTAATTATATTAACATTACTTTGTTTTGCAAACCGTAAAGGTATGTTGTAAACCATGTGGTTATGATAAACATACAGAAAATCAGTATTACGCTCCTATGTGATTCATTCTATAGACACACTGATAGCATTATACATTATACAGATGCACCTACATAACAACAATATTATACTCATGTACCCACTAAAACATTCGGTTTTTTCCGTTTTTATAGGTAACGAAACAAAGCAGTCGTGTGTAATATCTGAATTTTAATTATGATGAATATAAACTATATTTAGATTGACAGAATGTTAATCTTGACGATTTGGAAATTATATGTCACAATGAGTAAACTTATGTAGGCTATATATTATATCTAAAACAAAACATTTACTTCATATGAAAAACCGAAAAAATTAGGATTCGTTGTAAATTGCTATTAACCCATATTAATAAAACACCTAGACGCCTTATATAAAATCCAATAAATGCCTAACAAGATACAAAAAATATGTAAATCCTCATTCTTCGTTATCAACGTCAAAATTATACAACTAAAAATAATGATCACATCAAGATAAATAAAATAGTTCCTAAATATATATATGTATATATATACACATATACATTTAATTCATAAAATGTTTTTCTTACAGATGATTCATATTAAAAATGATGGATGGTTTACGATTAAGTGGCACGAATAACTGAGAAAGACTGGACCAACTCATTGCTTAAAGAGAACGTTAGATAAGCGAATAACATAATTAATCGTTGGAAACCTTAGGGAGTGTCAGAACTATATAACAGTGTATGGTCGAGTTCACCAACCATGTTATAAGAATATATAAACAAGAATGAATTCGCAAGGCATCGTCGGAAATAATCGTAACAGAAAATATAAAATGTTTCTACATGTCAAATCCCTTTCATTCGTTTATGTTTTCAGATAAAATATTTATGTAATTATTCTCTAAAATACCAAAAGATATCACTTTGATTAATTTATACATATAAAATTTACTATATAATATCTTGTTTCATGAATAAAAACATATGGCTATTACATAATAGTAAATTGTCCGTCAAACGGAATACCTAATTCCCAAACAGCCACGTTTTCTCTAATTTATTATTCAACAGTCTCAGAATAAATAAGCGTAACGTCTCATCAAACTCCGTTTAAGCTAATTTTAAATTTATATTTTAAGTAAACGGCCTTGACGTAATAGCACGAAGACGGAAAAAATGGTTTAAAACTGAACTTAAAATATTAAATAAATTAGAAATTATGAAGTCGTCGAAAAATATAAATAAAACTTGAAGAAGATGTAAAGAGACAGTAGAAGTTAATTTCTCGTTTTTGATATCTACAGACTGCGCTATTCAAAAAGATTAATTTCATTTATTCAAAGGCAAGGAAACAACGTGAAATATAAAATTTAGGGAACCTTTTTCGGGAAAAACTGACATGAGTTCCTAAAAAAATTGAGAGGACTTTCAAAATTATGAATCTATTTTTTTGTTACGATATTTACTCAAAATTGGCAAAAGATAATTCTCTATTAAGTACGCTGAACTGTAGTCAAATCAATGTATCTTCATGAACTTATAATTACACTTCTACATAACATAGTGTGAAAATATCTTTTAGCAATTTAATAAAATTATTTTGAAATTTCCTAGTTTTAATTATATTGGTGAATCTATTAGCAATTATTTTTCTTCCAAATTAACAAGCAAGCAAATGAAAAAGCTTTTTCAGAATTTCTATAATTCTATAAAATTACGTCTATACAAACAAGAAAACGGTTCGAAACTGAATTCCAAACTACCTTTCTTTACAAAAATATCACGAACATTAGTTATTTTTATTTCAATGATTGATTTAGGTCCACTGATTTTCTTGAAAATGCACTCTTGAAAAATCACATAAAAATACCAAGATTTGATATAAAAAACAAAATTTTTAATATTAAATTAATACAAATTAGGTATAACAACTCAATACGTACATGTTAGTATTGAAACCAGCAACAACCTAAAATACATCTTGCACTATTTAAATCCAGAATCTACTTAGAAAATCCTTTCACATTTCACTTAAAACTATTTCATTTAAGTTGGCAACAAATTATGTTATTGGATCGGGCATAGAAACTTATACCGTAAGTTTTCAAGCCTTCGAATAAGGTCGAATTCAGTGACTGGTCCGGTAACCTCCTCTCGCGGAGGACGACCGTCGACGACTGAAAAGTTTTCGCGCGCCCACTTCCTCTATCCCATTGCGCATGCGTCGAGAGACTTGGCGATAAGCTGCTCCGCGCTTCAGGTACAACGAATGCTCAGCAATTAGGAACTTAGAATATAACGCGGAACGATGTCGAGGCACGCGAAAGGATGTACATGTGTACATATATTTCTATGGTGAAGAACATGATTAATTCGTCCAATTGTCGCTGTCACTTCGAATATACGATTATGAAGATAGATATTCGATTCATATTCACGTCATATACGTGGTACATATCTTTTGTTCTCTGTCGTAGTTTGTCTGAGGAGTTTGGGCTCTTTGTTCAGTTATCCATCAAGTTGATTATAGCTGAAAATTTAACTCTTTATGTGTGTGTATTTTATGTGTTTCACTTAGGGAGTGTTACTAGTGATGAACGAACACTACACCTTTATTCTCACCCGTTCTCGCGCATACACGTGTCTTCAATTTGAGTTATTCATTACGTTCCTTAAAATAGTGGATAAAACGAAAACTTTTTAAAATCACTTATGCTTCCATTCGCGTATATGTCCATCTATCACAGAATTTTCTCAAAAACCATAAAACATATTAACCTAAATAGATCTCGACAATTAATGCAATCATATTTACATTGAAATTTTAGAGACAGATGAAATACTTCAAAGTTTTTTAAATGTTTGCATCAGGGAGAATTATAAGTTTGTTTTCTTAAGCGAGTTATAATAATTTCAAAACTGTTCTTGCAGAAATGTTTGAGATTTTTCTCAGAAAATTCTAGAAAATGTAGATAAAATATAAGTCCCCCTCTCTCTCTTCATTGCAGAAATTGTTTAAGTAAAGTTAAAGAAAGAGCATTGGTGGGAATTTAAATAAACTTTATTGCGAAGTTTCTAAATCGTATAGTTTTTGAGAAATTCACGATTATAATATTTAAGGAACGTTTCATCTTTCATTTTCGATGAAACGAAAGATATGCTGAGCATTATATTGTCGTGATGAAGATAATACATGTTAAAACAATTATTTCGTTGCTTCTTTGAATAATTGTTAATATTAATGAAATATATAATGATTACGCTTCAAAAATCTGTCGGAATTCACAATATTGATATAGAGTTCCTTTTAAGATCGTTTTCAAACGGCTATCTCGAGATTATTATAAACGATATCTGTAATTATTATAAATACGTCTACACCATTAGAGAGTTTTTTAAAGGTTTTATTGCTGATAATTCTCCCATAAATCACCCTGATGTATATTTAATGGTTTCCAACCCGTATTTAATAACACGCGTTAGGACAAAGTTTCCTTCTCTAAAATGTGTAACTTTTACTATTACCGTTTGACACCCTTTTAAAACAACGTGATGATGAAAGTATTACATTCTTCATTATAAGGGGAAAATTGTTTCCAATACAGTTTAAATGACGAAGTTACCAGAAAATGAAAATAAATCTGCCAATTTTCTTTTTCATTTTAGTTTAGAAAAATCTGGGGTTTAAAGATTTCACGGTTATATATAGACATATTTACAGTTATAGCTAAAAACTATTGGAAATTTCCAGACGTTTGGTTTTAAACTCAGGAAGACTTTTTCCATTGTATATGTGTTTTGCATTCCGAAAAACGAAGCACACTCAAATTAGATCAATTGATTAAAATTATATTTTAAATTTTTGTCTTTTTTACTGCTAACATCGCCATATTTGTATGTTGTATGTATTTCATTGGCGAAAGCTACGAAAATAAGGACAAGATTATTATAAAAATACAATTCTAATAATATTTTAAAAAATAATTGTTTATAATATTTCTCCACGATGGTTAGAAAAAGTAATTCGTTGTATCCTATGAAAAGTTACATATATATATATATATATATATGTGTGTGTGTGTGTGTATATATATATATATATATATATATATATATATAGAGAGAGAGAGAGAGAGAGAGAGAGAGAGAGAGAGAGAGAGAGATTACGGAACACCACAATGATAACCAAGCAAAACATATGGCACTGCTCTAATATTTCATTAAATGTTTAATATCAATATTTTCTCTTGTTTCAAACCAATGTTAAAAATGATTATAGAGATTGTTATAAAGATAAGAAAAAAAATATAAAACAAATGGATAAATATATAATAAATATAAAATATAATACGGAGTAACAAGTGACCAAGAGTAATATTATCAAGCGACCAGCAAAAAAACAAAACTTATAACATCGTGCATATGCCGCAAAGAAACCAGGTAATCGTTAAAGAATATCCATGTACATTCGAGACAAAATTGAATAATACATAACTTTAAATTCATATTTCAACCTCTTACACTTGTGTATTTTTATATTTAACAAAACATCATTGCTACATCCCAGTACGTACGTCTTTCAAGGGTCATTATAGGAAAAAAATATCTGTTTTTGAACGTATACATAAATATATATAAGTATAATAATATTGATTTTGCCTATGTGCATTTATAATACTTTATCACCTACTTTCTACTTGAATGTAGGTGATAAAATATTATAAATGATAAGATATATAAAGTCTACCTGATTTTAAATATATAGACTATTTTTAGTAAAACTTATACGCAGAAATAAGTTTTACTAACAATTTAAGACACCTAATAAACAACCATACATTGTGTCCTTATGAATTTCTTAAATCATAATGGTAATTACTCAGCAAAATTTATCTTTTGCAATTACACATGTCAAACCGAAATTACACATATTACTTATCTGTTGAACCATTTCGTGACTTTAAAGTCTCATTTACGTGATTGCGTTATTTAATCGTAGTGTTCTAAATAATTGGGTTTTAATGTTTCTGGTGAGAAAATGTTTTTGATCGTATGTTATTTTTAGTGGTTGGTTGTTTCAATTTTCAATAAACTTTACTCTTATGTATTACAACTTTTTGGTCCAAAAATATATCGTTTGATATATTTGTTAATTCCACAATTTCGGTATACTCGATAATATAGTGGCTGTCGAAACATACTTAATTGTCTATATTTGATTAATTAAAGATTAATTGTTACGTAAATATAGAGGATATGAATATTACGCGAGTATGATTTCTTACGCGGCGATTAATATATTCGAATTTGTGCCCCTTCTACTTCGTAATATATATATATATATATATATATATACACATATATATATATACATATATATATATATATATATATATATATATATATATGTGCACCTACATATGTTTATAGGCCCATCACGAAACTTGAAAAATCTGTCGCAAAATATAAAGGAACAGAATTAAATAACCTCTGATAACATAAAAAATATTATTACAGTTACTAAGGCAATTATTATTCCTAAACTCTCTTGGCTGCATTTCTCTAATTAATGTGTATTAGCATCTCAGCTAATTTTGTAGTAAAAATTATTAAATATTAGTAAATATTATTAAATATTATTAACGGATTTCTATCCGGTAATTTGAAATATTGAAATATTAAGTTAAAATGTATTGTAAATATGGTCATTGATGCAAGTCGAAATAACCTAATACATAGACTTTGAAAGTACATAATATTTCTATTAAACTATTTATAAAAGATATTACTTTGGTATTATTTATTCCCATAAAAATATAGTTCCCAGGCCCAAAAATATATCTAATTCGTCGAAAAATCATCATTATAATTTTTTGACAACCTTTAAGAAAACTATTACTATTACTTTAATGTTTAATTTCGAAGAGAAGATCATCCCTATATTTTGTGAACATTTTCAGTTATATTTCAAGAATTATATTACACAAAATTCTTAATCCATAACCAAATAATTACATAATCCTAATATTTCAGTCTTCCAATGATTTGTAATACACCCACACGACCCGTAATACAAAAAATTAAAATTTCAGTTACACCAATAAATAACATAAGTAAATATTTTTGAGCTTTATTGAAATATTCTACATCAAGCGTTTTTCGAGAAAAACAGGTAGACGTATATGTGATTTGTTTTCCGAAGGAAATCCTTATTCTTTCTTTTTGTCGAAATACATCACTGAAATAAAACCAAAAAGCCTACAACGAAACCTTAAAAAACGAAACAAAATATGATAGTATACTAGTCGATAACTATAATAATAAGGTGTACATAAACCATGACGTATTTGAAATGAATATCGTAAAATAACAAACCATGTTATTCCAGAACAATAAAATACAAATAACATCGAAACCAAGTAAGTACAACATGAAATATATTAATGTATACACGCTTTTGTTACTAGGAGCGTTAATATTCCACTTTCATTATATTATAGATGAATAAATGCTTAGACATAACAAATGTTTATTCTCCTCTACATGAACTGTTTAAATTAGGACTGTTATAACAGATATATTATGTAAACATCGGTTCCTGATACATGATACCTTTACGCGTTTCCTTCAATTACATTCACAAGATATCTTCATCTTAATATAGTCTATAAAGTGTCAAATACCAGAAATTTGTTTTTAGCCTAATTTTTCATTTTTTTTTTAAATGGAATGAAACAATTTATTTTGTTGAAGTGAGAAAATGTCCACAAGGTAAGCCATATATAAGTGCTAATAAAAAAAAAGAAATTGATATATAATTGTAAAATGCAAACGAACTAGCTTCTCTGTTTTAGCCAACTACTCATATTTTTGGTAACTTTTCGTTTTTAAAATTTTTTTTCTTTATATCGAAGTAATTTGCAACTGAAAATTGTCTTACAGCATTGTTTATAAGTTTAATTTTACATGTAATTTCATATAAGTTAATGTATATAAAAAATATTCCTTTCAATACCTTTATAGATCAGCAGGATATTTGATGAATTACAATTACAAGTGAAATTCCCAAACAAAATTTAAAACAATTCTTAGACGCTGAGTAAAACTCCTTAATATAATAACATTTAAAACCATAAAATACATCTATATGTGATGTTATTCCAAACTGCAATAATGTTCGTAAATACAATTTGAAAAACAAACAAATTTAAAAGAAAACGTAATTTCAAGTGATTTATAATATCCGAAATTCGAAACTGTCTAGTTTTCATAAGTTTTCCTAAAATTTTCCTGAAATTTTAATTTTGCATTTTTATCAAAACACACTCAATTCTTATTGTTAGTTCTAACTGCCTAACCTTAGCCGTGATAATATTAAATATGACTAGCTTGATTTAGGTTAGTATTAATATTAAAACAGCTGAAAATGAATTAGCGTTCCATATTACCTGTTCTATATTTCTCTTGCTTTATTATCCGGAATGCACTTAAGCGGATATATATATATATATATATATATATATATATATATATATATATATATATATATAAGGGCCTAGAAAAAGGTATCCTTAAAACCTTCATTAAAGATTAGATAACACCAAAATTTATCTTTTTAGATAGGAGTAGGTATGGAAATTGTGAATTTAATCGTAATTATTTCTTTGCTCGCTGATGTATTATTCTAAACAAAAAAAAATCCAAATACATATGTCTAAATATATCCTAATACACTCATTCGTTTTAAGCTCACACAACATACCACAATACAGCCAGTTAGTAGCATCATTAATATACAAAAGCGAAAGCGAGCGATGGCTTTAATTCCTAAACGCTTATTATTATTATAAAGTCTGTTAATCACATTACTACACGAGAACATGACTGCGAACAAACACTTGCTGGCGAGTAAATTACCAGCGGAGTAATCAATTTACAAAGTTCCTGGCCGGCGCCGTCGTGTGCTTTCTCCGTCCGCCCGTCCCGCCTGCACTAAGTGCACAATTTATATCAATATCCAGGCGCCACCTAACACATTTTCCACTCGAATTTTTATGTCAGAAATGTATGGCTTACGCTGGCGGAGATCCGTATGTTTTTATCATCCACGACTGCGGGGATATTGTTATTATGTGCGCGTCTCGGGCGTGTTTATGACAATATATTTTATGTGCGAGTCGGAATATGGGTGGCTTCTTGCCCTCGATGAATTATTCCCATGTAATAATAAAATAAACGGCTCCAAAGCGGAACTTGCGGTAAACAGTTTAAAAAGATTTACATCAACGAGTGCAATTTTATAAAAAGAGAAGGGTCGCAAAAATTTACCGTTCGTATAAGATATAAACTGAAATCACATATTCAACGTGTGGCATTAGGAAAAAAAGGTATCGGCGTGCCAATATTTAATTTTATATAACCAAACGTCTGTAATAATAAATCAGTCTGAATTTTTTAAGAATACTGGGAAGGTTTTACCGTTTATTATTTTTTACAGAATGTATCTATTTCCCTGTAGAAATAATTTTCACTTCAGAGTATTAATACTTTCTATTCGTCTGTATATTTGTTATATCCGGTGTGTATGCTTAGTCCGGCCTTTTATCTAAGAAAACATTTTGGTGGAGAAATTTTAAATTTGGTAAAATAATATAGTGTATTAACTAGCGTATAAATCAACAGTTAGCATTTAAAAATACTTATACCATTTAAGGAACTAGATAATTTTTGTTTTAATTTAATTATCCCGTGTCAGTTTTTACATTCTAAATTTTGTTATTGTTTACAATTGTATAGAAATTCATAGATTGAGGGATAATGTGAAAAATGTTTACAAAGATATTTTACCTGGAAAATTGCTGAAGGAAACATTATGAAAAATATTGCATTACAAGAAACTTACCTATAGTTTCGTGAAAATGAAACTAATGTTTTTAAATCTCATTATGAGAAATTCATGATATATTTATGCCTATAGAACTACTAAGCTACTGCTTTAAAATATGGTAAAAATTTACGTTAATACTTATAAAATTAATATCATTTTCTCTGAATATTATTTCTTTAATTGGGCATTCTTGCCAGAGTGGTCATAATTTATGTAGAAGGTTAGAAGGTGCGTGGTGGATCTTTGTCTTTTATTCTTTAATTTTTATATGTACCCAAATGTGTAGGCATCTTTTATAGTACGATTTCATCTCGTATTTAACAAGTTATTTTTTATGTTTATATTTTTACCCCATCTCTCAACAGCAATAAATTCTCCCCTACAAAAACATAAAAATTGCACTATAACTTTTCAAAAGCATACAACGTTTATAATGTTCTAAATGGAAAAAAAAAAAAAACGATATATATATATATATATATATATATATATATATATAGTTTTTTGCTTAGGCACGTAGATTTCTATTTAACACACTGCATTTCGCATACTTGATACTAACTGTAACTGAATGAAGAAATTATATCAAAGTGTATTGAAAAGCATATTGGCATGCCATTGATCCTACGCGAACACTTGCAGCAGGTGCAAATTAGAGTCGAGGGTTTATTTCATTTATTAGTTATACTTAAAGTTTATAATTTAACATTAATTGAGATTATAATTTTTGCTTTTTTAAAAGTATTTACAAAAATTAAAGAAGTTAATATGTAAGTTAACTCAAACGTAAGTAGATATTTTAAAGCAGGTCTGTCGTATAAGTAAATTATCTAAATGTTTAAAGTTACATTTTTGATTCAGAGTATTTTTGGTCTAAATTCGGGCTTGAAATAATTAAATAAACTTAACCTTATCCTTCATGGCTGGCTTAAAAACTTATGTATAGATTACTTAAATATAATCATTCACTGGATAAATTCGTCCCATACCCTCATTTCTCATTCCTCCCTTTCGTAGATATATTCCTCAATAACTTCGTTTCTGCTATATAAAATATATTAATGTATAATTAAATTTAAAGCGTTCACATTACATTTTTATAGTTCTCATATTATTATCACAAATTTTATAGGCGTCAAGATATAACCATTAAACAAAATTGGTATTCTTATTTTAACCGGTATTTTTATTATAGTAAAATATTTGTATTCCTCATTGATTTAAATGGAAATATAAAAGTTAATCTTCCAAAAAGCGTATTACATCAACATGTAATTAACAATTGATTAAGTCGAGAAGTAAAAGTATTCTATTTCAATCGCAAAGTCTACTTTTAGCAAAAACTACAACTGAATAACTATATTTATTCCTTATAATAAAATAATAGGTACAATGTATGTATATGGACATTCAACTAATGTTAGTATATTAGTCAAATCATATTTTATACTACGATCAAGATAAATGTTTTTGTGATGGCAAACTTCGGCGGTAAAAGCCTTCTCCAAAACTTTCCATTCTCTTCCATCTTTCACTGTTCTGAACCATCGTCTTTCTGCACTACTTATTAGGTCGTCACTCCACGTCACTTTTGACCAGCTTTTATGTTTTCTATCGATATTGGACCAGTGTGTTGCCATTTGTGATCGCCTTTCATTGGTAGTTCTTTGAACATAGCCTGCCTATTTCCGCTTTAGACGTAGTTTTTCCTCTAATAATGATATTTTCATCTGTTGTTTAATTTTTATATTCATGCAGCTTCGTTAGATTTTTTTAACATACTTTTAGCTTCTCTTGAATTTCTGGAATCACTGTTTATATTTAGCAGGAATAAATTGAACATGATGCGAGGCAAAGGCGCATAGTTTTCATTTTGGATTTTGTTGGTAATCTCTTAAATATTTCTTTTGTAGTCCAGTACCTGTTCTAAATATTCTTTTCTCTCCTATTAATTTTTTTTTCCATACAGTTTTACATATATTGTGTTTTACATATTCTAGAGGACCCGAATTAATACCCATTGCTGCTTTGTTTACACCTATTACCCACTACCTCTCTTTGCTGCCTACAGAACTCTATCGTGTATTATATTCGTTTGATAATTTTGAGAGAATACCCAAGTTAACGCGTGTAAGCGAACCGTAAATATGGTCGGTATTTCCAATATTTATTTCGGTATTTTCAATATCTATATATATATATATATATATATATATAAATATATAAATGTATTACGGGTGGTCCAAAAGTCCGTCAACAATTGAATCGGCAGCTGCGTCGAGCAGCGAGGGGGAGATGGGGCGGATGTTAGAGCGGCCGATGAAAATTTAGTGCCATGGCGTCATTCAACGAGTGACAACGTGCTTTCTGCGTACGCGAGTACTATTGAAAAAAACAATTCTTCTACTCAAGCGAAACGAACATTTTGCGCTCATTACAATATACGGTATAAAAATAAAGCTCCATCAATTCAATCCATTAAAAAATGGGTCCAGAACTTTGAAGAAACTGGTTCCACAACAGGTAAACCACGATCTGGCCGACCTAGAATATCACGGGATCCCAAAAACATAGAGCGTGTTAGAGCACCTTAAACGTATCTAAAACCTCTTTAAACCGCATTCTACACAAGAATTTACATCTGCATCCGTACAAAATCCAAATGGTTCAGCGGTTAAAACTTCAAGATTATGCTCAAGGGCTGCAGTTTGCTAACGAAATGCTAGAGAGGTTCACCAGCTTTAACATTTTTTTTCAGACGAAGCTCACTTTCACCCAAATGGACATGTAAATAGACAAGACTACAGACATTGGAGTGACACTAATCCAAAATTGAAGCATCAAGAACCCCTACATTCACCCAAGGTTACTGTATGGGCAGCTTTATCAGCAAGAGGTATTATTGGTCCATATTTTTATGAAGATCAAAGAGAAAACCCTGTTAGAGTGAATACAGAGCGGTATATTGCCATGCTACAGAACTTTTTTGCTCCAGCGCTTTACAATTTTGATGGTTTCAATCAACGATTGTGGTTTCAGCGAGATGAGTCTTGATGAGGCACTTCCAATGACGTTAAATGCAGTTCGCGATATTTTCGGTCAAAAATTTATATCCAAAAGAGGTGACATTAACTGGCCACCTCGAAGCCTGCACTTATCCCTAATGGATTTTGAACCTTAAAAGTAAAGTTTTTAACAGCAATCCAGCTACTCTTGAGGAATTAAAGGCTCATATTCGCGAGGAAATGCAAAACATTTCCCGAAACCCTTGTTAGTCGTTCATTGAAAATTTCATATTGAATATCATTATCAAAATTGTATACTTTCAAAATAAATAAACATTTTTCATATAACTAGTTTTTTATCATCGTATGAAATATTAACGAACTTTTGGACCACCTGTACTATTATTTTCAACCTGTTGTCCATTCTGGAGAAGTTTTTTATAAAACTGACCTGTTCAATAGAATGGTTTCAATAGAATCTATACGTCTTAGCAAAGTCAACACAAACATTATGCAATTACATGATGTGGAATTAATGGATTTAATTTTCACTCCCAGTGTCGATTTTCTTTGGACCTATGTTTTTTGGTTTTAATTTTTTTTAGTTTCTTAATGAAGTATTTTCTAGCATGGCGTAAAAAGTTTGTAGTCTTTCATTTTCCAAGTAAGGTTCTCTGTACACTCTTCCAATTCTTCCTAAACCGTGTTGTTGTGCAGGTTTTCCCTAATGTAATATCTTCGAGAAGATTTCTTGCGCTGAACATTTAATGCCATTCTAGCTAATCGATGATAATATGTTTCAATTAGCTCCCTGTGGTAGTATTGTAGCTTCGCTCTGCAAGACATCGTCTCTCAACTGAAGTAATGACAATTCATAGGTGTCCCGGGGATAGTCAAGGGAAAAAATATCGTTAAGTATATTGATTTTATTACATTAACTTTGTCACCTATAACAGGGTTTTTTTTCTTCGTTGAATGTAATATTCTCGGCATCATCTTTGTAGTAATGTAGGTTAATAATTCCACCAGTCCATAAAAAATTACTAAGCAAACATTCAATTGTTGTGGATATAATGGCGTTATAATAAAGGCACATAGATTTTCTTCATTCCAAATCCGGCAATTTTGTATATTGACATAGCCAATCAATCAGAAATGAGCCTTATAGATTAACTATTTATGGCTCTAAAAAGTGGTTGAGAATGGTACTTCCAGATTGTGCTTCATTCGAACAAGCCGTAGTGCGCATATGCCTAAAACCTTATTTAAATACAAATGGCATAAAATTATCGTTTCAATGGCCATTATGACGGTTTTTAAGTGCTTATTTTAATTCTAAAGTTGTACACTTTTTAAAAATGTCCATTACATATACGCGTATGTGTGTAGGTGTAAGTACGTCTATATGTGGGAATGGAAGTTAGCTATGTTGCTAGTTACGCAAGTTAACTCTATAGCTAACCATAATGTCATTTGCACTGGTTATGTCGATATTCTTCTTCTTCTTGGTTAGCAGTACAACCTGTCAAGGCTGTCTCGACAAGCTTTCTCCAGCGGATCCGGTTAGCTACAATGACCCGCCGGTGTTGAATGCCCATATTAATTACAGATAAATCAGTTAAAGTGGATAAACATAATATTTTTTTTTTGGTAAAATATAAAGAACAAATGTAACAAGTTATGAATCTTTCCTCTTGATATCTCTTTTTATACAAATAAATAGTTCTAGAGAAAAGTACCCTGTAATATTTGCACTTCATGCAAATATTACCCTGTAATATTTGTTATTTATTTGTTATGGCATATCATAATAAATATCGTTGGTGACCACGGATTGAAACGAAATTGATTCTAGATTATATTTTTCTTTCTGATATAAAAACCTTAAAACGTAAACTTTATTAATTTTATTTTAGAAAAGTTAAATAAAGCAAGCACAAATAACAGTTCAATGCAATTTTTCTTTGTTTAGATTTTCAGCAATGTTACAGTTTTGTATTGGTGATTATCTGTTTATCACTAACTAGCGCCCAATGCTTTAATTAGTAAAATGCATTTTCCTATTGCATTGTATTTTAGTTCAATCTTTGTCGAAAATGAATCGTCTTTTTTCATTAATTTTTATTTAAAACTGAAGAGTAACAAGAGTTGTATTTTACTAATGTGCCTCCTCTAGGGGATTTTTTAAATTATTTTTAACGATTAGTTTGTGTAATTTCTCATGGTTTGATTTGATTTCCAAATCAGGAAGATGTTAAATAACATTAAATCAAAGATCATTTCTTAAAATTACAAATTATTGCTTTTATTAAATATACAACCGATTCCTATTAAAATTCCTATTCTGTTTAAGCTGCAAAACTTTGGAAACAACTTGGTCCTATCACTATACAGTAACCTTGTACAAATATTTTGAAGGGTGGTCTAAAAATTCCTGCTTCTCATTAACCTTTACGCCTTACTCTTTGAATTCATCTTATTGATGTGAAACATCTATAGGCGCAGGTATAAACCGGATCGTTGGTGTGGCGACGCTTGCCGTGGCGACTGGTCGCCACGCTATACTAAGGTCTATATGTAGTAGAGTGTACGGTATGGCGACGTGTCGCCATGCGCAACCGACTACGCGACCCATTCCTCACTCAGTTCGACGCTGTTGTTTACTACGGTACACATAACCTGTGCTTTATTATTTTTGTATTAATTGTAAATAAATGTTTATTAAATAAAATCACCATTTTCTGTAAGAAATTCGTAATACTTTATTTTTTCATTATGCTATATTTAGTTCCTGTAATAATCTTGTCTTTTATGCATATTACTTGTATGAACACGATGTTTCACATCTGCCAGGCGTCCCGTGACGGCTCACTATTTTTTTCTTTTTCTCCTGTTCTTTAACTATGTTAATATTTTTAACATTTTTTGGCAATATATTGCAACTTTAACTTGTTTTCTTGTTTTTATACTAAGTGCGTTTAACCATTTGTAGCTTTTGTTTAGTGTAGAATCAATCAAATTTTTTAGTCTTGTATGTTACTCAATTTTAAAATTTGAACATTAGTCTACTGAATTTAAAAATAGGTTCATCATGTAAACATTTTCCTGTCTGTATGCATGTTTATGTCTATAAATATGCTATATATATATATATATATATATATATATATATATATATATATATAGTATATAAGATAGATATACTGTTTATTCGATCCTAATAGTGATGGCAAGAAAAATATTTTAAAAAACTACAGATTATATAAGACTCTTATTTATTCATTACCAATGATCAAGCGAAATAAGTAAAGATTGGTTTCTTGTCTCTGTCCGACAACGTTTCCAAAATAATAAACTATGTAGTCTATGGAATAGAATAAAAGGTTTCGAATGTTTTTAAATATTTAATATTAATCAGTATCTACTTATAAATTTAAACACACCTATATTTTTTATGGTACTTCTTCATGGTATATGTTTTGTAATTATTCCATGTCCGTTCTGTGACTATCCTTAAATCCAAGATTTTTTTCGTACCTATTTCTACCGCAAATAAACTATTATATGTTCATAGAGCTGTACATTACTTCTTTGAAAAATAGTTTATTTAATTTTTTCTTGATCCCATATACAATTTCACGCCATTTTTTATCACAATTTTCTTTGAGCAAACTAACCATTGTTGATTGATGATCGTCAAGAATAAGTACAGTAAAATCTTATTTGCAACTATTCTAGAAAACTTGACATGCTGTGAATCTTTATAAATTTAATAATATTATCAATTTATAGACATAAACATGCACACAGACAGGAAAATGTTTACATGATGAACCTATTTTTAATTTCAGTAGACCAATGTTCAAATTTTAAAATTTAGTAACATACAAGACTAAAAAGTTTGATTGATTCTACACTAAACAAAAGCTACAAATGGTTAAACGCACTTAGTATAAAAACAAGAAAACAAGTTAACATTGCAAAATATTTCCAAAAAAATGTTAAAAATGTTAACATGGTTAAAGAACAGGAGAATAAGAAAAAAATAGTGAGCCGTCACGGGACGCCTGGCAGATGTGAAACATCGTGTTCGTACAAGTAATATGCATAAAAGACAAGATTATTACAGGAACTAAATATAGCATAATGAAAAAATAAAGTATTACGAATTTCTTACAGAAAATGGTGATTTTATTTAATAAACATTTATTTACAAGTAATACAAAAATAATAAAGCACAGGTTATGTGTACCGTAGTAAACAACAGCGTCGAACTGAGTGAGGAGTGGGTCGCGTAGTCGGTTGCGCAAGACGACACGTCGCAATACCGTACACTCTACTACATATAGACTGTATATATACCTTAGTATAGCGTGGCGACCAGTCGTCACGGCAAGCGTCGCCACACCAATGATCCGGTTTATACCTGCGCCTATAGATGTTTAACCTCAATAAGATGAATTCAAAGAATAAAAGGCGTAAAGGTTAATGAGAAGCAGGAATTTTTAGACCACCCTTCAAAATATTTGTACAAGGTGCACTACTATGGGTTACTGCATAGTGATAGGACCAAGTTGATTCCAAAGTTTTGAAGCTTAAACAGAATAGCAATTTTAATAGGAAACGGTTGTATATTTAATAAAAGCAATAATTTGTCATTTTAAGATATAATCTTTGATTTAATGTTGCTTAACATCCTCCTGATTTGGAAATCAAATCAAACCATGAGAAATTACACAAACTTATCGTTAAAAATAATTTAAAAAATCCCCTAGAGGAGGCACATTAGTAAAATACAACTTTTGTTACTGAGTTTTAAATAAAAATTAATGAAAAGACATTTCATTTTCGACAAAGATTGAACTAAAGTATTATGCAATAGGAAAATGCATGTTACTAATTAAAGCATTGGGCGCTAGTTAGTGACAAACAGTTAATCACCAATACAAAACTGTAACATTGCTGAAAATCTAAACAAAGAAAAATTGCATTGAACTTTTATTTGTGCTTGCTTTATTTAACTTTTCCAAAATAAAATTAATAAAGTTAACGTTTTAAGGTTTTTATCAGTCAGAAAAATATAATATAATTAACTCAATATTATGCTGTTTAATACTAAATTAATTTAATTAAATCTTTTATAATATTATGATTTATATATATATATATATATATATATATATATATATATACATATATATATATATACATATATATATATATATATATATATATATATATATATATATACATATACATATATATATATATATATATGTACATGAAATTATAGCTGTATTATTTATATAATTTCTCAAAATTATGTACAAATAAAATAAAGCAATATAGCTCACTCCCGAACAAAACCGGCTACTGCCTTTGGAAAATATTGCCAGTCGCCTGTCTCCCTGATACGATCATAAATTTTATAGAACAAGCGCGTTACTGTCAAGTAAAGAGGTCGGAAAAATAATTGTATTAGTTTGTTTTCATTGCAGAAAAATATAAGACCTCTCTCTCTCTTTCTCTAGGATAAAGTGTATTAAAGCCGACCGCGATTCAATGGCAGGAACAAATAATATTGATGGCCTGTCTAGATTTACCCACTTACTTCAAGAACTGTATCATTCAATCCATATAGAATGGAATATAATTTATCGGAGCACAATTCGTCACTAAATTACATGCTTTTTTGGCATCTAAAGAATCAATCTATGTTAATAACAAAATAGTTGGTTTTGATAACAATTCCTTGCCATGTATCAATAGGGTACCGTTGGCCCCTTAATGATGGTATTCATAGAAATCGTTAGTATAGCGCGCGAGTCGATTGAATGAATATTACTGCCGCTGAGTGATGTTACAAAAGGATTAATTTCGCAACGTATTATTCATATTGTTTTATTTTTAATGAAGATTTAAGTTATATGTACTCTATTAATATTTCTTCAATGCAAGGTAATTTCATTTAATTTTCATTCTCTGCAAACAGTTTTTGGTATCGTCAGATTTTATCTTTTATAAATAAATGTTAACGCAGCTTGAAATTAATTGAACTTAAAGAAATGCAAAAGTTATTTATAATTAAAACGATTCAAACCCATGTTAAATGTGATCCAAATAAAGGAAACGAACAGTTACATATTTTAATTAAAATTGTTTCCTAAGATAAATGGCTTGCGACTTTGCTGAAATAAATTACTCTATCCTCTTTGCAAGACATGTAGGATAAATTTGAAAGTGAGTATAAAAAGGAAATGTGAATGCAAATAATCTTGCAAAGTCTGGGTAAGGACAATGTAATATTTAAACGCGCGATTTTTTGGCGGAAATTTGAGCGCGTTTGTAAAATAGTAATTTTAAAATGATCAACCTAAAAATATTGTTAACTTGTCTAATTAGATGAAAGGTATTTTTGGTGTGTAAAATTTTAAAAATTTGTTAACGTTTGCGGATTATAAAATAACTTTATGTAACACATAACAATGATACAATTGCTTCTTGAGCTATTATAGATTCAGATTCTAATTCCTAAATTAGATGATATGTCAATGTTCATTTATTTTTTCTAATTATTCATTGAACTTTCTCCATTCGCTAGAATAATAATTACTTAAAAATTAGGTAATGATTTTTTAAATTTTAATCGAAATAACGATGGCATTATTTATTTAACTGAATGAAACGTTAGAGATTAAAATAATAGATTTAAAGGATTCCAAGGTCGACTGAAATTTAAATCAATATTTACACTAACCGTTGAGTTAATTGGGATCATTTAAATACTGAAATCAAACTTCATTTTTAATATCGTTAACTGATCAAAATTCTAGAGCTCTTACTTTAAAACAAGTAATAGTAGGTTATTTTGAATTTTTACAAATGTATGGTTTCAGTAAATATCCATTAATACCAGAGCTAGTTAAATTAATTCTACTCATCTTTGTTTTAATTTATTGTCTCTATATCTTTTTTACTGGTTTCGTCAAATAGATCAGATAGTTCAAAACGGCCACATTAGTTTCCTCTTGTATTAAAATTCATGTTCATTTGGGACATAATGTCTTTAGTTTAATAATTTACGTAGCTTTCTGTCAGAAAAATATAATATAATTAACATAACAATATAATATAATTAAATTAACTTAACTGAAACTTTTAAAATATTATATTTTTACTAATATTCTCAAAAGTTCGAAAAACCTTATATTTATATCTCGATTAACATATATTTTTTTTATCCCATGTTCCCTAAAGTGTGGTAATCAAATATTACAAGGCAGGGATTAGTGAGTAGAGAAATTAAAAATGTTGTTAAATAGGATTTTGAACAAACAAATTTTTTAATCGATTTATTAAATTTTAGATTGCTTTAAACAAAGAAAGAAACCGAACAAAAACAGTATTGAGATAATATAACTCAATCTCTTTTCACCTTTGAGCCAAATATTTGTTTTATTATACTTACATCAAAGTGAAGAAAGTAGTTTTTAAAGGTGAGAAGAATGTTTCAAAAAAAATTAATGGATAAGTACGAATCACATCGGCGTCTGTCTATATGAATGTACGTACGTATGTACCTACGTATGTACTTAAATATGTACGTACGTGTTCATACATGCGCTGTTAGAGTCTTATAAAGCCTAAAAGACTTTTCATTTTAAATTGCTCAACAGAATAAATAAAATTATGAATTTCGCATGTCGTAACCCTGTGTTATACCACTGAAAATTTAAAACTTAAATCTTCTAATAAAAAATGATTGGATTGGAACCTAACAAATCGTAGGCTATTTATGTTGGCCCGTAATGGGTACATAATATTCTTAGTTATTACTGGAAACATATTTTTAATTACAAAGGAGAAAAAGTGATTTTTTCCATATATTAAAAAATTACTCCCAGACCACGTGCGTGCGGGAGAAAATTACCACCATAATTCCGTTGCTATGGTTATGTTGTGTGGTGGCACATATTTCAGAGATTATTCTTTTCTGTAATAATTTGGATAATTGTGCTACTCTAGGTGCTAAACTCTCCAACGATATTTATAAAATAATACGAGAGATTTAGTTTGAAATTGCTACAGCACCCTATTTTTATTGGTACGGTTCCCAAGTTCCTCCCTTTTGACGAATGTTTTGTTTACCGTGATTTTTGCGGGACTCCTCATTTTTTTTGTTAATAAGTATAAATTATGCTAAACTGGAGCAATTCTTACATTTGATTTTAAAAGTAATTACTCTTCCCTCAAACCTTGTTGAGGAATAAAATTATTTTTAATTTTAACATCAATATTTTTGCATTATCCAATTTTGATAATTATTTATTTAGGAGACTAAAATTTTGCCAAAAACGTTTGAAAAATATTGTTACAAAAACTAAATCAAACTATTTACATATACATACATACATATATATATATGTATATATATATATATATATATATATATATATATATATATATATATAAATTTAAATATTTCTAGTAGGATAAATGAATGTATATCTGTATTTAAGTTAAGGTAGGAAACAAAATATAAATATGTCAAAAAAAATTTCGTACCTCTATTTTTTCAGTTTTACTACCTTACAAAACCATTTCCGGCTTAAAAAATTATAACAAAATAAAAATAAAAAATAAACAAATTGATTTATAATATGACGTAGCATAATGTATATTTAAGTTCTGTTATGTTTAATATTACGACTATTTTGTATAAGCAGTGTCAAAAATACACATAGATTTTGAACAACATAAGCGTATATAGAAGAGAATGCGAAGAAGACGTCCCGACTTTTTTCTAAAAATAGTCTACAAAAATTCTAAAAGTATGCTTTTATTTTAAATTATCATCTCTTTCAAATTATGCCTGATTGAAATATCTAAAAAAAACGTTTCTACATTTTTATATTTTTATTTAAACGAAGGGCAAACGAAAAAGTAAGATTCGACTTTACAGTAAACTACTAAGTTATAATAATTATAATGTATATGTTTATGTTTAATTAATAATATTATTATTATTTATTACTATATAACGCTTTTAACCTTTTAAGACATTTTATATATTTCATTATATAAACGAATGAAAATAAGTAAAATTTTAAGCGTTATTAAACAAGAACAAGAGTCAGAAAAAGCCGACAATACACGAAGCTGACCGAATGGCAAAACGCAACTTGTCATCAGAACATTTTAAATTCCATTCAAACGTGACATTAAATGTTTCTATAAAGATATATATAAATCTGCATAAAAATTAAAATTTTGGCTAGGAGGTTATTGAACCCTTAGACATATTTAAAGTTTAAGCTTTTTAAAAATTTGGTTTTTTTCATAATTATGTTTTTTTTATAATTGTTATATTTGTGAATAATTTTCAGCATAAATTCGGATAGGTTCCTTAAAATTACAAAAGGAAATATTTTTGAGATCTTTATTCCTATGTCTCTTAAACTCATACGACATATAAAATAAAATAACATGTATTGGGTTTCCTCCTCCAAAAATCACTGTATTAAGCTTCATAGCCAAATTTTAAGTTTCAAGGCTTCTGAGAAAGATGGCTACTACGTACACATAGATAAATGTTTAAGTAAACTTGTAAGGTTTCTACATTTTTCGTTTTAAGTTTCGTTCTCTATAAATAACGAGCCGATCTAGAACTTTAATTGCAACTTCAATATCAAGAAGTTTGATGAGAAAAGATTATAGTCAAAGTTACGAGGAGAGCTTCCATTTTAGTTTCAATAGCTTTAAGACCCACGCTATTAAACTTGAACTGAGAGCGTAGTATTCGATAATTTTTATGTAATCATAAGATATAAAAAGGTATATTAGAGGACAAAGGACTGAAGTGACCTTTATTACGTTTTGCATTCATTGTGAACAAAATATATATTATAAACTTTAGTACCAAAAGACAAGAAATAAAGTTATTCGATCGTGAGAAGTAATATAATGAAGTCCAAAAACAATTGAAGACGCACCATCTACATAATTTATAATGCATCGACTATCTCATTAATATATAATAGGTTTCAGAAAGTACGCTTTTCTTTCACGTTCATAAACTTGACCTAGTTTAAATATAACTGTGATATCTATAAAACTAACGGAGTAACTAAACTAAACATAACTAACCTAAATGATACTTATGAATAGCAGGAGACTTCATCATTTACCAGTAATTTAGTATGCCTGTGCTAACAATAAAAGTTACGTCATAAATACCTTGAGCAATAAGCGATAAGATGCAATTGCTGATAAATAAGTTCATGAAATATTAGTAGTAAATTATAAATATTGTACGAAAATATTATAATAGCTTATTTTAGTACTTAACTTTTAAAATGTGGATGCCAAGAAATTTAAAAATATATTGAATCGAAAGTACGCCAGTCTACCTTAAAGAATTTAATGCTGGTAGAAAATTGAAATATTCACTTATCTACTCGTAATTACGACTCACTTACTGTTGGATTCATCACGAATTTTCGAGAATTATAAAGCCTACAAACTTAAAATTTCACACCTATATTTCTCTTAGCTTCTAGATGCCCAGTAAATTATTTGAGATTCAACCCTCAAATGTGCAAAAGTTAAGGTTATAGATTGGATAGGCATTTTGAAATAATTGAAGTTAGAGATGTAGTAATAGTACGTTTTTCCCCGAGCAATTTTATGAGGGGCATATATCTAAATATTTTTTTATATAGATGATATTTGGCATACAATTTTTATTTAAAATAATTTTAAAAATACAGCATATTAGCACAATGAATTTAGTCAAATGTATAATGGTTTTCTTTTTTCGTTTTAAAATGAATTGTAATGTCACAACATTACTATGTTCAAATTGTCTTTTTTACGCCAAACACACTTATTTATCTGGTACATATAATATTTCAACTCATATTTTTCCCCCTTTCTAAAATAAAATCACTAAATTACGACTGTTGCAGATTTCTTTACTGGGCTTAAAGTGGTGAATTATTTTTCTCTTTTATATTTTCACACCACTTAGTGCTTGGGAATATTTCAGAGTTCAACAACTTAACATAAAATATATAATAGTTTAGAATAATTTATGACTTGAAAGATAATTATATAATTCCACACAATCTTATTCTATTTGTTTTACATAGTTTGGTTACACTCGCTCATAAACACTTTGAGCTGTCTCCCCCTCTCTTTTAATCCTCAGGAAATGGAAAATTAATACTTCGGCCCTTTTTAATCACATATCCATGATAGATGTGACACTCTTTACAAATGGAAATATATTTTGATAGTTTGAATACATACCTGCGTAACTTGCACGAAGACTACCTAAAATAATTATTTTGTCAACATTAGTATAAAAATAAATAGTGAGAACTTTAAAGTTGGTTGTGAGATAATAATATTTAATGTATTTTTACATTTTACTTGCCGTGTGTGCATTTAGAATGTGTAACAAACCCTCTCCAGCTCTGCTTATTATAACTTCGTATTACAGGAAAAAATTACAGTGAATAAAAGCATTGCAGGTGCCATTTAAACTTTTCCTACTAAAACAACGTGGCAGTTTTATGCTTGTATTTGAAACGCATGACATTAAAAACCTACGCATAATAACTGGAAAGATGTAGCCATCAACGATGCCCGATATAGCCGTTAATAAAAGCTACAGGTAGGGAGATGGTCCGACATTTTGATATAGCACCTCGTTGAGAAGCAGAAATCTCCCGCATAGTCCAGCCGCTGCAAAAAATGGCTTTCAACCGCGTCTTCCATTACTCGCAATCCCGCGCCCTGAATATTTCATGCGCAGAGCCACGCACCACTGACCGCCTGCGTCTAATATATTACTTTTGGAAATTCAACATCTATTTATATACGATTTGGCTGGCTTAGTTCTAGTGGGGATTAAGCGGCGAGTTGCACTCAGCAGATGAAAACCTGGGCGCGAGCTTACTTCATGTTATTTTTGCTGGCTATTTCTGGTATACGGTATTTTTACGTAGAAATAAATCAAAATGTTATCTGACGTGGAACAAAAAGTTTACTTTTAATTTTTAGAGCAATGTAGGCCATAAATATCATTATTTTTTCTAAGAAATTCTGTAATAAAAAAAGTTGAAACACACATTTCTAAAGTTGAAATGAGAGTGTAGTGTTTAGTTATTTTGAGGTAATTATAAAATATAACAAATGGTACATCAGAGGACAAAGGTCAGAAATGACACTTGTAACGTTTTGTATGCATTATACAAAAAATAAATATTGTAAAATTTAGTATCAAAAGACAAGAAATAAAATCATTGAAACATGAGAAGTAATATAACCCTAAATAAATAACAAAAAAAATTGAAATTCATAACGATCACGTTGCGTGAGGAACGCATATTTTGCGTAACTTCTAGAAATGATTGAAAACACATGCAAAAAAATAAAGAGGCCGAAACAATCGAAAACGCGTGGCATCTCCACGCGTTTTCGATTGTTTTGTTTCCAATCACTGACGGTATGTCGGAATACTTGCTCGTGTCGTTCGCGCTACCGTATATTTTTTTATGCCCGAGCGAACTGAAAGAAATTTCACTTCAAAAATCAGTTGCCAAAAGTCACACGAAATATGTCAATTATATCGATATCATCAATACGTTTTTGTTGAAAATATTTTTGCAACAAAAAAAGAATTGTATAAATACATTGTACATAAGAAAATTCTTTCAACATATATACACTTAGTAACTTGTAATTGATAATATGATGTTAATCATTTGAAATATCATCAAATAAATTTGTGAGAGGTGTGATGCACACGGTTAGGAACGAGGAAAATGTCGTCATGAAGGGACAAACAAAATATTGAAATATTAATCGTTCAAAAAGACGACTTTCTTATAGATTTTCGTTAAAATTTCTAATTTTCCTTATTTGGAAACATAATATTTCTATAAATTGTTTTCCTTTTTGTTGATATGACGCCTTTATCACGCTTTCCGTTTTTTCGTAACTTTTTCGATATCTATTTAATACTTATACAATTTCAGGCTCAAATTTCCAAAGTCTCGTCAAGAAACGGGACCACAAAGGCCGAGACGTGCGATTGTTTAACATAGCTTACAATTAAATAGGTTAAAGTGTTACGGTATTTTAGGAAAGTTCGCTCACAATTCGGCTTGCTTTGATATCGCTGTTTACATTGTTGAGGATAATTAATGATCCCACTATACCTTCGCTTATAAGTTTCGCGTTAAATTAAAGCGGTTATAATTATAAACGTTACAGTATATTTAATATACTGACGAAAACGCTTTTATATATTAACATTGAGCACATTTTGTCGTCGAGTTAGCGCCGCCGTTACCGAGTGCTTCGAAAAAAAACAAAAACCGCAGAGAAGCAATATCATTCTTGAAAATAAACAAACATAAATCAAGACTTCTATATCCAATTTTCATAATATTAAGCTTTACGAAACCAGGCGCGCCATTTATATTGGCCGTCAAGATGTCTAAATGTCTCAGTTTTGATTTTAATAAAATTTCCACGCAAATAAAAACAACTTTATTCGAAGGAAAACAAACATTTATTGTGGATGCCTTCTTCTCATACTCGTTATATGTAAATATAAATATATACAGCTTACCATATTAGCTAATTTAGGTATATAATTGTTTTTTTTCTGGTATGCAATTAAAACTTACACAAAGTGAAATGTAACACTATTTCTTTTGCATTACATAGAAACAAATGACGAAAATATAGAATATTTTTTGCATTATTTAGACAATTTTATTATCTAGAGCAACGTGTAATGATAAATACAAAATGTATAAAAAAAACCATTATCGATAAAAAAAAATTAAAAAATTGTAGAAATGCGCATCCGAGATAGGATATTAAAACATTTTTACGCCTGTCGAACTGAATTATGATAAAAAATAATCTGCATATCATTTAGTGAAATGTTTCCAGTTTCAGCATATAATATAATTTCATGAAAACTGAAATTATGCCCAACAAATTTATTTTTCGCATATAGTTATTTGTTTGCATTTGAATTACTATGCTTATTTTTTTTCTTTTAGGCTGAAATTAGAAATCTGTTAATAAAAATTATCTTATATGTTTAACTCTAAAATAACAGCTCAAAATTATATTTACCGATCCTCTGTTAGAAAAATCCACTTAATTCTCCTAATGATTTAAACCTTGAATACAAAAAATGTTCTTTCGAATAAATCGATATGGTCAATGCATATATAACACACAACATTAAGTGGCCCTCTACCTACGTATATGTTCGTATCTATAGGTAACCAGTGCTTAGATATCCTGTATAGAGGTACTAAGAAGATCTGTGTGGCGAAAACGCTCCAACAGGCAAAGGCTGTTGCGAGCTTCCAAGATAATGATGATTGATGGTAATGTATCATTGTGGCGTGTCCCTGCGCATAGTCCGGTTTCTAAGAAGGTGGCTATGTCACGAGTTCCGGTAATCTAAAGGAACGTGCCGATGGGTTGGGTTTCGATATAAATACGAACTGTTTCAAAGAGAGTTTTCGTTCAACTAACATGAAGCTTTATGGAGTTAACCACTCGAATATTTTCGCGTGCGTATACAATAAAGTTTTCCCAAAATCTAAACATGTTTATCGATTTCTTATGGAATTATGGGTTCATATAAGCCGAAAGGTCTGAACTTCAACTTCTCTTCCTTCAAACAATCCTTTTATGGCAGAAATTGCTTTAAAAAAGAAATACGAGATTTGTCAAGTATCCTGTGTTTAAAAATAAATTAGGAAAATTATTAATTTATTTTCTGAGACTTGGCTAAAACATTAGATGTATGACAAATTTAATATTTGCTTATGGATTGTCATGGAACAAATTATACTTCTTGATTGATCATTTCAAGATAATATTTTGTTTTTGTATCTACGAGGAAATGCATTGAAGAATGATTCAGTCTACATTGACGGTCAAGATATAGTTTATTAAGGTCAGAAGGTATGCGTAAAGTATGTTATTTGTAAAACGTATTTATTTATATATAATTATAGAGTCAAATCATATCTTTCAATATTAGGAACTTAAACTTACCAAATATATTACAAATTGACATAAGATTTGAGTTTTACCAAAAATGCCTTTAAAGGAAATTAATATTTATACCTAATAATTACTAAAATTTCCATAATAATCAATAATCAAGTAAAATGAAAAAACTTTAAATGTATCTATAATAGGAATCTCTAAGTTTTAGTCAAATTAAAACGTTAAGAAGTTTTTTGTCAAAAACAATAAAATACTACTTTTAATTTATTTATAAAAAAATTATATTTAAACATGTTGTTTCAGTAATAATCCCTGGACTAACACATCGAAGTTATCGGCAAGTTAAACGCTATTTCATTTATTTTCTTGGTTAGTTTCCCATTTAATTTAATTTACTCAATACACTCAGCTAATAAGAAATCAATCTGTCTTAAATTATTATTAAAAAAATTATGCAGAACATTATTTCTTTAACTTTTTAATATTGAAGTTATTTCGATAACAATAACCGTTAGATATTCGATCTAATAGACCGATAGACGGACAATAAATTCTATGTAAATGTATAGATTATAAATGTACAGGATACATTTAATTTTTTAGAACACCAAAAAAAATATTGGTCCTTCACGAACAACAATCTGTTCACGCCAGTGCCAACCCAATGCAAAATAATTAATTCACTGCTGTCGCTACCAAATCGTGGAATAAACATAATCGCCGAGTTAGGAATTCTATTTTTTGTGTTAGCTGCAATAAATTCACCGGATGTGCTCATATTTCGCATGTGTAAAAGAAATATAGACTTTGCCGTGGCATTGATAGTTATCGCGCGAATCTAAATTTATCGAATAGCGAAATGTGAAAGTGTCTGAAATGTGAAAATATGCAAAAGATCTTTTGTAATATATAGAGACAGCCATTTTTTATGCTGTCAAAAACACATTCATACACTTGTTTGCAGAAGCCAAGGCATATAATTTACGCGACTGAAGCTTACATTTCATTATTTAACTTAAAATTATCTCAAAGTTATCGTGAAAAGTTTACCAGATTGACCAATATCTAAGATGGCCTCTGCGTAACATTCTACATTGTTATATATAATGTTTTTTTCCTTGAAATTAGATTTAATTAATAGTGGCTAATTTAGGTGCCATCGTTCTTCATGCTGCATAAATCGCTGAAAGTTATTCATCTTTGTGAATTAGAATAATTTAATCCATAAAATCTCTTTGTAGAAAATTTTAATACACTATAAACCATCAGCCAGATAGTGAATAAATATTTATAAAGTGATTTTATTAAAAATAATTGTACTTTTTAATGTTTCTTTCGTTTATTGAACTCATTGTCTTAGGAAACTTGTGATATTGCCTTGTGAACACTGCCCCAGTTTAAAATGTTTACAGTTCATTACAAGTTATCAGTTTCAGCCAGAAAGTTTGCTTGTTTTATAACTATTTATATTGTATTTAAGATATGAAATATATTTCCTGCATTTATCTTTATTTATCAATAATTTTTAGTTGGAAATAAAAGACATAAGAAACTCTCAATAATTATTTTAGAATTGTTTAATATAGTATATATTGAATACTAAATCCTTTTATATTTAGTCATACACGTTAAAAATATTTAATTTGTGTAAAATTAATTTAGATTGTATTCATTTCTCATACTAAACTATATTGTGTACTAGAATTAACATATCTACATTCAGATACTTATACTTAAGAAAAATACATTTTTATAAATGCGAATTTGTACAATTTAACAGAAATACAAACATTAATCCTTAGACTATTAAAATAACTCATACATTTCAAGATTAGAAATTTTGTGTTGAAAAAATGTTGTTTACCATATAGACATTTAATACCATTTACAAAATAAGTATACAAAGCGATATATTATGTATATAAATTTTATTATTGCATGATACCATCAGAAAATATTAGACTACGCGTGAAAGTCGAACGAAAAAAGGGCTGATGTAGAAATATAAAATATTTCATACAAATAGCTCTATTTTTAACACTGTCTCCAAAATCCTTGCCTATAATATAAACGGCTAAAACTAACTTCAGCACCTAAAAGAAGCCGAAAAAACATTAAATTTTTGAAAACGGAAACCTTAATTTCAAGGTATATGAGTATGTACTTAAGTCATCTCAAGGAATTTTATCAGCACTAACATCCTAAAAGATATAACTGTATAATATTTTAACAAATTTCATATGTCTGCAAAACGGAAAACGTAGATCAAAACAGTGTTAAAGTCCAGTTAACAACGCACATTCTCGTTCATTCTATCATTTTCGGGAAATCATTTTGATGTAAAAGAAAAAATAATTTCCTACTATTTGTTAAGATAAGCTTCTCCGTAAAATACATTCATTGTGTAAGCAGTAGCCTTATCTCAAATCAAAAGGTGTTATGTTCCCGATATTATAATATTATCGGATGTGTATATTAATAGCATATATTAACAAATAATGTCAAAATTTCTTGTTATGGAAGTCACTGCGAATAGTTTTTAAGAAATGAAAAAGAAAATTTAAAATTTTACTCCTCACCCCCCTACTCATATTACTTGTTATAATCTTTATTATAATTTATTTTAAACGGTTAAACCATCTTGCACCTGTTCGATTCAAACTATCGGCTTAAAATGGTAGGTATATTTATGAACATTGTACGGGTATTATATTAAATATACTTTGTATATTATTAACTAAACAAATAACACGTCATTTTTACAATATTTACGGCTCGATTTTTTTTCAAACTATCTGATAATTCGCCCTTTAATTTTAAACGAAAAATGCCAGAAAACGAAATAAAATGTGATGTAGACTACAACATTTTTACGATTCCACTTGAAAAACCTCACCAAAAATAAAATAAATATTTAGTAAAAGACCGTATTTCATCACGCAGTTCAAAATGATTGAATATTTTATTAGATATGCATTAATTTTCATATTTTTTTCGTTGATTTTTCCGTTTTCATGATAGCAAAGAAAAGAAGTCTGTAATTCGTCATCGACTTTCCTTTAATTTCTCCGCTAAATACAGCTCGTTAACTAACCGAAGGCTGTGTCGGAGACGTCTTTGAGACATTCCTCTAAATCGCTTGTCTTGCCAATGTTTAACGTTTTAAATATTTATAAGTCCATCCATTTTTCTTTTCAGTGACCGGGGTTAGATCGAGACGATAAGAATCGTGAAAAACTGGAGAGCGCGCTGCTAAGTACGTGTAATGAATGCGAAGTACACAATGCAACATGCACTCATTATTTACTTTGTGAATGCACTTTAATTCACTTAGAATTTCTCATTGTGACGTTCACTTGGTAAATTTATGACTCTTCATATGGAAGTCAAAGTAGGTCAGCGCGATGAATGGCCGAGTAAAGAGTCGGTAAGCGACGCTTTGAAGACTATTCATTTTAAGATTACAGAAATTGACTTGCAAAGTTTTTGCTACTTATGAAGTTAGGAGAAATATTGTCGGAGGCTTTTTGTGTAGCGACGGCGATCGATACGCATCGGAGAGTTTAAAGCAAGAGTATAGTCATTAGTTGGATAAAACTAAAGTCAAAGACCAGTCAAGCGAAATATTTAAATTAAAATTTCTAATTATTCTAACCTTCATTAGTACTTAGAGTTAGAGTTTTCTTACATTTTACACGTTTTGCGATGGATGTAAATACCTACCTACACTAAATTATGAGTGGAAAGTATTGATTGTATTGATAATAGAGGGAGTTTTCATAATTAATATGACTCTGTGTTATTTTATTTAAAAAAAAATTACGTGAAATCAATATAAACCTGTTATACATGAGTAGAACTTACGCTACGATGGTTTCGTACATAGGAAATTTTAAATATTTAATCATTTAAATAAAATTTATTTCAAAATTAATACTATTTCACTATATAAACAAATTGCGTATTATCTATAAGACAGGTGTAAATTATGTTGAATTTCTCCACACTATAAGGACTATATCCTTATATATATAATAGTTTATAGTTTTCCTCGTTGTAGTTTTACAATAAACTTTACCTTAAACTATGATTTTTTATGACTTTTGGTAGCTCAAAAATAGGATGGACAATTTTTTTCTGAACATTTTCCATGATATTTCTTGCTTTTACTATAATAAACGGGCGATAAGTGCACATTTTTTTTTGAGGTAAGAAATCCTGACTATTGTTATTGTGTTTGTCGAGTGAAGTAATTACTTAAGTTAAATACCGTACGCATAAGTTTAAAACATTGGCGTTTTACAAATATTATAAGTATCATAAAGTTATATGATTTATGCTACACCGATGACGTGGAGTTATGTGAATCAAGTGAAAGACGGACATATTTCTTTTTTAATTTCACCTCTCTTATACAAAAACAGTACAATAGAAAAAGGAAGTAGTCTTACATAAAATTAACGTTTTATAATAATTTCTATTGTTAATATATCGATACCACTGTAATGTAAATTAGGGATTGATATCTGATACGTTCGGTCATAATAATTTTCTAAAAAATACTTAAATAGCCACAAGCAGTAGCGTAAATTCCAGATTAATTCACAATATTCTAATATTTATTATGATGTCTTCTCATGTATGTTTTACATGCAATGAAGGTGTCATATCTATTAATACAAATACTACTTGACTATGAAGAAAAATTATTAACACCAAATTGTTTCACCGTAGGATTTGTATCGATCTAAGTTGAAAGCATTCTACTTAAATTTTATTGTTTTTAAAAGTTGTTGGACTCGCTTGTATAGTCTTTTTTTCTTTTTTTACGTTTTTGGAATTTAAAGACTTCTCGTGGCGACTACTGTTTCATCAATTTATAATAAAAAAATAATACGGATTAATTAGGTTATGAAGAATTATGTCTCTGATATTCCTGGGAATGTAAAAATATTCACCTGTAAAGAAACAACTATTTTAACTTTATGTTCTATAAAAATATAATTTTAGATATTGAAATGTAGATGAAAAATGTATCCCTAAAAAGTATAATGGAACGATATGCAAATTTTATTACCGCTCTATTTTCATTATCGCATCGAGACTCGAATAAAAGTACCATTTTCAAAAATAAAGATAAAGATATTAAGAATCATGGCGAAAATTATATAAGTTTACAAAAGAAATATACCGTACAACCAAAGAAAGAAACGTCAAGGAAGGTTTAAGAAATGAAGCTTAGCAGACGTGAATATTTTTAAATAATGGAGGAAGACAGTTACTATATTAAGTTTAAAAAGAGTATAATACCAATACCTGTACTATACACATTGACCACAAAATTAACAAGTTCTTGTAAGATGTTTGCCCTGAATAAACGAATAGTTTTAAAAAAAAATTCATTGAGATTAGTTTGAAATATTTGTCCATAATTTTATCACAATGAAATTGAATAAAAAATAACTGGAGATGGCAGTTTATATTACCCATGTAAATATAGATGTAATTTATATTATACAAAATATAAAGACCAGAAACTTTGATTATCAAATAAAATGAATCTGATTTTTTTTTCAAATGCACGAGATTGCTTTAGTTTTATGCCACTTAAATAAATGGCAAATTAGGATATGTAAGTTTGTTTATAAATTACTCCCAAACTTCCGACTCCGGATCATAAAAGTCTTATGAAGCCAAAATTCGCAATATAAAATTTTTACTACTCCCAAACTTCCGACTCCGAGTCACAAAAAGTTTATGAAGCCAAAATACGCAATATAACATTTTTAAAACTGAATAATGTTAGTCAAAATTAAGGTCATTCTAAATATTAAGTGTGCTTAGTCTTGGCAAAACTGATTCTCCTACTTGAAAGGAAACTAAGGAATTACAGTAATGTAAAAATATCAGAAAAACTGAAATAGGGCATTGTAGTCATTTTACCTAAAATTGTATCCATTTAATAAACCAAAATATTTCTTCTCATTTTAATTTACAGCCAAAAATATCCAATTTATTTTATACATCCTTTAACAAAATTAACATTTAAGTTAACAACCATATTTTTCTAAACTCACGTAAAACAAATAAGTTATAGTTGACACTTATCGGTTACAATTACATAAGGTAACTTTAAAAACTGAAAAATGTAAAAGTCCATGACAATGGATCATAAACGTATTAAAAATGTACAATATATATAAAAATACTACAGCTCACATTAAATAGTAATAATTTAAAGGAAGATCTTGAAATAATTTTAAATAACTAATATATTTCAAAAAGTTCTTCAGAGTACTTCAATAGTATTGCAAATAATCAGATTAAATTCAGTTCTATCTGAAAAAGCTTTCTTAAAAATAGGTATAAAATTGTAAAATTGCTACAAAAAGATACAAGTGATGGAAAAATATTTAAAATATTGGAAGCATTTTTAATCTCCAAGAAACATTTTCGGAGAGTTGAATTAGTTCTTGACCAAATAGCTTGAATGAAACTTCCTTACTAATTCACTTACAATTCAATAATTTATATACAAACAATTCAATGGCCTCGCCTAAGAGGGTAGGGCTGAGAAAGAGATTTGTATAAAAGATTTCAAAAACGAAATGATTAAATATTATTTTTCAGCAAGCTTTCAGTTGTAAGCCAATCATCTGCCAGACCATTTCTAAATTATTGCATTCCAAATTTATTATTTTCTTAAACAGAAGGCTCACGATGGATTAGTAAAAAATTTGATTCCTTTATTACTTATTACTTTAATTTAATGGAATATTATTATAATTATTATTATTAATAATGAATATTATTTATTAAATCGATTAAATTTTATTTAAAATTGATGAAATTAAAATTCATTATTTTAAAAATTTAAATGAATACCCAACATTCCACTGATTATAAAATCGTGTATTGAACGGTATGGTGGATGATTGGCTAACAAAAAAAAAAAAAGACTGCAGAAAAATAAAATGGTGGACCACTCATCTGTCAACTATATTATAATAACTAGATACTCAAATTCTAAAGATATCTTGAGAGAGCAATTTCATCTTGTATATTTTTTGTTGCATTAATAAAAGTTCAGTCTTAGCATTTCTTTATAACGCGCCTAAAGAAGTTTAAATTTAAAAAAAAATAATTTGGTCCAATTAACTAAACATTTCAGACCAAAATTTACAATGACCTTCACCCTAACTGGTAAATAAAAAGGCAGCATTTTGGGAACCACGTTACAGGGTATGAAAAGGAATATTCCAAAATCGAAGTACTTGGAGACTTAAAAATTGAAAGAATTGTTTTCGGAATTAGGCGTTTTGGGAATTACGGCGATAAAAATTATTTTAGAATTAATCTTTCACTCACCTTTTCCGACAGGAGCAGTCACGAATGAGAATTTGGGATTATTTCAAAATATTCATTTTATGGTGGAGTTGACTTGACTTGGTTGAAAGTAGAAGGTGGACATAGGTATTGGATAGTATGTCCAAAATTTGATAATTCAGAAATTTTATAATATTTAAGAAACGCATACCCCTAGCGATAACAGGCTATTCCCAACCCTTACCTCCGTATGTAAGGAAGTTACTGAAGGAATTACTTTATAAAAAAAACAAGTTAATTACATATTCTGTACTCACAATGCGTACGATGTTGCAATTAAAAGATAATTAGAAAATAAAACCAAACAATACAAATATCTGGGTGGTTATTGCGAAGCAAGTTGGGGATTACAAAGATGTTATAAAGTGCACACTGTACATATATTTAAGACAAGTTTTAAAGGACAGGTATTATCACCATATCCTAATTTATTTTTCCATAGTTAAGCTTGATTTCATTTTGGGTATATTTTTTTTAGTCATGCATTCGCCGCTAATATGTAAATCGCTTTTTAATATAAGCGGTTTATAGCAAATGACATAGAGTCAAATGTTCATGAATAATTAAAATGACGTTGTTGGATTTTACGTGATCAATATCATTGTTAGGCACCCGTTTAGTTTTATGTGGGTTGAGGGTGGAAAAATTGTGTGTGGGTCAACCCTGTTTTTGTTGTAAGTCTAATAAATTAAAAAACAGATATAAGGAAAACAAGTTTAACGTAACTCAGCTTTGCCTAACGAGCTAAGTCAAATTTGTCCCAAAATTGAATTATTTTTCTATGTTGATAAAACAATTAAGTTGAAGAGCATGATCCCCCTACCTGTGATTAATATAATATTAATGCCGTCTTACCTCATCGTTTATCCATAATGTATATCCAAATTTACTAAAAATATCTTCATGAAATAGTGAATATAAAATTTTTAAATATATATATATATACATACATATATATATATATATATATATATATAATATATATATATATATATATATATATATGTATATATATATATATATATTGAAGGAAATAGAAGGAAACAAATTAATGTATAACGGAGATGATCTATCATTATAACTAAAATATTATTTTAGGACGTGTAAGCACGTAGGATATAATAATGCAAACGATAATTAACAATATAATACAACGTCCGTTTTTTGGAAATATACATTTAAAGTATTCAAGAAAACGTCTAAATACCTAGATTCATCATTTTCCCACAGATTATATGAAAATATAAATTTTGGAAATTTATCAATATATTTGTAAATGTGATTATAAATAATGGATGCTCTTATAAATATGTAAAACTAGTATTACGATAGAATACGTGGGTGTACCCATGCATTCGTGAATGATTTCCTAAATTCATTACCTTAAAATATAAAAATAAAGGAATCCCTGAAAAGCGTTTGTTTTATCGTCTTTTATTTTCCATAGTTTCAAATTTATCGATTTATTATGACTCTGCGTAATAATCAAATATTTACTAAAGTGTAATGTAAAATTAGTAAAAACAGAGAGAAATGGCAATTATATGAAAATTAATAAAATTAAAGTGATAACTTAAAATACCATACCATATATATGCTTAACATTTATTTCGTTAAGGTCGGAGATAAAATTGATTACTTGCTTTAAATTTTATTGAATTAATTATTATAAACCAATTGATCTATATATATTTATCCATTTCAGAACATGCTAACGACTAGTTCACGGTTATATTTGATAATGGCATTGAGCTTCTAATCGGATTTAAGAATATAAATATGACAAATATTAAGCTAAGATATATAACAGTGGGTTTGGGGGAAAATAAAGTAAGGATATAGTTTTATCTACTTTAAACTTTAGAACACTATTGTAATTTTGGTACTACTAATATTTTCTTTGCCACCTAGTGGAAAATATCCTCAAAAGTAATCGTTTTTCAGCTGGATGGAGAAAATAAGAAACCCTATTGTGACCAGTTGTTATTAACTAAGAAAGTTGGAATATGAGTATTTACTTATTATGATTAGTTCGTGGCTTAATATTAAGCAGTAACACATACTGAATTCACTTGCGATGACCAAGAAAACGGTTTTAAAATGTTTGTTCCTTAATTACGTTTAAACATTTAGTCAGATTATTACAACTAGACAAAGTGCATGATATGATTGCACTAGATAATTGCATTAATATTTTTGAATTCGTCCCTGTATTTTTGTTCACAATTAATAATTTTTTACTGCAGTATGTCAACATCTGCTCTAATGTATACATTATTTAAATATTTTGTTTATATATCGCTCAAAACCAACATATAAATCCTGTCATACGATTATTTGAAATTTTATTCCGTGAACCTAGCGATAAAAATAATACAAAAATGTGTTCTGATGAAGCCTCTAAACATTTTGTCGTATTTTTTTTTTCAATTTAATATTTTGATTTATGGAATTCATTCCCTCATTTAATATTTATCGGATGTAACCTAATACATCGTTGATGAGAATTCGTGTACAGAACGAATGACATTAATAATTTCTTAGAATTATTAACCCAGAATTTCATAAACATACTCCTCTTCACAATAAAGATTTTTAGAAATCAAAATTTAAAGTCCGATATCGCGGTCCATCAAAGGTTTCTGAAGTAACAAGCTATATATAAGTATATATACATATAAATATATATATATATATATATATTTGTATATTTATATCGAAATCATAAACCATGTTTTGAAAAGAATTGATAATTTTGATTAATTCGTTTCATGCCGTAAAACTGTGAGCAAAAGCTAGTAAAATACATTATTTAATGTAGCCGTAGCAAAATAACGCTTGAATACTTAATTACGCTAGAATTATTGTTAACGAGCTAAATTGAAATAACGAAAATCGACATGAAAAGACACATGTTTATAATGTTGGTTGAATAATTATTTAGCTATAAACTTGTTATATCATCGTTTTGTTAAAGGAGCTTTGGTGTTTGAGGCCGCAGTAGGGTCAGAATGTTGAGGAGCAAGGTGAGGTCTTTCGCACGGAAATATCTCTCACATAAAATTTTTTACGCATTTATTATAATAATATGGATCATATAATTAAATAGAGCCATATACTAATTGATAGACAAGCCGGCAATATACAATCGATATTTAACAAATCATTATTCACCTCATTTCCAAACAACAACACCGCTCCCATACCACGCGCTGAATATTTGATTCCACAACATGGCATCCAAAGCGTCGTCGTTATGCTCACTTCACAAGTTGTCCCGACTAAGTTTGTTTCTTCTTCATATTTAACAACGCCAAGTTGAGTCTTCTCTGAAGGGGGCTCCTACAGATTTGCTTTGCCAATTTATTATGCAGTTAGCGAGATAGGCAAAGCTTGACATGTCATTAAGGTGTCTTTCACTATTCTAATAATTTAGTATTATTTTATCGAATTGATACCATAGTTTGTTATTTTATATAGGAAAAAAAGGTGGCATCTAAAATGTCAATTTAAAAAAGTTTTTGAATCCTGGCTATTTCTTTAACTATTAGTAATATGCTTGCGGAATTAAATATTTTTCTATTATTTAATTTTATTTTTGTGTAATCCACTGGCATTCCCAAGCGAGGAAGTACTTTTTTTTATTATTCAATGATATTCAATATTCTCCAATGCGTTCTTTTAATCGGATTTCACTCTTTCTTGTCAATTGAAACGAGTGAATTTTTTTACAGCTGTCCACCCGTTAGCCTTTTACTCAGTTTTTATAAATTATGACCTATTTGCAAACAAATTCTACATATGAAAATATACATCTAGATGTAGCAAAATATTCCTCTTTAGGTACATTTCTATACAGTTAAATGTTGTAAGAGTTATTTTTTCCCGCATCCTATTCAGTGGATATTATTAGACAAGTTTTTGGAAATTAAATTATATATCTCTTTCCATGTTTTTGTTTTATAACGTCTTTTGCCAATTATTAAGTGATGTGGAATGACTCTGTTATCTTATTATTGTTCAGCCAAAGCATTATAATATAGGAAAAACGGTACATACTATTATTTAAAAAAAAACTTATAAATAAAATTATTTTGATTAATCTGCATTAACATATTTTAGAAAACAACGGACTATCTTTTCCTATTAAAAAAGAAAACCTAAAATCAAAATAAAAGTTAGACTTCAAATATTCTGTACTCGAAAATAATTAAAGTGGCGATATCTCTATGGATTTAAAATGTTGATAAATATTAAACACACTACTTAAATAAGTATTTTTAACTTTCAGATCATTAGAAATTATAGTATTTAAGACAGTTAAATTATTACTGCTCCTCCCCCACGATTTTGCAGCGTTACGTAAATCTTGCAACATAACGTACATTACGTTCGACGCCGTGCTGCGTAATCTGGCGTAAATATTGTAATGTAATCAACGTTACATAGCGTAACCTAATAACAAAATTGCAAATGTTTTTTATTTATTTGTATCATATTTTGTATTAATTCCATTGTATTTGTTTAAACTGTAAAAAGTGCCATAACCTATTTGTATATATACATAATATATGGTTCAATTAATTATCATGGTAAGTACCGATCGATATCTAAAAATAAACTGACCTCCAAGTAAATAAAATACTTAAAAGGTTAAAATGGAATAAAGACATCTTTTTCCATCATATACTCCTACCGATAGATACAAAACTAACTCCAGTTTTGTAAAGTACTTAGTTCTCTTTTAACTTGATCGATTACAGTGTAATTACGAGGCGTCGAAGTAAATAATGCAATTTTAATTTTATATCGATTAGATTCTTTGTGAAATAAATTTGGATCAACCAGGAATACAAGCACCAACGTCGATACAAAGTTACTGACTACTTTCCCTTTTACTTCTCACGCATCATTATGCAAAACTCATTATATCTTAACAATGAGCTGCCGTAATAAAGCCTTACGCATTTTCTGGTGTAATAATGACGAAAGTAATAAGGGGAATGCACATTGTGTTTAAAGCGTTTTGTTAAGTAAAGAATAGTTAAATCTCAAAAAATAACCAATTGTTGTCTAAAAATATTAGTGGTGCTAAAAATGGAAAAACCTAAAAACCTATATCCACGAGTAGAACTGACCCTATGAGGGTACCGTAAACATTTACGTTCTTATAAAGGGCATATAGTATTGAACTAAGCTATTAAGAAATTATGTTGTACTAAACTATTAATAAATATTTTTACAATGTGATTCTTATTGTACTAATTACTATTATACTAAGCTATTAAGGCATTTTTATAACCTGAATACATTGCCTATTATATAGTTCACAGGCGTATAAAAATTATGCTTATTTCAAAAATTAGATTAAGAAACACCGGTATAGTTTCCCTGAAATCTTTGTGTAGGTTTTTGAAAACCTTATCGTTTCAGGATTTTAGGTTGGTACTTCTAGGAATATTCTTCTTTAACACACACAATGTTAATTTAAGAAAATCATATTTTTGAGATCCTTATAAATAACCCTTGCAACGATAATCCAAGTTATATATGGCAATTTAAAAAAAATTGCACTTAATTTGCACCCTCCCAACATTTTTATATAAATATTTTTGGACGGTAGTTATTGAGATACGTTTGGGTCAATAGATTTCATGGCTATACCAAATTTTAAATTTCTACTTCATGCGTTTTCTGTTTGTCACAAAACAGACAAACGGACACGTATATGATCCCATAAGAGTTTTGCTATTCCGTTTGAGGTAGGAAAACGTAACAATCAAATTATCACCAATAATTTAATGCAAAAGTATAGAAAGAATGTAGAATAAAGTAATTAAAGCTTCAAAACCTCATAAGCTGCTGTTATATAAAATTTTAATTCAATGAAATGATTAAACTCTTATAGTATGTACTATAAAAACGTCTTTAAACAATAAAGGTTTACTGGTGGATTTTGGGAGGGAAATTTGTTGTTCGATTTTGTACGGAAAGATTAAAGAATTTTAGTAGCCTGTTGTAAAAGGAAATACTTGCAAAATTATCAGGCAGGAGTTTCGAACTTTTCTCATTTTCGCCTATTTAATAAATTATAATTAAAAGCGTTTCTTAATTATAAGGCTATTAAACATATTTTATATTGCTTTAATATGAAATTTTAAAACTTAAAATGTTACATCTCTCGTTACAACTTTATTTTAAAGAAACATTTTTAGTCATAATGCTAATAGATAAATATACTAAGACAAAAAACAAATATGTAACAAAAGTTTGCATTTAAGAAACAAAATTCGAAAAGATTTATGCAAAATTAAGTTATCCACCAAATAAAAACATAAGTGATAAAAATATTGCAGTTATTTTTGCTATTCGGTAAGTGTATTTTGAAGAAGAAAAAAATAATAAAAACAGAGCCTAATTGCAAGTAATTACTTTCTTTCAGGGGCATAAATATTAAATGTAATGAAATCGTACAAAATCTGAAACGGTTTATATGAAATATCCCCAAAAAATAGTTGCTGTGTAAAATATTTCAATGTGGAAGCATAACCCTAAATTTGTAATATACCTTGGTAAGGTTTCCTTAAGTACATTGCCATTCGCATTAGCAATTAATGTGAGAAGCAAATTTCAGTAACAGAATTGTTGATTCAATGGTTGTTTGTTCCGGGCGCAGCCTTTAGCATTCCGCCCTTGCTCAATTACAATTTTAATTATATTCCAAAAGTTTGTTTATCTTTGACACATTCTCTAACCAACTTGTGCATCTTAAATAATTTGGGAATTCAACAATTTATGGACTTCGTCTTTCATCGGCAAACTTTATAGTTGTCGCTGTTCGGTAGTATGAAAATTCAATTATTTAGTTTTGATTACATAAAGGGAAATAACCACAAATAAGAGTTATCGCATGGTAAGTTAGAAAGGTTACAAATGCTATTCCATTTTTTTGTTTTCTTTAGTAAAGTTAAAAGATCATATCTCGTTTCTATATAATAACTTGTTTTATAACAGTAAATATTTCCTTTAAATTTTCGAAATTTTACCCTTTGTAGTATATTTTCCTATTGATTTTAAAGATGGGAAAAACTAAGTAAGTTTTAACTTGTGTTATTAAAAATTGGACGAAGCCTTGAAAGTTTTCAATTCAAAATTACCACCCCATCACAATTAAAAAGAGCTTACTAAGGAATTTGCATATATAACTTTCAAATATTAAATCTACAAAACATATAAACATAACATGAATATAGTTTTGAGAGATTTAGCCTTTAATAAGAAGAAAAACTAAATAAAAAAAATAGATCGTAAAAATAAATATAAGAAAAGGTTGAAATAATTAAGTAATTTTTTGAAAGTCCAGAAAACATAGATTTTCTTTATGTAGGTAACAGGATATTGGATTGGAAAAAGGAGCTTGGTTTGAAAGAAATTACTAATTTTGAAAAGAGTTATGACTAAATTTCGTCAATTTATACTTTGAGCGAGAATGGAAACGTTGTCAACTAACAAGGGTTGAACGACCCATATCTCATCTAATATAAAAGACTTTGGAGTGCTAATATCTGGAGTGGCAAAAGCTAATCTTTGTAATTTTCTATTAACCACCGACCCCATTATCAAGAAGTGGCCGATTCGTGAGCGAGACGAAGTATATATTTTATTAGCACCGTTGAGCAAACTAATCCATGTATCGCTCATAACACTGAATTAAAGCTACTACTATGCTAGCATTTAAGCCTTTAAGGTCTCTTCTTAATATGATAAATCGAATAATATATGTATATATATATATATTTTAGCTAAATTTTCATAATGTTAAATGATTATGTCATCAATGTTATCACGTATTTTTTATATTGAGCTTCATTACAGTCAATTTACATGAAAAATTCGTCTTAGCGTCATGTTTGGGAAAACTCGTTTGATTAATTTTACTTTAATATTTTATTCGCCGTTCTGTTTTTATTTGATTTTTCTTGAATGTTCTTTTTTACGATTGTTATCTTTTTTTTTATAATGAAATTTCTCTCATCATTTCCAAAAATTGTACGATATTATCTTCGTACGTAATTTTTCTTTTCTCTACTTACGTTTTTTTCCGAGATTTTATTACTTATTGTCAGAAAAATAAAATTAAAAAGTCTGGCTTTAAAAACAATAAAGTAAAATATAAATATCGTAGAATAATTAACTCACCACTCTCCAATTCAAAAATCTAAAATTCACACATTCCATAACGTGTATATATATATATATATATATATATATATATATATATATATATATATATATATATATATACATATATATATATATATATATATATATATATATATATATATATATATATATATATATATATATATAAAATATATATATACCTTATATGAAGCTTACATACCTTCATATTATTTGTTCTTACTAATTCTCATTAGGCACTAATACCTACCTTTCGTATCATAACACGATTAAAATTTTCTCAGTGATTCTATGGGTCTCAATTTAAATTATTTAATGAAATTGGTAACGATTAAGAAAATCTTTTGAAAACCTTTTTCCCAAATTACCTCTGGTTATTTCAAATATACCGTATTTCACTGGACAGATAAATAAAAAACGGAATCTCTCGATATGGTTTTGCTTTTTTATTACATAAAATAAAATAAATAACTATCAATCATCTATCAATATGTGGTCCGAAACTAAACTAGCAATCAATAATTAATGTAGAATCAACAAAGGAACTTTTTAGCTAAGTCCATGCTTCTTACGTATAGACATGCCCCGGGAGTGAAGTTAGATAAATAAATACCTAAAATTACATCCTCAGTACCTCCTGTCAATAAATTCGCTTTGGATTATTCAACAAAACAGAACGACGAAGCATAAACTTACACAAAACTATTCAAATTATACAAAGATATATCTTTACAATAATAAGATAAAATATCATCCTACGCACCGTGGTCTCGGTAGTCTCCATAGTTCCTTTGAGCGACGATAGAGCTGCACAATAGTGAAAGCTCCGCTTACCCGGAACGAATTTATATGCGGCCGACTTTATGGAAATATAAAGTTCATGAGGCATATCGTCGCCGGCATTAGGCGGGCGGCTCGGCCCCGACAAAAACCGTTTAAAAAGATAAAAATGTACAAATAGAAAGTGACTGTGAATAGCAACATAAAGTGAGTTGTTAGAAAAGAATGGACGTATGGGTCGCATTATGATAAGTTGGATATTTTTTAATAACTCACGAACGTGAAAATTCTGAATACTAATTTTATTCCACCCGAGGTAAATTAATGAAGGTTTAAAATACTTCGAATTATATTTGTCGCGTTTATGTTATCCATTATATCACCATTATAATAAAAAGTAAATTTCATTATATTTTTTGTTAAAACGGTGAAAAATTAGTTAACTAGAGTTTTATAAATTTATGTTATATTTGGCAATTTTACTTCAAAAACATATTGTTTTAAAAAAGCCAGAAAACAATGCCGTATTCTCTATTTTGGCCAATTTTCTTGTATTTAAATCTCTAGATTTAGTTAAAAGTGAAATAAATAGTTTACATGTTAATATTTTTTCTTTTATTTTGTTGTTATAAGTTATATATATACATATATATATATATATATATATATATATATATATATATATATATATATACATATATACATATATACAATATATACACACACACACACATTTATATATATATATATATAAATATATGTTATTGTTGTAATTGTGTGCATCTTAATATCATAACAAAATAAATAGAAATATTTATACTTATCTTTCTTCAGCATTAAAAATATGAATAGGAAATTTAAACTATTTATTGAGATTCAGTTATAATTTTGAACTTATTCACAAACTAGTGATCTGTGATTATGAATATTCAAGTCACAAAACTGGCTAATTCTAAGTAAAGACATTTCATGCCTTTGACAGATATTTTTAATTATATAAATTCATCGTTTTTATTGTCAATTTAGGAATACGCTGAGGATACACTGAAAAGGCTACCTAGGCGCGATATTAATCTAGTGATGGGATACCTTAATGTCAAAATGGGATCCACAAAAGCCGACGGCAATCTCAGAATTGTGGTTGGGAGGCCTAGACTACGCAAAAATAACGAGAGATGTGATAGATGTGTACAGTTGAGAGAACTCGCTGACCATTATAAACACCTATTTTGAAAATCGCCCGAGGAGACTTTATACATGGATATCGATAGAAGATCGGACGAGAAACCAGATCGATTATATTGCAGTTTATAAAATATGGAGATCATCAATTAGGTGTACATAAACATACCCAGGGGCTAATTTTGGAAAAGACCAAAATTGCTGATAGCAGATTTCTATATAAAGCTGAAGAGGTGTAGCATGATTTGTATAAACCGCAGGTGAGACCCACACAGGGTGAGTTTCAGGGGCGGTTTTAAAATGAAAGTTGAGAATTTTCGTATGAGTAGCGGTGTGCTCGTACGCAATCACAAAATAGGGTGACAGAACGCCCAATAAAAGAATGGATATCGGAGGAGACATGGGAAGCCATCCAGGAAAGAAAAACAATTGTTAGGTTTAATGCTCACGATACCGAGCGCTGTCGACAAGGGTCCAACATTTTTGTCGGCGATATTATAAAGATCACCTTAAGTCAAAATGTCAGGATACTGAGAATCAAGTACAAATTTTTCACATAAAGACCTTATTTTTTAAGGTTTAAAAGCATAAATCGTGGGCGTTTGAAGACAATGACGACAATTTGCTAACTGAAGTTGACCAAGTCGTAGAGAGATGGCATTCATACTGTGAAAATTCATACGTAACTACATCTTGGGAATACAAAAGCTTGCCCCTATCGACGAGCGACTTCATCACGAAACCTAACATCATCGCGTCAGAGGTCAGAAACGCACGCCGCGGTACTGGTGAAGAAATCATGAATGTCAGGCAGATCATTGTAAAGAGCCAGGGGTTAAATGTGACTATGCCAATATACTTTGTTAACTACTCCAAGGGATTTGATTGTATACGATGGAATTTACTGTGGAGATTTCTAGTGGCAATGGGCGTAATGGATAATGCGCTGGGCGTTGATTATCAAACCTGTACGGTGACGGCACTTCCGGGATAGGAGTAAATGATGTGCTATCTTTACTGTTTAAACCTGGAAAAGCGTACGGCAGGCATGTATTATATCTTCTAGCCTGTGTAATATATATGATGAATTTATAATGAAGAGGGCTTTGGAAGCATGGGAAGGCGGCATCTCTATAGGTAGCTCTAAAATTAGCAATTTAAGATGTGATAATGACATCACTATCTTTGCGACATCAAAAAAAGCTGACTTACTCAAAACTAGCTGACTTGTTCAAAAAAATCTTAGATGAGAGCGAGCAGATTGGACTTTCAGTACACAGAGCTAAAGCGAAGGTTATGGTTATAAATAAGGTGGCCAAATTTTATGAACAGGAGAATTCTTAGACCTACAGTTTGTCAACGAGTTTGTATATATAGGATTGGTACTCATTGACCAAGGAGGAATCGACAGAGAAACTCAAAGAAGGGCGCAAATGGTCAAACTTTGGCAATTATGACCAAACAGAAATGTCTCTAATTGTATCAAAATGAGTATAGTAAGAACTTTAGTCTTCTCGATTTTCCTGTACGGTTTTGAGTCGTGGACAATTCGATCGGTGGAGCGCAAAAAGGATAAAAAAGACACATTCGATATGTGGTGTTGAAGACGAATGCTGCGCATAACTTCGACGGCCAGAAGAACGAACGTATCGATTCGGAAACAACTCAGAATCAAAACGACGCTGTTAATTATCTGCTATCAAAGAATCCTCAGGTACTTTTGTAACACTGCACGCAGGGAACCAAATAACTTAGAAAAGCCCATGGTTATCGGGAAAGTCGATGGTAAACGAACCCGCGGTAGATTTTTTACCCGATGGACTGCGCACGTTACAACGCTCACAGGTTTCCCAATCACATCTTTTATTAAGAAAAAATTTATAAACGAAGCCACCAAAACTTTTAAGAAGGACACGAACTTAGAAAATGAAGAATGCGACGTTGAAGAAGATATAAACGTATATATTTAATAATTTATTATTTCGAAATAAAATAAAAGCAACGTTTCATTTGGAAAAATTAGCAACATAATTCGCAAATTTTTCAAGAAATTGAAGAAATAAATAAGGGTTAATTACCGCTCATGAAATTATCTAAAAATTATAATTGAAATGTTATATGTCAGTAAAACTGCATTGCATTTTCAAGCATAGATATTCTTAAAGGCATTAAAAACGAAACTGAATTTCTTAGAAATATTACATCAACCTCAGAAATTATTCTTTTCAATTTTTCCGTACCGTCTAAGTGAGACGCAATCGACCGTTATGTAATTTTTTTTTCGTTAGTACATTTCAACTAAAAATAAAATAATAGTAAAACCATTATAACTTTCGTCAAGGCCTTGCTTTTCACTTGATTTTTGTTGTAAAAGAGTTTTCTGTTTTTGTCTATCAAAAAGCAACATTAACTAAGAGTCCGTGAATATTATTAGTATTAAATGTTCGTCGACTTAGTCTTCGATTACTTTACAATAAGTTAATTCTTAATATGCTTTTAGAGACAAAAATCTCATGACATTAAGTTCATGTCCCTGAATATCGTAGAATAGAACTTTCTCCAATTGGCTGTATGAATATTGCTCAATTAAAAATGCCCCGAACATCCTACAATAGAACTTTCTTCAATTGGCGGTTTGAATATTGCTCAATTAAATATTTCTTAATATTCTCGAGCTTATTCGTCGTTTGGTAAAATCGTATATGTCTATTAATTTAACGGCACTTCCTCTAACAAACTTGGCTAATTACTTTTAAAAAAACTTTGATGTGAATTCTATATTAACATGAGAGTTTTTTGTTTTGTTTGCCCAAAAGGGCGAGTTATGCAAATTTTTAATCACATGTAAACTTAAATTCGTCGGTCCAGAAATAAGGCAAAGTACTGCTCAAGGGTTATTTAACGGCGAAGTAACTATATATTCAGTACCAGAAGTAGAATTTGAACTATGTCGTTATACTACAAACCAATAATTAATGTAGGCAATAATTTAATTTTCGAGTGAAAAAAGGAACCAAGAACGTATTGAAATCATTGAATAAGTCGAACCCAATTTTTTTAAGCAAAAATGAAAGCGACCCAAATTCTTTATCAATGAAATTACTACTAGCGCACAATTACAGTTATATCACATGTTCTGTGACTACAGTGGTATTAAAAATAAAAAATGTCTAAAACATGTGTTTGTGCGTCGCAAGGTCTAAATGTCGCATGGCAAGGTTGCGCTCTCAGCGTCTAAACAATTAACACAAAAACGGAGAACTGTATTTACGAGAGCACCCATACTGGGTCAGGTAAATAATAATTCTGTGTTAGAAGAATAATCTGCATCTTAGTTACATCCAGTAGCTCTAATGACATCTATATGAACTATATATATATATATATACATATATATATATATATATATATATATATATATATATATATATATATTTATATATATATGTATATGTATGTATATACATATGTATATATATATATATATATATATATATATATATATATATTTCAATATGATAAATGTAATTCATAGATATGTTGGATTAGAAAAATTGGGACCAACAGGCACAAAATGTACGGATGAGATTTTGATTAGATGCTATTATTCATATTATAGCATCTATAGAATTCGCATTATGAGAGTTCCGTTCACGTTTAGGCCTTTAAACGTTTAAGTGTACATGGCTTTTCTAATAAACAAATCACAGTTATTAATTTTTCACAACGTAAATATATCTCCTACTTCTTCTCCGGCCTATGACATTTCGATAAATATGAGTATTCGTTGTAGTTTTTCTGTAATATTTTTTGTCAGATTTTACCAAACCTGTTTTTCCCCATAATCAATTTTTGCATATTTTCGAAATATTTTTAAACAAAATTTAAAATTAGGAAATAAATTTTATATTAAACAAATTTAAATTGGTTTTGGTATTTCTCGTAACAAGGCATTTCAAATTATATCTAACATGACCTCTGAAAATCTTTTTTTCACCTTCATTTAATATGCAAACACTTTGAAAAGTAGCTAGTGTAAAATATCTATATATTTTACACTAGCTACTTTTCAAACGAGATGAATTTTTTATCAAAATTAAACTTTGTACTTCGTATAGGTTTTGAGAAAAACGGCTGTGACTTATGAATTGGCAGACAGACATGAGTATGATCTCATAAGGTTCCCCTTTTAATTTGAGGCACAGAAACCTGGAAACTACGCCATTTTCTTATTAAAAAGTTTTTATTTGATACCATCGGTAGTACGGATATTACTTAACAGACAAGATTTTTAAATTTTATTCTATCACGAAAATCTCATCCAATAAAAAAAATATTTGTCTCATAGGCCGTGTCCACCGCTATGTACTCCCATGTCTAGGTTCTCATACTCGTATGAATTTTATTTGCATCAAGTTGTGGCCCAACAACTCGGAAATAATTTATTAACATTTTTTCCCGGCTCGGCTTATATTACTGCGCGCTTTCTTTGTACAGCCCGCCTATCAGTGTTTACCTTGTCTCGGTGAAACGTGGCGACAATCATTATTTGGCCCGTCGTGCTTATGTTTTGCTTCCACGAATTATCATATCGCTTAGAGTCTGCGGCAGAGGAACTGTATATTCATTAGCTTGCGCAGCTTTCGGTCTATAAATCATGAAGGTAAAGGTTATTTACTACACCTCCTTTAAGAGGCAATTTATTTCAAGTGATTTATTTATATTACGAGAACAGCACGAATGGCCGCGCATAATTGAGTACTGAAAATAACAGTTTGAGCAAGCAAATTATATATTGCATACTTGATATTTACGAAAAGTAAAAGTGGTAGGAATTAAATATTTAAAGAATATATGTTAAGATAATAAAAAAGGTTTGTTCATTAGATTAAAATTCAGTTCATAAAAATTATTATATTGTTATGATATTTTATTCTTTACCAACCTATAATGAGTAAATTCATCATGCTTCATCTTCTCAAAAAAATATTTTAATACTGATTCTGGCTATAAAATATACCAGTATAATTTAAAAATCATAATTAAAAATCATGTAATAACCCGGATACTATAGAATCCTGAGAACAAAATAAGGTGAATATATTTAAAAGAATGTTTCAGTTATCTTGATTTCTAGATGCACTATTGTGTAAAATGGGCGTAATAGGACGCAAGATATTTTTACACAGTAATCATTGCAATATAAATGTTATAAATTATGAAATAAAATCTAAAAAGAATATGTCTATTCGGTAAATAAATGTTTTCACATATTTTAATACTCCTTTTTTTACATACAGTTTTGTGTTACAGTAACCTATCACTTGTGAAAAAACTTTTAATTTGTCAGATAAATTTTTTTCATATGGAATATTACGTACATCCGCACATCGAACCAATATTTTAATCGAACGAGAAATGTATGATATATGCGAGTAATCTAGACAATACACAATACAATATATATCAAAAGTTCGCAATACACAACATAAAAAGTTAAGGAGAAATTCCCTTAAATTAATTGATATGCTTTTTAATTGGTTTAATGCTGACCAATTCTTTATTTTTTCTGATTATTTTATGTCTTGAAGTTTCACGTCTTTTTGTCCACGATTATTACAACAATTTTGCATCAAGTCCTTTACTTCACGTAATATAAATAAAATATAAATTATATCCTATTTTTCTGTCGTAAAATTGATTAAACATATATATAAGATAACATTCTACAATTTTAGCAACAGATTGAAAAGTAATATAAGTTTTCTTGCTTTTCCGCTTATTTTGCATTACTTGTAATTAATTTGTATTTTATAAAAAAATACTGTCAAGTATAATTTCAAAATAAATTCAGTTTTCATAAAATATACAAGTTTATTTGAAATTAAAATTAAGGTGGTATTAAACGAATCGTTGAATAGTTTGTCAATTAGAACACAACAGATTAGACCGAAATTAATTGTCTCATTGCAAAATATTTTTTGCGAGGACAATAAATTAAAATATTTAAATTGGAACATACTCCCTACAATTGCAATATAACGAAAGAAGCATATAAAACTTAAACCCTTAAATAATTTACTAACATGGCTGTTGTCGACAACTAAACAGTAATAAATTTATAAAATAGTTTGCAACAAGAAGGCATGTTATATACGATGTTCCTTTTACTGGTTATCCCTCTGAAATAACCAAGCGCGAATATTTAATGAGAGACATAGGAAGTAAAAGCAACAAAATACTTAAGTAAATAAAAAAAAGCAATGCATGTTGAAATCTTTTGGATATTCATTATAGATACACTCAGACCAATAGAAGAAATAGTAGAGTCGATCGGAACTTTATTGCCATAAATAATAAAACTATTTCCCCTAAAATAAAGTGTTTATCTAACCAAATAAACCTTTCGATTTTGTTTAAAATTCCAATACATACTGTCAAAATACATATAAATGTTTCATATCAAAACCATTGTAATTCACAACGAAGTTTCCTTTCTTTTTCCTTTTAGTCAATTTCTAAATGCATATTTATTATAACTGATTCTGTACATCGCGTTGGTTATTATACAGAATTGCTGCAGCAGAGACCAATCTATACAAATAGCGATCGAATGCAAACGGAATAAATATTGGTGAAGTGTGTTTAGACCCCGATTCCTGTAATAACACGATAGAAGATCGTTAATTATTCAAATGCGGTCAATTAAATAATATTGTGGCCATTGGTTTTATGTACCTAACCAACTATGACAATGTGCTTAGATTATATTATGACCGTTGGTTGTATGTACGTAGTCAACTAGGATAATTTATTTACTTTTTACCTAACTCTATATGGAAAGGTATTAAAATATCAATAAAATATTGGTTCAAAATGTATTTGCTTGCAACAAGTATAAAATTTTCCTTTAATAAGCCTTTGTAACAAGTCTACAATAAGTTACCTACTCTATAATATATAAATAATGCTGACATATTTTATATGTAAATCATAAAATAAATTATTGATTCTTTACACCAAGGGAGTAAAACCAAGAAAAATAACATTAAATAATTTTTCAACCTTAGGCAAGACATTAAACATTTAAAAATATTGCGACGGATTTTTATTTTCTTAATGCAAAGACATATTAAAAATTAAAAAATAGAAAAAGGCACGGTTTCATAAATACTGCAGTAAAAAAACAAAAAATTATTTTCGAACCTGTTTTATGTGTCTATCCCGTAAGGACTTCCGTGTAAGCAATATTTGTTATTGAGTATAATATTTGTAGAGAAAAGCGTGAGGTGCGTTTTCTCAAAGTCCAATTGAAATATTACATATTTTCATTAACATAATGTAAATTTGAGCAGCAAAATCATTTACTTTCGAGAAAAAACACCCCACACTTTTATATTCAAATATTATACTGTTAATCAGTACGTGACTTACACCAAAGGTCTTATACAGTAGGCAGAGAAAACAGCTTCGGTATTTATGTTTTATGTGGTGCAGTATTTACAAAAGCCTGTTATTTAAACTTTTTAATCTATTAATTTATTTGTACTTCAATAATCTTTCATTAAAGGAGATAACATTGTTTAGACTTGCTTTACTTTATATTTAAAACTGCTTTTAAAAATATTAACACTTTACCAAAAAACTTCTACAGAATTCATATTAGTAGAGTAGCGTTATCAAGTTATAAGTTTCATAATGATACAACAATTAGAAACCCAAACACGATTATGGTACGTTGTTCCGTTTTCAAATTTAGTGTCTAACTCCTGGTTCTCTTTTCTTGAATCAGACCGAAGGTACCATTTTATTGTGATGTCATCAGAACTACGCACAATTACTACACCAAGTTAGAAGTCTACAATTAGAAGTCTAAACACGGTTAGGATACGGTGTTCCATTATCGAGTTTAGTGCCTAAGTTTAGTGCCTCTTTTTTACAGAATCAACCCGATGATAATACTTTAATATATTGTCATCAAAATTACACATGATTTCAAAGATTCATGATGATACAATAACTAGAAGTGCATGAAATTTAGTCTCATAGAATCCAATATCATTTAGTTACAAGTTGATTTAATAAAATTATCTTTAAAAATATGGAGTATTTAGTTCATACAGGTTATATAATTAATTTTATTAATGGTTATGTAAAAGTAGAAAAATTATGACATACAACATGAAATCCAAGAAAACAATACCGTAAAGGAATTAATAAAACGGGACTTCTTAGATGTAATCTTAGAATTGTATGATCACCCGAATACCGTGAATTAAATTCCTTGAAAAGCAGAACCATGTTTAGAATTATGGAGAATATTATATTTTAAAAAATAGATGTCCCATTATCGAAACGACATATAGTGTACTTTTGAAATATCATTGTTTCCGGTTAATACCGGAAACATATTTAATTTTAATATTTTGAGTAACGCTTGACGTTGTTTTGGAAAAATTAAAGCCAAAAATATTAATCTAAATAAAAATATAAATTATCTACCTAATATAAATTTACAATCACAACAGAAATTTGAAGACGATAAAAGCATTGTCTGTTTTCATGTCTTTTTGAGGTTGTCAACCACAACCGCAACCTCATTAGAACTAATAAAGCGAATAACTGGAAGTTTTTAATATTTGGGTTTTAAAAAAAATCACAGAGAACGAGTTTGAAAATATAGATCCATTCATTCCACAGTAATGGTTTATATTGTTGTTTGTATGACAAGGTTATTTTAAATAGAGAATTTTTGTGATGAACAATTGAATTATGTGGGAATGTTGACAGATTTAAAAAGACTGTTGCTTTATGAACCGACTTTTCGAAAAAAAGATAATACAATTTTTTTTCAAAGACTTCAGTGTCCTTTCTTTTAACCAGTCTATATGATGAGACTTATAGGTTTCATTGTTTTATGGCATATACATTCAGCGCAAATCTTTCTAACGTACATATGTTTATGTAATATTTCTTATTGTCGTTAGTTAAACCATTATAAAATCCCACTACTTTTGTGTTCACATTAAAATGATAAAAACACCGTTGTTGGAAAGCTCAATTAATTTTTTTCTCATACTTTATTATTAGATCACCAACAAAATTATGACATTAACTAAATTTGAAAATGGTCTATTGATCAAAATATTTATTTGCTAAAATCATGATGCAACTAGTTATAAATCAAATCTAAATGGCCAGCCATCCAACGAGTGTATTAAGCCGGCAATTAGAAAATCGCCAATATTTGCAACGGTTTATGGAAAATTATAACTTCTTAAACATCTCTGGCAAAGTTTATCAAGAGGAGAGGTTCCAACTTTCATTTTGCCTGTTTTGCACTTGAGTTTTGACGCGTAAAAGAAATGGAAAAACATATGGAAATTAGGCTAAGAGAACTTCAGTCATGGTTTCCATGAATTCCTTTCAGGACGAAATGTGACGAAAGATACAACCAGCTATTGGTTTCAAAAATTGATGGAAAGAATTGTTTTATGTGTCTGATTATACTCGAGTATTGAGATTTGCTTCATTAAATATAGAAAAATTATAAATCCTTTCTAAGAAAAACCCCAGGTTAAAATCGATTTATCTGATAAGTTACTCACATTCTTTTATGTACAACGTAGAAACAACTTCTCGATCTGGGGAAAATGAGGAAAATTTTCTCTTTGGTTACCGCATGATCTAAGGCTGCTTTAACTTTAAAAGTAGACTGACGTGTATATGAATCTACTTTTACTTGGATGATTCTTTTATTTAACAATTTTATCTGGAATTAATTTTCTCTCTCACCAATCGTCCTTTTTGAAACTCTTGCCATCAACTCATGTATGCTTCGCTCGTTGTGTATTTATTTTCACGATCAAAAATCTAAGAGCGCAGATAATTTTAAAGTGAAATTCCTTAGTCAAAAGTCCCAGAATTTCTATAGGGGGGGGGGGGGGGGATTTTATCTGTCATGCAAGCCCAAAGCTAGTGATAAGCAAGAACGTTGCTTACATTATTAAAGTAAAGATTATCTCAATTTAATAAAATCAATTTGTGAACTACTATGTACGATTATATACGAGAATAGATTTCGTGCAGGAAATCAAAATGAACTTCGTGTAATAAAATATTTCTGTTTTGAAAGAAATATCGAGTGACAGCAACAACTTAATAACTTGTATTTTCTGGTTAATCGAGTATCAAATAAACATAAATTAAAGTAAACTTTATTTTATTTTGAACTAATAAAAGTTCATAAATTAAATATTCTTTAGAACCAGTATCAGAATAGTCTACAATAAATTGGTACTTTATTACAAAAAAATCTGCAATGAACGGTCACTTAACTAATTCTTGAGCTATTTTTCTGATCACAGAAAATATTGTCATAAATATATATTTACCTAGTCATAGTCCAAAACCTTTTCTACTTCTAGACTAAAATATGAAACAAAAAGGACGTGAAAAAGTCGTAAAAAAGTAGTACGATAATAAAGATAGGTAGATCCATAACAAAGCTGAAAGTTGACGCTTGTGTAGTAGGATAAGCTTAAAGAAAAATAGTGGTGGTGAAAAAGCTTCTAGCTTCAAAAGTGGCGTACTTTCGTATTTTTTCTAGGCTTCGTGGGTAAATTTTTACTCCTATTCCTGACAAGTGTTACCCAAATCGAATCACTACTTGTTTCAACTTCAAGTAATACAAATTTGTTTACCTGTCAGATGTAGACTTTCATTCAGCCATACAATATGTGATTAAAAATCTTTGTAATTCGAAGAAAAAAATATTCCAATTCGAATATATTTGTTTCAACAGTAGAAAGGAATAAATTATAATAAATTATGATTAATTCTTATAATGTAGGATCTAACAAATTTAGAGGGCTTTAATTTTTTTGACTGATTCGAACACAATCCAAGGCATATTATTAGGCATCTCTGGAACGCGTCGTCTTCTAGTTCAAATGAATTGAAAATAATTTAACTTAACTTGCGGGTGAGAAAAATAATTTTATAATAGATAAAACATTTTTTCACAAAAATTAAACCACTTTAAAATAAGTACCGATAAAGAAGCGTAATGAAAAGTATAACATTATGTAAATACGAGTTTTTAGGTGGAACTTTTGCGCCACAATATATTACTGTCGGAAAATTTTAGAATTGGTGCCAAGTAGACGCTTCCCTCTTCTCTCAAATACATGTAAATCCACACGCACACACACACTGATGAGTATTTCATTTCATGGGCACCAACATTGGCATGGGCACCAACATTTCTAGTAGTAGTATAATTTTACAAAATCTATTTTCGGAAACGATACTGTACCGTAGAACTTCCAAACAAGTTCTCCTATTTTCATTATTAATCATATTCAGTGATCCCCGAGTTTAAAGTTTTTATTGACATAAGGATTCCTATTCCTTTATTCGGCGTTTATTGGAAAACGAATAACTTTTTTGTAAAACTGTTTATTTTAACCTTTTTAATGCTTGCTATAATCTGCAATGTTAGGCACAATGTCATAAACTTATGATGAATTAAATACCAATAATGTCTCATTTATTAAAATTGAAATATATATTTACGGCGTTTAATGAACTGAAACGTATTCACATATATCTTCATACATGCGTGCATGTGTACACACGCCCGTACATGCATACATATGGACACAAAAATCATATACCCTTTTCACACCGTAGTCAGTGCTTCAAGCTTGTATTTACCTGAACATACTATAAATTTGCCTGATAATATTAAGCCAACTAATATTCTAAGTAACATTTAATTTTGCATATTCGTATTTGTACTTACTTTCCTATTTACTTACGTATCAATATTTGGTAACTATATACATTTGTTTATACTTATATTCAATTATTTACTCAAATAACTTATTCCCAGATACAAAATATAAAAGGTGTTCAGATATACAAAACCATGAAGCAACTAACATAATATGTATTTATATATATATATATATATATATATATATATATATATATATATATACCTATATATATATAAAAGCAGACGCATTCTGCCTTTAGTCGGGTGCAAACTTTAAAAACGTTATTACTAGATTATCTCATGGTTGTAGCATTTTTTACGCAATATATAACTTTAGTGCCTGATTTGCATTTAATTTTTAATTTATACCAAATGTGAGTTATTAGAGAGTATTTAGTGCCCGAGTAAAATCACATAGCTTTTTTTCAAAGCCATTTATTTTATTCAGTTTGACACATAGGGCTAAGGTGCTCTTATCCCACTTTTATGGTTACAAACACCCTCGTGGCGCTCGGTTAGTTAATGTTAATTCTTAAACTGACCAACCTCCAACCTTAAAAACTGGGCTTGGAACATATTTATAAAAATGGGATTTCCTCTTTCTTGCAATTGATAGAAGAAACGTAATTTTCCATTTCATGACTCGGTTTAGACCAAAGAGCTATTTAAATAAATATATATCAAGTATTTAAATAAATTAGTTCATATCTGGAGTTTCAAAATCAGAATTTTGGAGTATTTTTTTCAAGTTTTAGTGGCTATTAGAACTTAGTTTTAGAAATACCGCCAATATATTGAGTTTGATACCACTATTCAAATATCCTTTTAAATTATGGATTTAGATTTGTTCATGTTCGTTATTTGGTTGTAACATTAAATTCCAAAAAAATATTGCAAGTAACTGGAAAAACGGAACCTCCTAAATATTTGATATAATAATTTATATTCGTCAAAGCAGTAAATACAACTTTTATAATATCTCTGTTACGCTTGTGTCGTCGATACTTGGGTACTGAATGTTATAATTTTTCGTGGAATTTTGCTTTATGTCCCAACGACACGGCATGAGCAGCAATAGCTGACAGAAATTGACTTCGTAAGTAATTTGTTTTAGTAAACGTAAATTGGAAAACTTAGAAAATGCCCTTTATGCTTTTATGTAGTTATGCTTTTATGTAGTTTAGGAGAAAGTTAATTATGATTTAAAAGGCATTTAAAGAAGTAAAATCTTTATAATTTTGGAACTATCTCATTAAGTTTTTCGAAATGCTCTCAATCTCTGTAGCTTGTATAGAAAGAAATTAATTAGTAGCTTAATTTATTTCAACTTATTAAAATATTTACCGAATCAAATTTCAAAATATATTTTTTTGTGAAAATGAAATAAATAATTTTTGTGAGATATTCTGAAAGATACTACGAATTTGCCCATTTATGTTACCTATCTTTTCCTATTTAAATACGAAATCGAAACAGAAAGTAATGCTCTCCATCAAGATCAGAACAGTAATCATATATGGATCGTGTTCGAAAAGGAACGGTGGAGAACAATATTGGATATCTAAAACTTTCTCCTTTACAATGAAGACTGAAAATATATCAAAGTTCAACGAATTAATGTGTGTACAAATAAATAACGTATATAGCGGTAGAGACTTGTATCAAAAGTTCGTGATAAAACATTTTACTTAACAGATCAACATTGGTGGGGGATTACAATATGGGTCTCAGGATACAGTGGCATCTCAGAATACACTGGCTACACTACTCATGTTTACCAAGTTTTGAGGGAACGGAATTCTCATCGCAAAATTTAATCATAACGGTGTACTTAATTTAATCTACTCTTCCAACTCTGGCTAGATGAAAATGTCGTTAAAGATATCATCTATTTTTTTGTTTTCTATTTGACCTTTATAAGTGATCATAAGATCTTTTTTATTTGGGCTTCTAAACAGATTATTAGATTTTAAGTAAAATCGTAGTGTTATACTTATTAGATATCATCCTAAAATCTACGCCAATTTAAAAAAATCATAAAATGTTCATAAAATGTCTAATATATATGAAAATGATTGTAAAAATCATAATAGGCACAAAACGCGATAAGTGAATTTTAAAAAGATTCGGCTTTTGGATGCGAGGTATTATGTGACAAATTGAAAAAGTTTTCGATAAATTTCTTATTTTTGAATTCTTCAATTCTCAGACTTGTGTTTACAAACGCTTATTAAGATTTTATATTAACTTATATTTCAACTTTTTAGGACATTTTTCAATTTGGTCGAACCATGTTTTTCATTGTCTTTTAGTTTCATTTCCATATTATTTTTTTTCATATTAAACTTTTTGTCAATCTCTTATTACAAACGAGTTTATCTTGATCAAACCACAATTTTGTTTTAAAATTTTTCTTCACCTTCCCACTGAAATTCTATTCAAAAATGCAAATGAACAAATAACATAGTTAACCTTTGAAATTAATAACAAAAAAAATTTAAAAAAATTTTTTTCAATCTTATTTAATTTTGAGAATTTTTTTCCAGAATGAATTTTTAAGTTTTGTTTTCACATTTTTCTGATATTCGGGAATTAACATATTAAAGACATTTAATTTTGAACATATTACGAAGAAAGCTGTAATTTTTTATTTTTTGCATGTGGCTATTTTGTAGTTTTCCCATATGTGGGAATGTGGGAAAACTGCAAAATATACTTTCCATCGTATTTCCCTGTAGTTTAATAGCTGATGGTCAAAACTGAACGCAATTAAAAATAGTTTAAACCTATACAAATGATTCTCTAATGTAATATTTTAATAATAATATTTGTCTAGTAAAAATGGAAGGAGGTAATATTAATTAAGTAGGACAGAATTAAAATCAAAATTTAACACGGGAAGTTTATTTAAATAAGGCAAAGAAATTGAGCAGCAAAAATCCTTTTGTATAATTAGGATACATCCTGCGCACAAGAATGTAGTTTTTATAATGACTTTATCTTTAAACCCACCTAGGATATGCAGTAAAAATCATACCTTCATTATAATAATTATGCTGAGAATATTCGACTTAAAAAATGAGTTTGGCCATTGGCAATCCACAGAGTATTCAATGTAATATGCATGCAAATACTTAAGCCAATGGCATTAACATATAGATTGTAAAAAAGGGGACATGGGTTTGGCATAAAACATTATTTCCTCAAAGCCGTGTTGACAGAATCCATTTTAGCATTATCAAAGGCTGTCGTTTAGTTGATAACGCCAACAGTAACGTACGATAGAGAAAAAGCGCATCCAGTTTTGTGCAATATCTCTTAGTTGACGAAGTTGGAATTCAAGTATTTATTCATCACAAAATAAATAGCAATTGCCATCAAGTTTGAACGAGATTTTCTTAACATTTAATATCATTACAATCATCAAGACCACATCATTAATTTTTAATTAAATTGCTTTAAATATTTGTGAACGTTATTTAATATCCTAGAAGATTTAGGTATTATAGTTGCATGTGAAAAGTCTTTAAAAAAATGTGCATGTCAGCTGCGACGTGCGACTGGAGTTTACCCCTTAAGTACGATTGTCTTGGAGTGTATAAAATAGGTAACACTGTATATAAATATAAATATCATTTAATGGAAAATTCTTTAATAAAAAAATTCTGACAATATAATTATATTCAAATAAAGCACAAATGAACAAGGTCAAATTTATACAACAAAATTAAAAACATTTAGTAACGTCGACACCAAAATTTTCGCACATAATGATATGATTATAGATCCAAAATTTTATTACTGAAATTGAATCTGACTAGCGAAATTATACTCTTTACCAATAGGTAGAATATTAAAAAATGCATTGAAATTATTTAGCACTGGATGGTTTTCTTCACCTATAGCCAGAATGTCAAAATACAAATGATGACAGAAGCTAGATTAAATATAAATTCTGTTTTTGAAATGCTATGCATTCAAAAACAGAATTTATCTTGCTTGTGCTATATTATGTTATTCTTGCTAATGCTATATATGGTTCAATTTTCCCATAATTAAAACAAAAACGTGCATTAAATTAGTTTGAACTAAATAACTTGAACCATTCTTTCATAGGGTTGCAATATGAAAATATTATTTCATTGGTTAATACACCATTTCATTGAACATTTGTTTTACCAATCTTTTACTAAATTTTAATGTAGACTTATAGACTATTATTAACAAAACTTGACAACATAAATGCGACTTTAACAATTACTAAATAATTCCCACCATTTTTGTGTAAGATCAACAATGTAAACATTAACATTTTTTAGCTTTTAAATGTTTTAAACAAAATACTGCACTGTCTTTCTAAACACAACAAAATAATGAAAATATAATTTATTATTGAAAAATTAACGGTATGAAAATAAATGAAATTTTAAAAAATATAAAATAAAACGTAATATGAGCAGGAAAATTTATGAAAATAAAAGTTATGAAAATAAAAACAGTTCAAAAAGTATATAAACATGGTATGTAAAAATGAAAACGGAATAGGAAAAAAATAATATATTTAAAAACACAAAATGGAGTAAAAATGTATAAATAAAAAATTCATAATCTAAAAACGTATTTTATTTGTTTTTCAATTCAGTACGAGCATTCGCTTCTCGATCTAAACTTAACAAAATTTCCTAGCGGATTTAAAGGAGCTCGTCTTCTCTTCGTTGTTTCTGCCGCATTTCATGTCTCATGCAATTTCTTTTTAATGCTTCCGTCTGAAGTAAATGACGTTGGCTGAAAGTGAGCTGGATATCGAATGCTGGCCGCTGGTGCGTCACCTGCGTATGGGTACATTCGTGTCCTCGTCTAAAGTGGTTTCCTGTTCCTCACCCCTAGGTTGAACCGCAGGAACATCTTCCGTTGCCTCGGACGATGTTGGCAAAGTTAACGCGGTTTCAGAAAAACTTCACTTCTATTCGTCGATTGTTGCTCAGAAGGATCTGTAGATAATTGACTCTAATTAATTTAATGTCAATTCATGAATAGCAAAAATATTTAAATTTTATACTTTAACACATGTTGGCAAATCATTAGTAAGAAAATGAAATAGAAATCTAATGGAAAGATTCTTAAATGAATTTCTCAATTTGCAATTTTAAACATATTTACAAACTTCTTTCGTTTGTATATTACAAATTAATTGCTTTTTCAGTATTAAATATAAATTTGAATAAAATTCACTTTAAATAAATCAAACTAAAAATTGTATTTATATAATCAGCATTGCTTACCTCGATTGAATTGCTGAGCAAAATCATTTGATGGGACGTCCACAATTAACCTTGGTGTTATTAAGAAAACGACGGGGTCAATTTTAATGTCGCTAATAGCATCTCCTCCGCCGGTGGCCAACCTCTGCTGCCTCTTGCGAACTATCTTCTCTGCTTGGCTTTTATATTAAGCCGAATTCGGCACAATCGACTTACTTTTGCCTAAAGAAACAAATGAAGTATATGTTTCTTAATCACATTATTAAAAAAAGAAATTACCTTCGTGCAAATAAATTAATTCTGTATTCAACAAAAAAATTGTTTCCGAGTTCATCTAGGACGGGAGTATAGATCCTATGAAATTTAACTATAGACATTTGAAATGTTATCTCTAGCTGCACGGAGAAAAAGCGCGGATCTATGGCATTGTTGAATATCTCTACGTCCTCTCTCTACGCAACTTCAACACTCGACTCGGATCCTCTATAACATTACAGAGATTATTCGTACTACAAATTACCACTAACAATAAAACCTCTTTGTATAATCCCATAATTCGAATGTGTCGATTGCATAACGATATTTTTTCTGAACATCCATCCTCGGAAATTGTTTAACCGAAGTTATTAATATTTAAAAAGTAAATACAAAATATATTATTTATAAATTAAAACCAGCTACGACAGAATTAGTGTTTTATTCAGCATATAGATAATAATATAATTCTAAGTTAACACTAAATTTAATAATTGATCAATACATTTTGTAATATATTTATTAATATAAGTAACCTTTGAAAATGTATACATAAATACTTTAACCTTTTGGGCACATATAATTAGAGTAACAGTATAGTTTTATACTCTGTTCTGTTAATTATACAGTTTCTTTTTAATCTTTAGTTTACCTGGTAAAACAGAATTTTATCTGGCCGAGTAAATTTATAAAAAAATAATATATTTTGAATTATAACTAAATCTACATTATACGCTTGTACTTTTATTTGTATTGAGGAAACGTGACTTGATACATTTTTATTCTAATGAGATAAATAACGTAAATCTTTGATAATATACATAACCGAGAAATGGGATTAAAACGAAAAATTTTAATTGCCATTTTTCGGTGACTAAGAAAATATTGCGTAGTAATTATTTTTTTATATAAATATGTAATTATACTATTTATATTTAAAATGATCTTAGAGAAAATTTGCTCTTAGCACCAAGAACGTGTAGTCGTCAACTCAATCTTTCCTGACTATCATGAAATTATAATTTCGATTAAAATTGATACACATCTTAAATGTATTTATCATACCAATAAGCACAATCGTGCTACAAATACAAAAAATAGTTACATAATGGTCATTGAAATGTTGAAGAAGTTTCGAATTCTAATTAATCAAACTTCATGATCAAAGAAATTAATTCTATCAGACTTAAGACTCGAGCGTATTCAAATATATGGTGGTAAGTTTAAGTACAAAACTCAATACATAAGATGGAACTTAAAGGATTTAAAATTCCATATATGCATGCATAAATTAGAAAACCAAAGTAAAACTTTCGGATATCTGAAGCAGATTAACACGTAATAAACAGCTACTTAGGCACTTTAATCATAGAATGGTATGATATTTTTTTATTATATAACAAGCTATTCATCCCGGACAAAACCGTGGGGCGTGACTGCATATTATTGTAATAGCTTTGTCATATAATTGTCAAATATTTAAGTAAAAACGCTTATAACAAAAATATATAATATGTAGTTAGTCATATATTTTACGTCATGGGATTTTTTTGCAGATTTTATTCTCATTTTCATTTCAAGTTTGCATGACTTTACGAAAGCGATGACAGTTTTATGTATTCAAATAAAGTAAATATAGTCATTAAAAACAACCTGTAATAATTCTAAATATAACGTATTTTAACAATACAACTGTTGGAATTTATTGTAATAATATAAAATATCCTATGAAATTTAGATTCAAGTAATTTTCTCTTTAGCCATTAAATAAATTCTCTAACTGTATAATACATATACACGGTTGCTCAATTATTATCTATAAATGTTAAAGGCAAGGGTTTTGGTGGATATTCTCTTGAAATCATAGTTATCTATAATCATTAAGGCAACTACAAATGAAACGACTTAAAACTAACTTTGAAGTTGAAAATGAATAAAACGATTTAAAACTAACTTGGTTAGTGGTAGGCATCAATATTTGTAAAACTTTCTTTTGGAATCATATGACATTTATCGCCATCATAAGCATAAAAAAATATTAAGTTCCATTGATTAATGATTACAACCATTTAAAGTTAAACAAATAAAAAAACTACACATTCTTAAATATTGTTAATTACATTACAAAGTTCTTAGATACTATTAAATTGTGCTTAAAATATATCAACTTTTCATTTTTCAACATCAAAAATAGGAAAGTTTCCTATTTGTTTATATGTATAACAGAACAAAATTAAAAAAATACAATTGAAAAGAATTTGAGATATGAACTGATTTAACTATCAATCTATTAAAAGAATGATAATGCGGATTTGCAATTTAAATTCAGATATTATGTAGTACTACCAGTTTCACACACCTCGCTCATTATATTAGGTGGGCAACTTATAAACACTCCATCTCTGTACATAAACTTTTCAACTTATTATATGTAGTCAAAAAAAATCAATTGTTAATTATTTAACCACCATCGGCATTTAACACTTATCGCCAACATGTAGGCAGATTAAGTTTCATCGTTTTAGTAATCTTTGGGTCCTTGAAAAAACAGTGAAGTTTGATTTTAATATGACCTTCGCCTTTAAATTTTCTATTATATAAATTATTAGACGGAGAGCGAAGCAAGTGGTAATTAGATGGTGAACGATCTGGAGAGTAGCATACTCTATTCAAATGAAAGTTATTTTTCACGCGTTATTTTTGCTACGTGGAATCGAGCATTGTCATGTAAAAAAATAAACTTAACTTTTATGTGAAAGAAGTTCAGCGGTGACTTTTCTCAAGATTTTTACAATAAATGTTAGCTGTAATTATATTGTTAATTTTAGAATTTCCTAACGAACAACTATACAATTAACTACATTTTTACCTTACAATGCAATCAAAAGTATATTTTGTCCAATATTATATTTTGGAAATAGTTCTGCCAGACGACGCAAACTTAATCTGGAATCTATTTCAAAAAGTTTTCAAATTTTCCTTAATGAACAATTGGACGCTTTGGTTGAGGTTTTTCGCACATGTTGAAATTCCCTTCTTTGAGTCTTTGGAACCAGTGCTCGGAAGTGTCGTAAGAGGGCATACCTTTACCCATAGTTTTGTATAAATTGATAATGATTCACCGTTTTTCGCCCTAAACGATATTAATGAAGAAAGAGTCCTCTAAGTTGAATTCAAAATACTTCCCTTTTTAATTTATATTTCGTTCAATTTATTCTTTACTCGTCAATTACTCAATTGCAAACAGAAAAAAGTTCGGATGCCACACTCTTTATATGCCCTACAAAAATAATCTAAAAACTTCTAAAACATTCAAGAAATCGGTCAAAAAAGTGGCGGGTTTATAAGTTGCCAACCTAATATTTATCGCTATAGTTTAATATACGGATAACAATATTTTACTAACGAACATAGTTTAAAATTTTTGTCAGATGAAGCATAAATAATAACAAAGACCTTTTTCCTGACTGCAACAATATTGTAATTATAATTACGTGATATTGTAAAACTATGAGTATTGTTGTTCAGCAAAATATTACTATGTAAAGTGGAAAACATTTGCCTAATAGATTTTGCATACTACAAACCGTTCCGGACTAGCCTAATGGCATCAAAGCACTAAAGGGAATTGTTCAAAAATTATGAAAAATACATAAGACATGAAATAAGGTACAATCCTTAAAATGGCTACTGGTAAAAATAACGATATATTAAAAAATGGTTACAGAAACCTACGTCCTTCCCTCATATTATCCAATGTAAACCGAAAAAAGTAAAGTCCATTTTGAAAGAAGACTTACGGTTGACGAAAGTGAAGTTAACATAGGGAAAGTGTAATTTTCGACCTACATATCCTATGGCGGACGGTATGACCAGCGTGCTATAAGTTTGATGTTATTATATGACAGTAATGGGAAAATACGAATAAATAGCAAAACTCGTATCAAAACTTTTTAAAAAGAAATATGAGAGAAATTTAGCATATTACTCGCATGTTTATGCTATAAAAATTTAATATGCATAAACAAAACATATTGTTAATATCAAAACTAGTTACTATTGTGGTGGAATAAGGGAAATTCATTGAAATAATAAATATCTAGACATTGTTAGAATGATTATTATAAAAATCAGAGCACAGTAATAAATGTGAATAGAATATTTAATAACTACTCGATCACAATTATTACAATTTGACGTAAACTCTGCTTCAACAATACAAATTAGATAAGTAGCATAAAATATAAAAAAGAAAATATGAATGCGAATTTTTTAAATTGCTTTAAATCCGAAGGAGAAATGGATCTAATGGAATAATCTTAATATTTATAATATAATTGGTAAAGGTTTGTTAATATTCGTGTTTAATATTCGTATATGCTACGAATGTATTGAATCCTCGTAGTGCGAGTTCTTCTTTGTTCTTATAAAATATTTATATTAATAAGGATAAGGTTTTGTAGCTATTGGCGTTGAATAAATAATAAAATCTAGTATAAATTTAAAGTATTCTCCTGCAGCAAGTCCCATGCAATGTTTAATGATTGATTTGAAAACTTAAAACCTTTGGCGATATTGAAAGAAAACAGCGATTAGAATATTCTAAGTATATTGCAATGTAATCGGTAATTAATGAAATTAAACTGAATTTCATCATCCATTCGGTTTACGTTCATTGGTACGCTATATCGTGAGACTCGCTTCAAAAAGCCATTAAATTTACTTTAGTATTAGTTCAACGTGCGATCTTGTCAATATCCCAAACGTAAATTTGTTCAAGGTAAGTTATAACAACGATGATTTTCAAATCTGTCAAGACTCATGGCACATTAATGAGAACTGTTAATATATTTCACGACGATTGTAATAATTAGAACTAGGGGCATTAGAAGTAGATAACATTAAGTTATATATTACGGATAAGTAAAGGTTATACTTTAGGGTCCGAGAAAAAAGAAATGTTTTTCTGATTTGGGGAAACTATTAGGTATATTGTCATTTGTTACTGGAATTTTATATCGACGCATGTTTTCGACAAATTTTATTTTGAAAAAACATATAATATTGTAAATAATTGTAACAACATTTTAGAGTTTCATAGCAAAATGATCAACGTTATCCTTATAATTTCGTCCATATATCCCTTATAATTTAGTCCATCTGACTCTCAATCCATCCCTTACATCAGGGTATTTCCGTTTAAGACCGATTGTGGTGAAACTCTACGCAAAGGCGTAGGTGAGTATAATGAAATAATTACCTAATTTTTTTTAAGTAAGGAATCATAATATATATGAAATATTTTAGGATTCTGTACCTAAAAACCATAAATGCATTTTTAAGAATTTTAGACAGTCCTTGAGACTAATTATAAAATTATAAAAAAAAGTTACGGAAAATGAATGTAAAATTGACGTGAAAAATATAGGGCTGTCTTTTGATTTTACGTCTTTGAGGAACTCCAATTTACGTCTTTTGGATAAATAAGAGATTTAGATTTACAATGATTACAAATAATATTAGTATTTGTGAATAGGTTAAGAAAAATGCTATGTAATTTTAAATGCTTTTTCTGTAATTTTAATTCCTTCGTATCTACATGGGTACACATATAGAGCGATAGTGTAGTTCTCTTGTGGAGCGAGAACTAACGATTTTATTTTCTCCCTGATCCCATCTAGAGAAGATTTATTAAAGAAGACTTTTAAAATGTAATTTAAAATATCTAGTAATGTCTTTTAATACGGTTTCTCTTTTACGATATAAGAGTCTTGTTCAGGTTTTTCAGTGTTTTCAACCTGTCTCTCTAGCTTAAAAGTATATATGTCACAAAACTGAAGAAGTTGACAAGTAATTTACTGCAAAAATCATAAAAAATAACCTTAACTATTTAAAATTTTAAACAAATGTAACTTATACTTAGGAGTTTTTATTTGTAATTTTATTTTGGCCTGAAATTTCCTAAAAATGAGTACGGAGTACATTTAAAAAAAAGATAATAATAAGTAAGTAGTGATTTTAAACGCAAATATGGGCGAAAATTATTTTTATCGATAGATATAAAAAGAAATGTGCAGTTTCTTTGGATATCATCAGCTATATACCATATCCTTTCGATTGTTGTTAAGGAAATTGAAATGGACATCGGGGCAGTCTATGATTTTATTGTTTATGGGTTAGGCCATTTAGTACATTTTTACCTGAAAGTTGTAACCAACCTGAAATTGAAATTTAAAACCTCCTCAAAAACGAAATAAGTGGGTAATCTTAATTTATTTTAATAATACATATTTTAGAATTTTTTTAAAAATGTTGTATGAAAGTTATTAACCTGAAACAAATATGTCCAAAATATTTATGAGAGTTGTCAAGTATAGTCGGTTTAGTAAAGTGCTATCCAATTTCAACTCTATGTATTTAATTGATTTTCATGGGGATCAACCAAATGAAACATGTTATGAATTTTGTGAAAAACAGAAAAATTGTAATTTAGGCAAATATAAAATTCCTAGCTTAAAACCATTTATCCTTTACAGGCATTTTTGCTTTAAACTGTTTATTCTAATAGTTCTCTATGGTAAAAAGTGGATTGCTTATGTTGAACGTAGTCGAACATCCATTTTGATATGATTAGGCTCAGAATGTCTAGAAACTGTTACGATAATTTAATCGTCACAAAAATTCAAAATGTCAATTGATGTGATCGCCGACTAAAAGTACGCAAGCTTATATTACTATTAAAGGCTATTATTATATATTAGCTTATTAAAGGCTTTCGGCTTAGTAGGTCTAGACAAGAGTATTCAGACTTACTTAAATAAAAGTTCACTAAGTTTTTTAAACGTTTTATAACAATAGATAAAACGTTAATCCACAGTTGTACAACCGAGGCTTTACAGCTCCTCAAACAGGTGAAAAGTAGAAAAAGTCTTAATCACAGTTTTTTTTGTGAATTTTTAAAAATAATTATAGAACAATCGCCAGCAAAAATATTACGCTTTACAACTTAGCCAATTGAAAGTTTTTCTCGGGCTAAAGATTTTCATCAAAGTTCTTTCACTTGAATTATATAAATAGGATTTAGTTACTGGCGATTACTACCGATCCACCCATATAATGTGGTGCTGGTACAGTTTTCAATATAAAAATTAAAAATTGATTATTTACCTCAAAGCAGGTACCTACTTATTTGCAATAAATAATAAATAAATAATGTATTGTTATTTATTGCAAATAAGTAGGTAAATAATTTTAACTTTTAGGTAAATAATTTTAACTTTTTGATACCATTTTGAGGTAAATAATTTTAACTTTTTGAGGTAAATAATTTTAACTTTTTGATACCATTTTTTTGAAGTCGGTTTTTTAAGACATTTAATTTTATAATTTTAAGTGGTAAATAATATAATCACCACACTATATCTAACACTCAATTATTTTCTTTCTTGAAATATTATATAAATATTAAAAGTCACGGGCAAAAGTTAGTATATAAATAATTTCCTCTTTGTCTTAAATAATTTTTGTTAATAATTTATGTAACACAGAAATGAACCACAGTAGTAGCCGGCAGTGGTCAGCTATTGGCTATTGAGGAGTTATGTTCTCTACATCCGAAGTCCAATATTAGATTTTGCATAGTAATAACTACCATTTGATAAGTTCTGTTCCTTATATCCGAAATCCAGTATCAGATTCGGCCAAGCAATAATTAAGTAACAACTAAATAGTATCAAATATATCGAAACAACATTGATTTACTGCTATCCGTTAAAGATTACCTTATTAATCTTCAGAACTTATTGTCAGACCCAGACTTGGTCGATGGTGCATAGTAAAAACAAACTATAGCAAATATCTTGAATTACGTTTGACCATCCGATAAGAAGATCCACTTTTCATCTCCAGAATGCATCTTCAAACTCGGGCTAATATGGTCGGTGATGTAATTATTTTGCAAAGTAACAACTACCAGTAGCAAATATGGAATCACGTTTAATATACTACCGTCCGTTAAGGAGTTCCATTATTCATCTCCAGAACTCAGCGTGAGACACTTACCTGGTTGACGGTGGAGTTATTTTGCAAAATAACAACTACTAGAAGCAAATATCTTTAATCACGGTTGATTTACAAACATAGGTTAAGGTGTTCCATTGTTCATCTCCAAAACTTATCATCAGACCCTGACCTTGTAAGTGGTGTAGTTACTTTGTAAAATAACCAATACTCGTAGCAAATATCTTGAATCATGATTGAATTAGTGTTATTCGCTAAAGAGTTCCATGGTTAGTTTCTGGACTTCACCATCAGATCATCATCATGATTATATGGAACTACATCTAAAGTATTCTCTTTCAAATAAAAAAAGCGACATCGAAATCGATCCACTTAGAAAAAAATTTTCGCTGAACATACATAACAAAAAGATTCCGATGAATAGAAAACCTCCTCCTTTTTTTGAAATCGGTTAAATACGTTGTTTACAAGGTTTGAATTCAGATACGTCTCCACAATATGTATATTTCTGCGAAATCCAACTAAAATTTAATACATTTTTTGGCTAGCGTCAATAAGAATTTAATTCAGATCATATATTGAATTTTAACTACACATTTGTGTCATACATATGATTTTGATAGGACAAAGGTAAATTTCACTGCCCAAATGTGAAGTAAGTACGAAAAAAGTATTGTAGAATTGCTGGTAGAATATTAAGGGCATCATCTCTCGAACACTAATGCGGTCATTTCTTTGATTTTTCTAAGGAAACCTAATTTGTTCATTTTAAAGTTAACTACACTATTACGGCGAATAAGACGCTACTTGCAAATGGACTCAAAGTCACTGTTATGAATTATTTCAAGTGGTTAAACTATGTAATATTACCGCTTCATCATAAACTTTAAAAGAAAAATTATACCCTAAGTTAATCTCAAGGATCAATGATTTGTGCCCATGAAATTCAATTATATTTAGGTTTCCATTAGTATGAGATGTGGAAGATTCGCGTAAATATAAAGGAGGATCTTATAAAGATTAGGATTGGTCCCGCCAGTTACATTGCTTTTAAATCGAATAAAATTTTACATCTTAATTGCTGGAACGCAGTCACATATTACAAGATCAAGTTAACTCAAGATTGTCGATCAATGGAGATACTCTTCCATTAGGATTTAATCAATATATTTTTGCAATTGTGAAGATCTGTTTTATTCAACTGTAATTCTTTTATAAAAATGGTCTTTACTTTTTCAGAAAGATACAGGCTGAAATTTTCATACTTCCTTTGCTTGACTACAGTCACGTAACTTATGACCAAGGCCTTTTAGATAAATCCAACTGGAAAGAAGACTAAATTGAGATCACGGCCAAAGAAATAAATTCACAATGTCTCCTAATCGTATCACTTTCACAATAACCACAACCTATTACGCTTTGTATTCCTATATGTATTTTCTTCACTATTTTATTACTATCTATTTTTTTAATTCTTTTCCTAAATTTCGTCTATATCGAACGCACATTTTTGCCGATATTAAATACGATACAATAATTGGTCTTCTGGCAGGCGGGCGATTAACATAAAAATCAAACACTATTGCTGTGTACTCTGTAGTGTTTTGGTCTTTACAAGCGTTATTTCATTATGAAATATATTTATAATGTATTGTTATTTTTGTTTCATATTCTTTTAATAATGTTATGTGTATTACATTACGTTATAATTAGCCTATCATTTATTAAATTTTTTTTAATATTTAATATTGTTATAATTTAATTTCTTTCCTTTTATTCTCATTGCAAGCTTTTTTTTATCTATGCACCTAGGTATTAATGTTTTTTCCTTATATAGTTTTATTTATTGCACTCTATTTTAATATTTTTTTCTTTCTACGTTGATTTCATTATTCGAAAATATAATTTGATCGACAGATCTCCTTCCTCTTCTGATTTCTTTTATTCCCTTTCCTTGGAGTGTTCGACATTTGGACAATTTCTTCAAATCATTTGGAATCTTCTTTGCACGATATTTTATATTGGACAATGGAAACAAAAATATAAACATTTGTTATATAAATGCGCAAAGCCTGCCTTCACATTATTCTGAATTTGTTGCCACCTTCAATAACTTTAGTATGGAGGCGTGTCTCATCAGCAAGATATGGGTTAAACCCTCATTACCTACTTATGTTTTTGAACAATCCTATTTTATTTTATTACGTAACGTTTGCGTAGACAGACGCGGCGGAAGTGTAGCCATCTATCTTCGTGACGATTTATTGCAGAAAGTAATTACACATTCATCTGATGATCGGTCGTCTGTCTCAGAGTATATCTTTGTTGATCTCAAAAAAAATTCCCGTTTCTCAAAAAAATATTAATAGGAGTCCTTTACTTTCCACCAGCAACAAACTTTTTCCATGAATTTGAAGAAATTGCTCTTCTCCGAATTGTTTATTACTAGGAGATTTTAATATTTTTTGCATAGATATGGCTCAAGAGTTAATCGACTTCGCGATATATGTACGTCTGCAAACCTAGTTTTACTTCCTCACTTTTCCACATTCCATACAGAATCCTGTGATTCTCTCCTCGACTTAATTATCATGTGCGATCCTAAAATTGGTTCTGCCTATGGTCAACTTACTGTTCAGGCTTTTCTCACCATGACTTAATTTATATCTCATTCTCTATTAGGAGGAGAAAGTTTTTAAAAAAAATATCTATATCTGATGTACCACAGCTATTGATTAATTCTGTAAAAGACCTTGGCCTAATAATTGACCAATATATCACATGCTATTCTCAAGTAAATGATGTTAGTTGTAAGATTTTCTTCAAAATATACCCTCTCAAACACTTAAAATTTTCTTCCACTGCGAACTAAAATTTGTCAAACTTTGTTTCTGTCTATTCTTGATTATTGGGATGCGTGTTATTCTAATATAAAGGAACACTTATTCAATTAATTAGAACGATTACATGAAACTACGTGATGTAGTATTATTTCTACTTTCTTTAATTTCTTTACCACGACATAGGTTTCGTTGTATTACAACATCTTCAGGTGGGCTATTAGCAAAGATTAACTCTTACGAACATCCAATAGCATTTATATGTTTCAAAAACAATGGTAAAATCCGGGTTTGTGTGGGTTTTCCCACTGCTTATGTTAATGAGTTAATTGTAGAAGAGCGGTGTAGGTTTTATTATGTTTCCGAGAGTTATACAAAATACAAGTATTTTAGTGAGGGTAATAAATTCTATTGATGTTATTCTATGAGGTTATACAATGCAAATGTTCCGGTGTGTAATAAAATTAAATGGAAGTTATTCTCAGTAATATATTTATAATTATATAAATAGCAAGGATATAAGTATCTATAGCAAGTATATATAGCAAGGGTATCTGAAAATTAGAACAAGGTTATACCACTAATTCAACATATCTACCGTTTTCTTTATGCATTTATTTATTTATTTTAATTTCTGTTTTTTTCTTTTTTCTTATTATATTATTAAATATATTTATATTTATATGTGTAGTTGTGCTGAAATAATTTGAAGAGTACTGTAGTACAAATGTGGTCTACCTATATTATGTCTAGAAGATATTAAGTACGAGTGATGATATTATATTTAGTTGTTCATTTAATATATTAACCTTGGTGACTTTTTTTTGCCTGTTTATTTCTAATGTTTCTAGGATATTAAGTTTATTACCTTTTGTATTTATTTGTAATATACAGGGGGCATTATCAGTATGAGGAATATGGTTATTTTCGATGAGGTGTTTAGCAAAGTGGGATGTGCCTTGTTTTAGACTACATTTGTACTACAGTACTCTTCTTTGTAAATATAAATATATATAATAATATAATAAAAAAAAGGAAAAAAAAGAAATTAAAATAAATAAATAAATGAATAAAGAAAACGGGAGATATGTTAAATTAGTGGTATAACCTTGTTCTAACTTTTAGATACTCTTGCTATTATACAAATATATTACTTAGAATAACTTCCATTTAATTTTATTACACACCGGAACATATGCATTGTATAACCTTATAGAATAACATCAATTGAATTTATTACCCTCACTAAAATACTTGTATATTGTACAACTCTCAACATAATAAAACCTACACCGCTTTCCTATAATTAACTCATTGACATAAGCAGTGGGAAAACCCACACAAACCCGGCTTTCGCCATTGTTTTTGAAACATATAAATGCTTTTGGATGTTCGTAAGAGTTAATCTTTGCTAATAGCCTACCTGAAGATTTTGTAATACAACGATACCTAGGTCGTGGTAAAGAAATTAAAGAAAGTAGAAATAATACTACATCACGTAGTTTCATTTAATTGTGAATAATGAATTTCTACAAAATTAACGCCAAATGTATTCAAAATTAGAACAACTTCAAAACATGTGTACTCGATACATACATACTCGATATTCGAGTTTCGTTCACGTCTTAAATGATTAAAAATTTGGGATCAACGCAACCTTCATCCAATACCTATCATCCCACTACCTCCAACTACGATCAAAATATAAGTATATCTTCACAATATATCAGAATCCTTCACCGTATATTCTAATCGATTTTGAACTGACTACAAATATACAAAGCGCGCCCTTGTTGTCTGCGTTCAAAAGTCGTCTGAAAATACATTAAAATAATTTGGCAGAACTTATTCCCTTCCTTTTTGATCCAGCCTTGTCCTCTCTATTCCTAAAGTGCCGTTTTGCTTTGGTTTTTAATTAATATTATTCTATTACGACACAATATTGTACATTTTATATTTTAAGTAGAATTA